>OY986055.1:9019774-9374594 GCA_963920205.1 Stenodema calcarata | reverse complement strand
CGACGGACTCCCACCAGTGGACTCGCTAGACCCTGAAGGAGTCCGTCGAGAGGGGCCCTCTGCAAACTTCTGGTCCCCTAATACACTGGAGGACCGACACGGAGCCTTTGAGTAGTTATTTGCTGCCCCCCTCCTTACCCACCCCACCCAGTAGGAGGCTATATAAAGCAGGAACGTCCCGGATGGTGGGGCGGCAATCTGCTACAGAACTTGGGATTGTAAAGGTATCGGAAAAGAATTTAAAGGGGGTTCTTGGTCTTGTCGTGTGTGTGTGTTCAGTAGGGGTGTTACGATGCTCGATAGTACTGTCGATAGAAGGTATTGGATGCGAAATTCTTGAGATTGAATTTCGTTGAATTGGGTGTTTTCCTTCTATTTTCAATATTTATCATTTTGAGTCAGGTTTTAAGCGAATTTTCGATCCAGATGATAACTCTCGATAGAATTGGATAAAAAGTTCGAATTTGTACGAAAAATCTGTCTACACAACCGAAAGGCTAAGTTTGTAGATGGGCAGAATCGGCTCACTCTAAGGGGGGTTTAGGGGAATTTTAAGGGGGGGGGGGGAATTACCCATACATTCCAGAAATGCAACAGTCTACGAGTGACCCCTCATTTTAAAGGGTTTTTTATGCTGAACACGTTGATGAAGTCAGAAATGTCTTATTGAGAAGTCTTATTCCGTTCTGAAACTGGAGCACTTTGAAGGTGAAGGAACGTGGTTATCTATAAACTGAGGTGCTACTCGAAAAAAATAAAAAAAATAAATAAAAATTAAAAAAAAATCGAGACAAAATTAGTTATAAAACCAGTAGAATAGAGACATTTTACCTAAAAACCAGTTATTTCTTCGAAAGTTTGTTCGCTCTTATAACACCAACTATCGACTATCTAACACCACTACCGATGGGGCCTTTCAGTAAGTTTCTGGATTACTACAATAATTCGTTATCTAAATCCTTCAATTTCATTGGCTTAAATAAAACCTTCTCTGATTGGGTAAAATAACAATGATTTTGATTGGTTAACACCAGTGATGCCGACCTTGGTATATAAATAAGGACAAACGGCTATCGTTCGTCAGTAGTTCCCTGAACTTCACACGGTAAACAACTCCGTTTATAAAATGAATAATTGCGTAAAGTGCGGAAAATCCTTCAGTGTCAAAAATATTCGGAGGCATGAACATACTTGTGGAATTGTTTTTACCTGTAAATATTGTGATAAATTATTTACAAATATCTACAACGGAAGGAGGCATGAAGACTCATGTTTAAATACACCACTGGAAAAGAAAATCAAACTATGGGAGCCGAAGAAACAAGCTATACTTGAACGAATTGGACAAGGTATGACTTTTGGCTATGAAACAGCTTTTAAGAACCGATTGCAATCTTGGTTCATGCGAAATGATTCACCTTCAGATTTACCAACTTTCCTTTCTAAAGTGAAAGATGATGTAAAAATTAAAATAAGAGACGCATTAAATGAATTTACATCTATCAAGGTCAATGTACTTGTGGAGTGTATGTTCAAAAATACGGTTGGCGAGTTACAAGATAAAGCGTTCAAAACACGAAACAAAGCGATACAAGTTGATACAAATCTTGATGACGTTGTTAAGAAATTTAATGAAAAATTGCAAAATGAGATGGAGGAGGCTCAGTTGAAAAAAAGTGGATGGTCTTTGCATCATATAGAAGGTTTACGTTTAAGGATTAATAAAAATATTCCTTTGAAGGGAAGTACTTACATCCAACTCCCGCCGCAAATCGAAAATAAACGTGCTTGTATTAATGTAAAGAATGACGATAATTTATGCTTTAAATATTCAATTCTAGCGAAATTCATTACTAAGGATGGACAACGTGTGAGTAAATATGTCAATATCGACCATCCCTATGATTTTTCTTGCATAGATTTTCCTACTCCTCTGAAGCAGATCAAAAAATTCGAGAATATCAATAACATTTCTATTAATGTGTACGGATTGGATGATGCTTGCAAAATATACCCTCTCAAAGTTACAAAAGAGGAATTACTCGATCACCGCGATCTCCTTCTCATAAACGACGATTCGGGTACATACCATTATGTTTACATAAAAAATTTCGAAAAATTGGTTGTAAGACAGTTGACAAAACGCAACGGACAAATAATCGTCTGTAAAAGGTGTTTTACCAAATTCGACGATCAATATGACAAATCAAAAGAGGAAAAATTAGCTGAACACCGAGAATACTGTATGGAAAATAAAGCAATTCGTGTAGACATGCCTACAAAAAAACCGTACATTGAGTTCGAACATTGTGAAAGAATGTTGAAGGTTCCTTACGTTGTATATGCTGATTTTGAAGCATTACTAGAGCCTATAGCAGAAAGTTCAACAGAATCCTGTACCAAAACCATTCAAAAGCATGTACCTATGAGTTATTGCCTCTATGTAAAGAAATCTGATGAAGTTGAGGATGTTCAGTTAGACATACCATCAGAACCGATTGTCTACAGGGGAAAGGATGCAGTCTCTCACTTTGTTCAACAAATAAAAACAATAGCAGAGACGATTTCGACAGCTTATTCGATGAATACTCCAATGACTCCACTATCTGACAGAGAGCAAATGATCTTTAGATCTGCAAAGAAATGTTACTTGTGTTACTCACAGTTCACTGAAAGTGATGTGAAAGTACATGATCATTGCCATATTACTGGTAAATACAGGGGACCCGCCCACAATAGCTGTAATCTGAGATGTAGGAACCCAAACTTTATTCCAGTCCTAATACATAACCTCTCTGGGTACGACTCACATTTCATTGTAAAGGAGCTTGGATACGACGATAAAGAAATTGAGGTTATTCCGAATTCCGAAGAAAAGTATATATCGTTCACTAAAAAAGTAGCAGGAGGATTCAAAATCCGATACATTGACACCTTCAGGTTTATGTCAGCAAGTCTGGACGCATTGGCCAAAAATGTTCCTGAATTTAAAGAGACGACAAAGTTTCATTCTTTGGACGATCTAGCTCTAATGAAGAGAAAAGGAGTGTTCCCGTATGAATACATCTCGTCCTGGGAAAAATTGGAAGAAACCGCTCTGCCTCCTAAAGAAGCATTCTACAGCAGATTACAAAAACGTGGTATAACGAATGAGGATTATCAACATGCGAAAACAGTATGGCGACACTTCAATTGTGCTACACTTGGAGAGTATAGTGATCACTACCTCAAGACGGATGTTCTCCTACTAGCAGATGTGTTCGAAAACTTCAGAGATACAATTCATATAAGCCATAAACTTGACCCAGCTCACTACTTTACATTACCTGGGTTATCATGGGATGCAATGCTTAAATATACAGAAATGAGACTGGACCTTTTAACTGATTACGATCAGATTTTGATGATTGAAAAGGGGATACGAGGTGGAATTTGTCAAGCTTCCCACAGATATGTCAAAGCCAATAACAAATATATAAAGGATTACAACCCCAACGAAGAACCTACTTTCATCAGTTATCAGGACTGTAACAATCTTTATGGGTTTGCTATGTCAAAACCTCTACCCTACGGTGGATTCAAGTGGTGCAAAGAAGATATTGATGTATTGAGTTTGAATGAAGATGATCAATATGGGTACATCATGGAGGTTGATGTTGATTACCCACAACACCTGCACAAATTACACAACGATCTTCCCTTCCTCGCAGAAAATATCATACCTCCCGGAGATACATCCACAAAATTGACGCCTCATCTAGGAAAACGTGAACGTTATGTGGTGCATTACATGGCACTGAAGCAAGCCATAGCTCACGGCTTAAAAGTCGAGAAGATCCATCGTGTATTGAAATTCAAACAATCGCAGTGGTTACAACCTTACATTGTCTTGAACACAGAATTTAGAAAGAACGCTAAAAACAATTTTGAAAAAGACCTATTCAAGTTGATGAATAACGCAATTTTTGGTAAAACAATGGAAAATATTAGGAATAGACTAACCATACACCTTGTGTCAGATGCTAAAAAGTTGGAAAAACTCATTGCAAAACCCGAATTTGTAGATAGAACTATTTACAGTGAAAATCTAGTTGCGGTACATATGGCTAAAAAATCAATAACATTCAATAAGCCAATATACATTGGTATGAGTATACTTGATATTTCAAAAACAACAATGTATGAGTACCATTATGATATAATGCTGCCAAGATTCGGACCTGAAAGATTGACACTTTGTTATATGGACACAGACAGTTTTATATACGCAATAAAGACAGACGATCTACATCTCGATATGTTGAATATGTTAGACTACATGGATACATCCGATTATCCTCAAGATCATCCCTGCTTCTCTATAAAAAATAAAAAAGTACTCGGTAAATTCAAAGATGAAATGAATGGGAAAATAATAGCTAAGTTTATAGCTCTCAGAGCGAAAATGTATGAGATTCTAACAGAAGACGATAGGGAGATAAAGAAAATCAAGGGTATTAGTAAGAATGTAGTTGAAAAAGAAATAAAATTCGAAGATTATTACAAATCCTTATTTTTGGCTAATATAGTTAGAAAGCAGATGGTTGTTATCCAATCGAAACAACACAACGTTGTGACTGCGCAAGTTAACAAAATTGCTTTATCTCCATTTGATACTAAAAGGAAAATATTGGAGGACGGTGTGTCAACAGTTGCCCATGGGTACTTGGAATAACACACCACTGACAAATGAAAACAAAAAACAAAAAAAAAAAAAAATGTAGCAAAATGTTGATTATAAATAATATTTGTAGAAGAAAAAAATGTATATAGACAATTAATTTACTTCTGATTTTTAGCAATAAGTGTGAAGGTATTAGACTACTTTTGTTATTCAACTTGTTATTTTTTCCAAGATATTGTATTTATGTTATCCGCATCGAATATGGCACCATTAAGACTTCAATATAAATAATGCTGACCATGTACTAACAAAAAAAAAAACTGATCGAACTAACCTGTTGCGTTGCAATCAAAGGTAACGAAATTTACCGATGATCGCCTCGTTTTAAAAAGTGTGTGTGAATGGGCCTCTAGCGTGGTCGTAAAGACTCCCAAGCTGTATGAATGGAACTCAGGATAGGTAATTGTAAATATTCATCCTCTAACATCCCACAGATGCATATAATATTATGAAGACCCCGCAATGCTCTTGTGACTGTCCAAAATGATTTGGTTATAACGATTCGCAGTATCCTCCAGTCAAAAAACGGTCCTATTAGTGCTGAAAAAACCAGTATTTAGTTGGACTAAAAAGAGTCTGTGAGGACGTCCATTCGAAAACATGTAACCAATCGGAAGCACGGCAGAAATCTAAACGCCCGAAATGGTAGGTATGGCTACATCTATGGAAATGTTCATACCGGAAACACGGCGTACCCATTAGCCCCGATTTCGCCCAAAATGGTATAACTATTCCTTAGAGACACACCTACCGGAAACACGGCATTTTCCCCACTAACACTAGAAAACTTAATAATTATTTTTAGCGATAGAATTGTATGAATGGGCCTCTAGCGTGGTCGTAAAGACCCCCAAGCTGTATGAATGGAACTCAAGAACGTTGTAATCAAAGGTAACGAAATTTACCGATGATCGCCTCGTTTTAAAAAGTGTGTGTGAATGGGCCTCTAGCGTGGTCGTAAAGACCCCCAAGCTGTATGAATGTTTAGTATGTAAGTAGGACTCCATCGAAGTGCCTTCACCTTGACGTGGTGATGGAGCTTTTAACTAAGAAAGGCACATCTGTATATCAGAAATAGTCTCACCGTGAAACTTTTGAAAACTAAATGCATTTACCTTCTCAATAAATAAAAATAGGACTTCTTAATGGCTCTAAATCCCAAGTGTACAAGGCAAACTGTAATGCAGTAAGAAACTTGTGTAGCTGCATGGAGATAAAAAGGTCTAATTCCGAAAGGCCGAGGGGGGTGATTGATCACCTGATCACCCTCCTCATTTACGCGATTGCATTGAACACCTAATACCAAATAAATGAGCGTTCCTGATGCATAATTTGTATTCGTATTACTAAAAAGCAGGGAAGAGACGTGCCTGGAGAATGTATGTAGGTATACATACATTTTCCCCGTTCCCATACACCAATGTGGGGAACGTGATTATAAACGATAAGTAACGAATATAATACCATTCGTTCAAGTTAACAATATGCGAACATAAACACATACTACCTTGAGATTTTTTTATAAAATTACGGATCTCCAATGAACGAGTAGGTTCTTGAGTCTCCACTATACACCACATTTGTAGAAGATTTCTGAATAGTATCCTCTTTACACGTTTAGGCTGCGAATTTATATACCCGTATACGGCTTACAAAAATGTAATTACTACACTCCTAATTAGCGGGTCTACTCGGATGATCCACATATCTCACCCGTCGAAGTAATCGCAAAGTTGGCACAGTGGTTATGATAACTGATTAGAGTCGCGGAGTTCGCGAGATTGATTCCCATTACCGCGAATAATACTTTTTGACCTTGAAACAATAGCGCTGTACGATATGAGGTTCCGAATGCGTCTGGAGGAAGGTTACAACTACTGTTACCTCTCCACTCCTCATGGGTCAGGTTATCTTCACTAGCCCCTGCGCCAGATCTCTCTTATTTCCCCTACTCTCCTCTATTACAACGTACTACCCTACATACATCCCCACTACGTAGTCAACGGAGGAACTGTCACTTTATTCTTTATAACTTACTCTAGACATAGGTGATTCATTCAATGTGGAATCGGGAAATACAAAACTTTTGTTTGAATCATCATAGTATGGTCTCGATTGCTTCCTTCAAAACTTCTTCGTTCTGTATTCAAACCTCCTTCCATCTTTTTTCCCTCGCCCCTTAATTTATTTAACCGGAAAATCGAAGCCGAATAAAAGAAACGTCAATCATCTGCGTAGGCCGTCCCCATACCATCATAGAAGGAGGGTTCTTTTTGTGTATCATCATGCGGAAGTGCGTGAGAAAAGGAATTGCAGAAGGTTGACTCGGGGGCCCCGGGCCGCACTTTCCAATTCACGAGGCTGTTCAAGAACCCACCTAATCGGGTTGAGAGGTATCCTCCCTAGCCTTTCCATACTCCCCAGTTTCCCTTCTTCTTTACTGATGCGTATCATTTCCATGATAAAGGTATATGAATAGACTGTCTACTGTTTTGGGGAAAAACCTTTTCCGTTGATTAAAGCTTCCGCAATCATACTCCCATGAAAGCGCAATATCTATTGTATCTCCTGGTTTTGCTTTTCATTGCAGAGGGTTTTAGTTTCACTTCTATAACGGTTAGATCGCTATGAAATCGTTTATTAAAACTCCCCATCAAACGGGTAGGTTTTGAATTTCTCATAGTTCGACGAGTCGCATTTGGGTTTTTATTGGTTGATAACATGAAAAGAAGGAACTGAAATTGATTGTTATAGTATGCTGCAGGGCTACGGGAAGCATATTTTCACCCGTAAACGAGCGTCCATTCATTTGTCATAGAAGTAGGACCTGCTGACTCTATGGGTGTAATCTGAATGTACTTACGACACTAATGAACGGTGCAATATTTGGCGTTCTACTCATCAACTTTAATGTACTGAAGGAAGTGATATTGCCTAAGGGTCGAGTCCTGCGTTCTTCGGACGTGCACTTCGACTGTCCTTGGTAGATGTCAATGAATAAAAGCAAGAGAATGACAGCACTCCTATTCTCCCTTTTCGTCGTATTTGTTACGTTTCGCTTGTCCTTTTCAAAAGACCCTACCCTGCCCCTTTCCGATCCTTTCTTCGAGGATCAAGAAGTTTATTCTCAGTTGACCTAGAATTGCAATTGATCCCCGGGGACTATCTTTTATTGAATGAATCGCGCTGAATATCGCCACTGCCGCCCTTTTCCGTTTGCTCTGCGTCTCGAGATTTTTCCTTCCCTTCTTTTTCACAGCTAAAGCCGTTCCGAGAGAAATCGAATCATCATGAAAACAGCGCTTGAATTCTTCTTTTCTTTGTATCCCCCAACTTCCAACGTCCCCTAGAAGGCCCAAGGCGAGACGATTTTGCGAGGACAAGAAAAGTGAAGGTGAAAAACGCGGTTTAATAGAAATGAGTTCGTCAAAGAATTTCTTGAACAACTGTTGTTCAACTGAGGGATGAGCAGGAATAGTAATCATGCTGCAAACTATCATCATGAGCACTCATCGTCTCATTTCCGTTAGTGTTTTATTCGCCCCATCGGTTTATGTTAGGAATGAACTATTATTATTAATTAGGATTAATAATTATTAACCATTACTGTTGCGGCCACCTCTTATCTGTGTAAGGTTTAGGTCCAAGGATTAGGCCTATTTATACCGTCTGCGCATCACTTCTCCAGTGGTCACCCCTCTCCAAGAAAACGCGACACGTTGTTCCTCACTTCAACGGCGTATGAGTAACCTCGTAGCTCGTAGCTCTCACGAAATCTTTCCTAAAGGTCCCAGTATCCTTCTAGGCTTTCTTCTTGTTAATTATTCTCTATTTTGAGAATAACATCGAACTTCTACGGGTCCCTGCATCCCTAAGAAATCATCCAGCGTCTCTGTGAGTAAAAATAAAATATTCTCCACGACCATGATGCGCCAATTGCCTACCCATGTGCGTTTTTCCTGATGGAAATTATTATTGCTATTTGCAGCTTCCACTGCATCGTGTGTCTCGCCCTGTGCTTCGTGTGTCTCGACCTGTGCCTTTCGTGAAGTCAATTCCTCAACTTCGCTTCCGGATCTCGAGGATCGTCGTCATCCCTACTCGAACAAAGGCGCAGCATTCCCCGATCGCCGTATGAGATTCGCTGTCACGGTCAGATCGATTTTTTTCCCTCTAATTTTCCCCACCAACACATCGACTTCCAAAGAATTTACATATTATTTTATAGTGATATCACAAAGTTACATTTTGTTCATTCTCAGACAGTTAGGAGGAGCTCCATTAGGACCCCCTGTATTTTATTTTTCTTTCGTTTAACTACCAAAAGCATTCAATTTTCATTTATCTATTTATCATTTTGTAATAAATTGAATAGATCCCCATAAGGTGTTTGGCTGCGAAAGCTGGTCGCATTCATTTCAAGCTACCTTTTCCATGTCCAAACATTTCATTGGTAGCAGAGCATGGTTTAAAACTGGTGATCTATTCAATTTATTTCCGATTTTTTCCCTTTGAATCGTGTTTTCCGATTCGTTTGAGCCTCTCGGACTATTTACCTATCAAATCTTTACACTGTTTACCTACTTCTGACTTTCATCATGAGTTCGGCTGAGATAAGCTCATTAAAACGTAAACTAGTCTCCGCTGGCGATGAAGTATCTAGTATCCTAGGTCAGGGTCGTGCAGCTGTTAAAGATCCGAATAAGAAAGTGAGTTTTATGGGTATGTTTCGAGCTTTGGAAAAATATTATTCCCTTTTTGAAGAAACTTTCGACAGACTGGTTGGCTTAGCTGAAACCGAACATCTCGAGTTGACATTTCCTTCCGCTGACGAAAAAACGCTCAAAGATAGTACTCGTCGATATTATTATGAAATTAATGCAATCTACTATAAATTATCTATGCCCGAGACTTCTTCAGGACCGTCTGATTCTTCTCACAATGTCACTACTCAGGATCTCAATACATCTTCGAACGATTTGCCCAAAATTCCTCTACCTAAATTCAACGGCCAAATTCTGAATTGGCCCAAATTTAGGGACACTTTCACGTCCTTGGTTCATAACAATGACAAAATAACGCCAATAAAGAAGTTCTACTATCTAAATTCAGCTTTGGTTGATGAAGCTGAATCTGTTTTGAAACATATTTCTCTTGAGGAGAACAATTATAATTTGGCTTGGCAAACTTTGGCAGGAGCTTTTGAAAACAAACGTTTATTAGGTGCAGCCTATTTGAACCAAATTCTCAGCTTTAAACCGATGCAAGGAAAACCGAATATTGAAATGTTGAAAACGTTTTTGGCTAAAATTTGTGACAACGTTTCTGCATTTAAATTGTTAGGTATCGAAGACGAAACGTCTTTCATACTCCTTCACCTTGCTCTTCGATGTCTTGATAATACTACCAGAGATCACTTTGAAGTTGCTCATAAACATGAAAACTTCCCCACCTTCGATCATCTTAGAAAATATCTTCGAGAACGGTGTTTGACTTTGCAGTTAGCTGATGGTGCTAATGTGAAGTTTGAAGACTCTCCCTCATCTTCATCAAAATCACATTTTTTAAAATCGAAGAAATTCTCTTTCAAGTCATCACTTCTTGCTCACGCTTCATCTGATTCTTCTTCATCAAAGTCTAAATTCAGTCAGAAGGCCTGTGTTGTGTGCCATGATGGGTCTCACCCTTTGTTGGGGTGTCGAAAATTTGCTCGTGCATCTGTTGAACAGCGTCACGATTTTCTAAAAAATTGGAAAGGTTGTCGAAATTGCCTTTCTGTAACACATCAGTCTAATAATTGCCAATCGAAATGGTCATGCCGATGGTGTCACTCCAAACATCATTCGTATTTATGCAAATCAATGAGTGGTAATGAACCTACTTCTACGTCAGCTTTGTCTGTTGAAGACAATTCTAGTCAGAATCCCTCGGCGGGTGTTCCAAACCACTCTCCCTCGTTATCCACAAGTATCACTACCTCTCAACCAAGATGTTCAAATATGATACTCGGTACTATAGTGGCCGAGATTAAGGATGCGAGAGGTATTTTTCAGCCTGTACGAATGGTACTTGATTCCGGGAGTCACTATTCCTTTCTGACTCAGAAATGTCTAAGCAGATTAGGACTTCAAACTTCACCCACTAATGTGAAGGTATCCGGTATTGGTCAGTCCCATTTTGATGGCGTAAAAGGTGAGGTCCGCTGTGACATACGTCCGACTAATAAGCAAAGTCCTACTCTAACAACAACTGCTTTAGTCGTTAAAAATATCACGAGCTCTCTTCCTACAACACCTTTTCCATCTCAGATTTGGAAAAAATATGTTCAATACCCTCTTGCCGATCCTAAATTCTACGAAAAGTCTCCCGTAGAATTATTAATGGGTGTAGAACTTTTCACCGAGATCTGGATGGGTGAATCGGTTGTAGTTGACCGTAACTTCCCGAAACTATTTCCTACAGTTTTCGGACACGTTGTTATGGGTCACTTCCCCATTGACCCTATCATTACCCCAGCACCTGCTTTATTTACAATGTGCCAAGATGACGATTTGAAACAAGAATTGATTAAATTTTGGGAAATAGAAGAAACCAAAACTACAGCTATTGATAATCCAAACGACCAAATTTGTGAAGACTATTTTGCGTCCACTCATCGTAGACTACCAGATGGCAGTTATGTGGTATCTTTACCCTTCCTATCCAATCCACCTGATCTTTCGAGTGTATCAACTATGGCGTTAACCCGTTTTTACAATTTGGAGTCAAAATTTAAAAGAAATTCACTACTACGAGATTTGTACACCGAATTCATGGAGGAATATGAACAGCTTGGACATATGAATACCACCGATGATATTCCAAAGTACGTTATACCGCATCACTCTATCCTCAAAGAGGATCGGAACAAGAAAAAACTTCGAGTGGTTTTCGACGCATCTGCTCGTTCCGATCAAGGTTCTCTGAATGAGTTTCTGTTGACAGGCCCGAAGCTTCAGACTGACATTCGTGACGTCTTGTTGAACTTTCGAAGTCATAAATGGGTTTTCATTACTGATTTTGTAAAAATGTATCGTTCTATATGGATTAACCCGAATGATCGTCCTTATCAATGTATCTATTGGAGGTCTGATCCCAATAAAGCTGTTCAAACTTTCCAATGCAACACCGTAACGTACGGATTGACTTCGTCTCCCTATTTAGCTCTTCGAACTGTTAAACAACTATGTATTGACGAAGGGTCTTGTGTTCCCAACGCTGTCAAAGTTCTCAACAGAGACACCTATATTGACGATATCGTAACAGGAACAAATTCTTTGTCCGATGCAATCAAACTACAGAATGATCTTATTTCTCTACTAACTAAAGGTCAATTTAAATTGAGTAAGTGGGCCAGCAACAACCCCCAACTGTTGGTCAACATTCAAGCTTCTGATAAAAGTTCAGAACCTGTGTCTTTATCGTCTAAAGAGGATACTACCCTTAAAATCCTTGGGCTTCAATGGAACCCAGACATCGACTGTTTCACATATAACTTTCAACCCATTCGCCCAGTGTTTACTAAACGAGCTATATTGTCCAATATAGCCAAGATTTACGATCCTTTAGGCTTTTTATCCCCTTATGTGATTACAATGAAAATGATCATGCAGGAGCTGTGGAAATTGGGAATTGGATGGGATCAACATGTACCTGAGAATTTATTAAACTTGTGGCAGTCTGTAATCGAAGATATCAACGTCTTATCGACTCTGCAAATTCCTCGTTACGTTTCTACTGAATCTCTTCATCAGTACCAGATAATTGGGTTTTCAGATGCCTCTGAGAAGGCATATTGTGCAACCCTATATTTGAAAGTAATCCATAATGACAGTAACAGCATTAGGACGTTTACAAATTTACTGGTTGCCAAAACTAAATTGGCACCTCTGAAGACATTGTCAGTACCTCGACTTGAACTACTTGGAGCGCTTTTATTGAGCAAACTCTATGCTTCTATCCAACCATTTATCGATATTTTAGGAGATGAGAGAATAGAAGCACAATTTTTTACCGATTCGACTATTGTTCTAGGATGGCTGGCCACGCCTCCATATCTTCTGAAAACGTTTATTGCAAACCGAGTGATAGATATCACAAATTTCATAGCACGTTCTCAGTGGAGCCATGTCAGTTCCGCTCATAATCCAAGTGATTTTGGTACTCGCGGACTAACTCCTAATGAATTAGTGAATAACAATTTATGGTGGAATGGGCCTCAGTGGTTGTTACTTCCAATTTCTTCCTGGCCTCGCCCTAATGAACCTACGTCTACAACTTCTCTACCTGAATTGAAAACAGTAGTATGTGTGACAGCTCCCCATCATAGAGAGTTACCATTTCTATTGCAACTCATAAGTCGCTTTTCGTCGTATAACCGACTGCTTCGTACTTTGGCCAGAATCAGACGTCTATTTCACAACGCTCACAAGCCAAACCCGACGTTGACAGGATCACTGCAACTTTTTGAAATCAAAGACGCCTTAACTATTTGTATTAAAGCTGTTCAGCTTCATTACTTCTTTGAAGGTAACTTTGACAACCAGAAACATACCCTAATGCGGTTCGTTAAGTTAAATCCGTTCATTGATAGTGCTGGAGTTTTGAGGGCGGGCGGTCGCTTATATCATGCACACCTACCCTATAATCATAAACATCCCGTGTTGCTACCCCCAGATTGTCACTTATCTGTACTCATAGTCGACCACTTTCATCGCACCTATCTACATCCTGGCCCTTCGCTCTTGCAGGCCATTGTTCAAACCAATTTTTGGATTCCCTCACTCCGGCGTCTGGTGCAAAAACGCACATTCATGTGCGTCAAGTGCTATAAATATAAGGCTAAGGCTCTCATACCAAAAATGGGTGATTTACCAGCTCAGAGAGTCAAGGGTGAAAGGGCATTCCTCCGAGTTGGAATAGATTTTGCCGGCCCTTTCTCAATGAAATTATCTTCACGACGTAACGCACCTACTTCCAAAGTGTACTTGTGTCTATTCATTTGTCTGGCGTCGAAAGCCTTGCATTTGGAAGCAGTTACAAGCTTATCAACTTCTGCGTTCTTAGCCACGTTCGATCGCTTTATATCCCGGAGAGGAGTTCCCTCGGATATCTACACGGATTGTGGCACAACCTTCATCTCCGCTTCCAGACACCTCAAGGAACTATGGGAATGGTTCAAACATGAATCCACACAATCTAAAATTATCACTCATTGTGTTGTTCGCCATATTCAATGGCATTTCAACCCCCCTCTTGCTAGTCATTTCGGAGGTATATGGGAGGCGGGTGTTAAATCGACCAAAATTTACCTCAAGAAGGCCGTGGGAGATTCTTCTCTCACATATGAAGAGTTAAGTACCCTGTTCGCTAAAGTCGAAGCTATTCTCAACTCGAGGCCTTTATGTCCACTGTCATTAGACCCAAATGAATGCCAATATCTTTCACCTGGACATTTTTTAATCGGGGAACCACTCCTGTCCGTTCCAGAGCCATCGTTGTTGGACGTGCGCATGAACACATTGGACAGATGGCAACTATTGAAAAGGATGATCGAATTCTTTTGGCGCCGTTGGCGTATAGAATACCTGTCCACGCTGCAATCAAGAGTGAAATGGAACAAGTCCTCACCAAACCTCTCGGTGGGAGACCTGGTTCTAATGAAGGATGATCATACTCAGATTATGCATTGGCCTGTTGGTCGAGTTGAGAACGTTCATCCAGGTCACGATGGTGTTGTTCGTGTTGCCACCGTCAAGACATCCAAGAACACGTACAAACGACCAACTTCGAAATTAATTCCTCTTCTTCCCGTGAACTCACCGCCATCTCCAACTGTTCTCAGAAGTACCTACTCGAAAATTTGAACCAAATTTTGGCGGGCGGTATGTTGCGGCCACCTCTTATCTGTGTAAGGTTTAGGTCCAAGGATTAGGCCTATTTATACCGTCTGCGCATCACTTCTCCAGTGGTCACCCCTCTCCAAGAAAACGCGACACGTTGTTCCTCACTTCAACGGCGTATGAGTAACCTCGTAGCTCGTAGCTCTCACGAAATCTTTCCTAAAGGTCCCAGTATCCTTCTAGGCTTTCTTCTTGTTAATTATTCTCTATTTTGAGAATAACATCGAACTTCTACGGGTCCCTGCATCCCTAAGAAATCATCCAGCGTCTCTGTGAGTAAAAATAAAATATTCTCCACGACCATGATGCGCCAATTGCCTACCCATGTGCGTTTTTCCTGATGGAAATTATTATTGCTATTTGCAGCTTCCACTGCATCGTGTGTCTCGCCCTGTGCTTCGTGTGTCTCGACCTGTGCCTTTCGTGAAGTCAATTCCTCAACTTCGCTTCCGGATCTCGAGGATCGTCGTCATCCCTACTCGAACAAAGGCGCAGCATTCCCCGATCGCCGTATGAGATTCGCTGTCACGGTCAGATCGATTTTTTTCCCTCTAATTTTCCCCACCAACACATCGACTTCCAAAGAATTTACATATTATTTTATAGTGATATCACAAAGTTACATTTTGTTCATTCTCAGACAGTTAGGAGGAGCTCCATTAGGACCCCCTGTATTTTATTTTTCTTTCGTTTAACTACCAAAAGCATTCAATTTTCATTTATCTATTTATCATTTTGTAATAAATTGAATAGATCCCCATAAGGTGTTTGGCTGCGAAAGCTGGTCGCATTCATTTCAAGCTACCTTTTCCATGTCCAAACAATTACTGTTAATAATGATTAATTATTGTTAATGCCTAATAATTATTTTTAGTTATTAATACTTAATTATCATTCATTCTTATCGAATAAGTATTATTATTTAAATCAAATGGGCTGATACTTCATACTTTTGATTAATTAATTGCCGAAGTAGGTAGGTGGAAATATGAACCCCAGAATCATATTGGTACAAATTATTTGTTCTTAATTCATCATCTCTATAAACGTTGTATCTATCACATCGTCATTTAGACAGAAGGGTGATGATGAGCACAACGTAAAGTTTGAAACGTAAAGTTTGAAGGGGGAGGGGGGGGGATTTCTTCTTTAGTTATTTTTCTTCTTGGGCGATTCCAATAGTTTATTGCCGAAGAAAATAAACCAAAATGAAGTACAGACGGAGAGTTGTATAACCAGCCGTATAACTGGAATGAGGGCTCGAAACTAGAACTGAAAAAATTCTTCATTTGAGTGAATGATAATATATCATATTTTACATAATGAATCATATTTTACATATCATAAAATATGAATCATATATTACATATTATGTAAAACCTTCAAGCCAATTTTCATACTGAAGAACAGGCCATTGCAACTACACGTGGTTCTAAGAATTTGTAACGTTTTTCTAGAATTAGCTTCAAGTTTATCTGTGTAACGAACGTTCACTTTCACCTAATATCCTATAATCTATTCGTCTTTGAACTGACCAACCTTAAATCCTCCCAAGAAAGATCACCGGACAGATTTTCTAGACGGACGAGGAATCAATCTGCACATGTACGGTCCTGTCACTCTTGAACCGTATCACCCCACACTTCAGGTACCATCCCGAAGAAAAGAAATTTGATCGAGAGGGGCACTGGAGTTTTACTACCCCAGAGATCATGTTCACGGACTCCGAAGCAATCCGGCTAAGTGGTTCCCCAGTGCCAAACGTGCCAAACTGTCGGGCGATCCCGGCCGCCCAACTTTTCATCACCTTGGGCCCTTCGCCCCCTCCACGGCAACCCCCTTTTCAAACGTAAAATACAAATCCAATTTTCGCGGGTTATGCCTTTGGTTTTATTTGTTCCCCTCTCGTAAATTTAGCCAAACTGGATGCCTTTCCTGATCCCTACTTTAGGTTGTTACTCAATACGATTCTTTACGACTTCTATCCATTCTTCCCTTTGCTACTTTTTACCCTCTTTCGAATTTTATCGCGTTTCCCGGATGGACTCGCATTCCAATTTTCTGGGTCGCAATAATGAATTTCAATTCCGAAACCTCTCTATCTTTCTGCTACAAAGGATTACTTTACCTAGATTGCAGGAAATTTTCAAAATTTACCAATTTCCTAGAAATGATTTTTTTTTAATTTTATATCCCACTCAACTACCTATTAGCAATCTTACCGTAATAAGTATTTTCCTCTAATTTCTTCTTCGGTCATTACTTCCTTTACAGACTTGGTTCCCTTCACTCAACTTCACCTTTGGAACGGTATTTCGTATTGTTTCATCCATTACTCGCAGCTATGCTTCTAGTTGATATCACTCTGACTGTGTACGAACTGTTTTCAAAACATTTTTTTTTGTTTTTTGTTTCAGAACTACAGTCAACGAGTGATGCAGATGGTACGTTTTTATTCAGATTTCTGCGTATGGTCTTTACTCTCCTCAGTTAATTGACAGTGTGATTATAATCACCCCGTTACACATATTCATATTGCCTGCTGAGGGGAACTCAGCAAACCATTCATTACAGGGCATGGGGGCCTCATGATGAGGCATAATATCAGCCAGTGTATATATCGATTCTGGTGAGTCAAATTGTGAGATGCCTCGCATCAGATGTTTTCATTTCAAGAAGTGCAATGGAGAATTGAGAAAAAATAAATAAATTTCTACGACAGGTTCATGAACACCTGCGGGTTGAGGACGTTCATATTGTGTTTAGGAACTGAATCTTCTGCGACTCGATAAGGGAATTATGGGTGTAAGTGTCCGAACGTTTCACCCAGCAGGGGAGTGCGGGGATTTAGCAGCGTGGCCGTGTGGGTAAGTGGCCGTCCTATCTAAAGCGAGTTCCAATTTCCTGCTCCTTCTACCCCTTTATCTCTGGGGCCTAAAGAGGGAGAGACCATCGGGGTGAGGCCGAATGATTTATTCAATCAGGATATTGGACTTTAACTGAGGATGGTTTCCTTGGAGACAACTGCGTCCATAGACTTTCCCCTCCAGCTCTCATCTTTTCACCACTTCTCTAATTTCCTTGTAACTTTGTCTACTTCCCTAGTCTAATATACTCTCTTCATTCCGAAAGGAATATTATTTTCTTTATGGAAGAAAATAATATAATATATTATATTATTTTTTTATAATAATATTATAAAAATATAATATTATTATATTTTTATAATATAATAATATTATATTATATCATATCGTTTTATAATATATTATATTATAAAACGATATGATATAATAATATACTATAAATTATAGTAAATATAGTATCAAGGGAGGTTATATTATAGTCTATAATATAACTTCCCTTGATACTATATTATATTATAATATAGTATAAAGGGAAGTTCTTCTTATATTTCCTGTATCATAATGCCGAAGTCGACTGCGCATCGACGTGCGTGAGGACCACTGATTTATTTTCCCTATGGGCACCATCTTTTTCTCAGATTAGATCTTTCCCAATGCCGTTACGTTCAACTGTCAACTGCATTTATTTATCTTTTTTCGCATTCGTTCGTATAAATATATAGCTTTATTGATTTCCAATAGAAACTTGCCTATGTGGAGATTTGCCCAGGATCCATCCAATCATGGGATTCACAATTTGTTCCTAAATAGATTTTGAAGACTGTTCAACGACACCTGTGGCTGTCTACCTCCAGAGATGTGAGACTGAGCCACATTTATATTTCTCGCTGCAGTCATTTCTACCTCTTACGAGCAATAGTGGTCAGAAATTTTCGGGAGTACGGCCTCCGTCGTCCGTATGCCTCATGGATGATTTCATGTGGAGATATGATATCTACATAATTAAAGTATCGAAATTACAATCGATCGTAGTGAAACTCAAGTACATTTATTTTAACTTCGAGGAAACTGGTGGAATGTGGTGTAGCTCGAAAGGAAAGATAAACGGAAGTAACTAATGGTAGAAGATTTCGAATGAGAAATGTGAATTTAAATGAAGACATTTGTGCCTCAGTGGAGAGGGGAGACTTTCGGCACAGTGCACACGTACAAGATTGAGTTGGAATGATGGTCGATCATTAGGGTAATCTACTGGTAGGAAAAATGGCCGAAGGAAAGATCTAGACGTTGCCCATGACAAAGAATTTGGTAGATTGACTGCTCCGGAAGGTCACGCGAAGGTCCCGGCATCACCCGATGAGTAATGAAACGGTTTGGGGCGAGATGTATACGGTTTTCCGTTATAGAGGAAAATCCTTTCCTGCCTTTTCTCTCTTGAAGCTCATGGAACCTTTTTTATTTTTCTTTCTATAACAAACCTTTTTACATTTGTCAACCCAATCTTATCCCTTCCGACTCCATTTTCTTGCAGGTTCGTTTCAACGATCCAACGGATCGCTCCCGTTTTCCTGCTCGACATCTCTTTCGCTCAAAAAACCTTCGTTACTCCATGGACCCATGTTTCCGTTGAATCGAAACCTCCATTATTTTCCGCCCAGTTATCCGTTGATTTTTCTCGTTGAAACCTGTAGGTATTTCAAGTTTTATTCTACTATAATGGCATCTTTCCGCGCCTTATCAGCTATTGGACTGGTTATTATCAAGTTGTTAGTCATCTTCATTTAATCCTACTATTATTCTAGAACGTGTAAAACCAAAATAATTAGTCTGTGGAAGGCTTGAAATGGTGGGGCATTACTCTGAGACAATATGCTCTTCTGGAACCGTTTTGTTTTGTATGTTCTTCCAACATTCAAGGGGAAAACTGAATATGGTTGGTGTGATAATTAGTCGATCGAGATTGATCACGTTGTCTGTTTGATTGTTCTTGGAGCTCTCGAGGAATCGACAAACATATGTAAGAAACATGAAACATAAATTACTCCGGTGATGATTGATTACCTTGATTAGTGTCACGTGTACTTCTACTTACTTGTTTAACTTTAGAGGAACCCACATAAGGCAGATCTCCGAAGTTGGAGGTGCGAATTTGTTGATGAGGATATGTTGGAGATTTCTTGAAACTTCTCAGGCTTAGTAATTTTCTCGAGTGAAACTTGAGAGGGCTGTACAAGTAAATGCGAACGTATCAAAGACGAGGAAACTTTGATATGCCGCTTAGGCCTCATCCATCAACTTATTAAATCATAGTTTCACGCGGAAGGAAATACTAGTGATTGACCCGAAGAACAAACACAATCTGCGGACCGAGCACACTTGGAAAGCGGACAATTGGGAGTGTAATCACAGAGCTGAGTTAAAGGGGACGTGGGAAGTAATTACTTTCGTTGCTCCAGTCAATATTGACAGAGTTCTGGATCATTATGGCCGTGGATGGGGTAGATGGGTAGATCCCGAGTATGAACTTAAGGCGATTGATTACTTTCATTGATGAGCTGAGCTTAATTGGTGAAATCCGACGTCATATCCATTTCAATATTGACATTTGCTTCAGTCACCCCGTAATGCTCGATCGAACACACTAACTGCCCTGAAACCAAAATTTGTTTAATAATGTAAACTGTTATTTCTTAACTATCTAGTGTGTGTGAATGAAACTCATGGCCAAGATTGCGACTAATGAAGTATGTGAGAAAATGGGGTAGGCATTTAAAACCTGTTCAACTCTCCTAATACCGCTCCAATACCTTTAGAATGCCGGGGTCACTAGTGGTCGAATTAGCCGCGTTAGTCCATTCTTTAAGTAAAAAATCAGGAGTAATCGAAACTGCACTGGAATTTCCGCGTGAGGAGTCGCGGAGGAAACGAGGCTTAACCTCACGCAGGCCGGGGTCGGAAACGGTTCGAGCGTTTAGCGCTGAATACTGAGCAGTTTAATCGGACATGTTGATTGCGTGAAATCCTGCAGGCTCTCAGAGTCCTCCCACGTACTTCAGGCCTCTCTATCCATTTCACTCTAGGATTACATAAAACACAGTACTGAGTAAAGACAGTATAGTTTTGTTGGGGTTCTCCATCATACAAAGGACAAAGTAGGTTTGTATTAAGAACGTTACCGAAGTCGACTAAATCGAACCTTTCCAGTCTGGTTTGGTTACTCTAACGAACGGATTTGGTTACGTTCATTCCAAAAGTCAACCAATTTCAACCCTGCACACAGGAGAAAGTATAATCAATTTTTAATACTTGCATCCCTACCTAAGAAGATTCATAATTTCGGACTATGTTATTGGACTTGTGAATTCAAGAGACATTTCAGAGGTCCAAGAAAGAGTGAAGAGAAGTGGAGAGAATTAATAAGACAATTGTTTTTGAGTTGCACTCATTAATTTTGAATTCGGGACATGATGTTCTATGCATATCGTGATAATTCTTTCCTCTTCAAACAAAACTCAAAAATAATTTTCCGCTGGAATTGAATATTTCGACTTGAATAAAAGCGATAAAGATCTGTACTTCTGCAAATCAATGATATAAACTGGGCTTCATCCTCAATGACGGGGAAACTTATAGTCTTATACACCTATCGGGGACAATGGAAAGGGTTAGGTGGTTAGGGACCCAGAGATTTAATGCCGGAGACCAAGAAATATCAGGTGTTTGGAACGAGCGAACAGCCCGTATAAATTCTGCCTGGGGAATTGGGTTCTCTTTGGGTTTTTTCTCTTTCCATCGACGTTTTTTCTTCTTTTCCTACCTTGACGACGTCAAAGTCGAACAAATAGCAGTGATATGGTGAAATTGGAGGTTTCCAAAAGTGAGTCAACTCAGTTGGGAGGCAATGGACTGATTTTTATCCGCCAATCCTCCCTTTTTCGGGCGTACTGGCTCCCATGGGAGGATCGAGACGGTACAGACAAATCATCCCGTCTCTTGGCTTTCAAGCAAGCATCTTCTATCCATGCGCCAATGATTTCCACCAGTAAATTCTGCACCTGGAATATTCTAAAATTGATTGAGTTTTTCAAATTAAAAAAAAAGTCGATCCCACCAACCTTGTGTTCCGCATTTATAAAACTCATTCACGTATCTTCCTCTTGAATACATTCGAAAAACCTGGATCGATAAGACGGATCGATATTACAACTACAGTTCAACGGAATAAAACTATTAGAAAAAAGTATTTTTCCGACGTAAAGACCTCAGGATCTGTATACTTAGGTGTTCCCAATTCTACATTTAGGTTCAAGTTGATGATATTTCATGGATATTGGATGTTAAGAGAAGCATCTCACAATTGTCCCATTGATGTGACGTACTATGTAATAGAAACATCTGAGATTTCTGGCATAGTTTCATTCGGGTTTCATATTGAAAATATTCTTTATTCAATATGGTCTTGAAAGTATATTTTTGGATTTTGGTCCAGAAACGTTGCTGTACACATTGTTTTTGAAAACAAATTGAGTTATCCACTTTTGATTCTGAAGGCCTCGAATATGAAAACCGGTGTGCACGAATTTGAAACTTTGTTTTGTAACAAGGATATTCATATTTCTGTCTCAGTGTTTTTCATCGTTATCGTTCTTATGGTCCAATCTTGCTGTGGAAATTGGGCGTTCCAATACTCGGAAACCCCATGAATTGACCGCACCATACAACGATGCAGATTACACTGTTGAGAAAAACCAGTTTATAAACGAAAAATATTTCACTCCGTTACTTACCTGAGTTAGACCCCTCCCTAAATTTGAAAGCCTTTTGTAGAATGTTGTTTGGTTTTGTGCTTTTTAACAAGCCTGTACAGCAATTGCCAAAAAACTTTATCACGGATGGGAAGATAAAAGTAGTCAGGTTGCTCCTACTCGCATTTTATAACTTTTTTTTCTGGTCTCACTTTCTACGATTTTTGTCGTAGTTATTTCAGCTGTGCCATGATATTTCTTTTACTCTCGTCAACCAGACTTTATTCATACGATTCGCATGAAAGTTTTTCGTTGTTTTGAGTGCTCCCACCTTGTGTTTCCTTTATGAGTGTTTTTTAAAATCCCCTCGTCCCCCAGTATATTGTCCAAGCCCTGAAAAACCAACATGACTTGTTTGGAGGCTGCGGCGTCGGTGGGTAACCCTTTGCCCTCCGGTAATTGAGAAATATCACTAAGGCCTTACACTCTAATTAAACTTCGGGCTCCCTTTGATCATCCTACACTGAACCGCCATTTGTTAGCAAGTTTAAAGACCAGAGATTGAAAAAAATGTTTTAATACATACATGAGTAGCAGGTACCTACTGCTAAAAAACCCACCCCCGTTGTGATATTGTATAAATTATCCTGGAATTAAACCAACATTGTGGCTCATTCGGTCTGTTGTAGCTTCATTCTTATAATGGATTTGCTCTCTTATCATGTTTTAAAACGCACCTGTATCTAATATCCATTCGCCTGCAGTCGTTCATGTGGATGAGGAATACTGTTTCTCCGTTTTTCGGTCCAGTGAGTACGTTCAATTTAAAAATGTCATTTGCACAGGTTGGTGGTGAATACGCCCTTTTGAATTTCATAAGAAGAAAAAAACCTAGTCCCACTCTATGACGACCTGGTCTATTCAGCTAGTGAAAATAGGTTCAAGGACGGAAAAAACCTCGTTTTACTAGTGGAAAAAAGGACTTTTATCAATTTATTCGCGAATGTTTTGAGCTCTATAGGATCTATGAATTCGCCAGCTGCATCACCGGGAGCTGCATAAGGGATCAATAAACAGTGGAAACATTTTTTTCTGTTTCGTGCGTCTACTAATAACCACATCAAACCACATCACTTCCACGTGTCACACTTAAATGACAGCGACAGCACGATATGAGGTTGTAATAGTCGACCCGGACCCAGGTTCGGAATCAAAACAAACAAATTAGATCTCTTAACAAATGTTAAGGACCCCAGACACAAATAAACATATGATAGGGGGCATCCTCGAACATCGTCTCGAGCCTGTATTTATTTTTAAGCCCCCGCATCCGTTCTTTCCAGTCGTATTTTTAGTTTCCTTTCGGAGTGAGGATTTAGCTCATTCAGTCACGACTCTACTGTGAGGGTGCGCGTTCTCAAGGTGGAATCCTGTGTTAGATTTGTATCTTGCGAAGGACATCAAATTTACGAGTGTAATTCCGGTTAGTATGCATTCGTCATGACTTTGAGTTTATAATGTCCGCTATTATACAGTGGAGTATTGTAATAACTTGAAACATTTCATGGACTCTAATTTTTGAAGTGAAAATATACTAAATATTTTTACAGCTCCATATTCCTTGTTTCACGTTCTAATTCCATGGAACTCGTAATCTTGTTTTAATCATCACACATTTTTCCGTTATTTACTTTCTTATTTTTGTTAACTCTTCTATCCATTGAGTGGTTAAATTGATTGGTTTGTCACAATTACTCGTTCATTGCACTTAGTGGATTTTATGAACTATGGATTATTTCTTTCACGAATTACTGGTAGGAAATCCATTGAGTTAGAAAATCCCGACGACTATCCTACATTTGACAAAACATTATTTACTGCAATTTCGTCATTAAAATTCGAAATTTGTCTGCATTTCAGTAATTCGTTGAATGCACATATGATATGCTTTCAATTCTATACTCGAAAAACGGCTGAATCTGAAAGAGAGTGGTTGGTTTTAATTTCCTACGTGTACAATTTGTGGAGTGGTTGTTGACGGAAGAATAATAGGTATGTCTATAGTATTTCAGTGTAGAGGGTATTAAATCACCAGACTGGTCTAGCGTGCTGAAAGTACAACTCGTTTAGAAAATACTCGTTTCTTTGAAATATCACTAAATATTACTCTGGAAAGGCGAGGGTGCAAATCACCAGGCCCAGGTGTTGAAAACTGATATTGAAGTATACGGCGTATTAGCGCAGGATTGGCTCCCTGCACGACACCATTCCCTCCTAGAGCTTCACTCATCAACTGTGCTCGTTTCTTAACCATTGTGTTTGTAATGGCAGCTCCTTGAAGGAGGTCCTCATTCTGTCTTTTCAAAAGATAATGGGGAGTCCCTCAAACGACCATAACGAAATATCGGGGGCCCAGATGTCCTCCGGGAATCGTTTCTTTTGTCGAAGACACGGCGTAAAAATAATCATCTTCTTTATCATCATCACCACTAGCGAAATTGAAAACGGCAAAGCCAAGATCAATATTTCTGGAGCCCCCAGGGTTCACAGTGGCAATTGGTGAACCGACGAATGTTGGCACATGAAAGAACTATGCCTAATAACATCATATTTATTTCTTGTTTCCATAGTTATTTCACTACGAATATGTAATTCTTCATATGCATGTGCATAATAGGATGATATCTAAGCCTGCATGATGAATAACCCCAACTTTCGACTCAGTTACACGTCTTCATGTAAGTTTTCCGTGCTCTCCCTGGAACGCAACTGTTATGTGAGGTCTTGAACCAAGTTCGTAACGTGTTGAAACCAAAGAAGTCCTCACGCTTCCTATTAATTTCCCATTCGAAATGCGGCAGAGGTTTGATTGTATCGAATATCTTCGGAAACGGTGATGCATTTGAAGTCCGATTTGCACACAATTCGTTCGTTAACATACGCGAGGTGTCGAGAGTATCGGATACGCACTAAATTATCGAAATACCGCTGTATTTTTTTTTCCGTCTATGCACGAGAATATTACGGCGGAACGCGTTCCAGCTCACCCCGAGCTCTGCACATTGCTCACCCGCCCGTACACTTTCTCCGGACCGGAAACACTTATTTAAGCGTGAATAAATAAATCGTCGGACCGTGACTGTTGTAAATTATGCTCGTTAGTGAAGCTGCGTATTTTGGTAGGTAATACAGTTGATGGTAACTCCGATACAAGCAAAGAATGTTGCATTATCATAGTCCTTTTAATAATTTTGTTATATTGGCACTACTTTTCCATGCAATTAATAGGACTGGTAGGTATGATATCTCATGTGAAAATATGTTCTTTGACAAATTTCTGTAATTCTCCTAATACTAAATTAATATTTACTCGCGGGGGAGGGTGATGATGTTTAAAAACATTTTAAGCCATTATGTTATTTAATTAATTTATTGCCAGATGAAGATTAGAGGAGGGTGAAGCCGGGTGGGAAAGGGTTGTAAGAGCTTGGGGGACGTTATGATATTTAAGAGTAAAGTTTTATGAGGGTTGAGAAGGCAGTATGGTTATTAGGTAAGTTGTAACCACGATAGCCCTGGGGGATGCTGGCGAACCTCTCCAAAGGGCGAAAACGCTCTCATACCATCCACGTGTAGTTGGGTTCGGGTTATCTAACATTTTCCGGTCCTTGTGATCATCATCTTTAGTGTTAAAGATGGGCGCTTCGTAATATCTTGGGTGTGTTACCGTTCTAATTGAATCGCCGGTTACGACCACTCCACGATTCGCTGAAGTTTACAAGTGAAACTATTTTGAGCGAGTTGTATAATGCCATTAGGTTCTGTAACATCCATAATTTTTACCGTCTGATGATATCATTCCAACATTTTGACTATTTGAATACATTGCATAATTATTATAGATACTGTTCAGCATAATATAACAATGTTATGACATATTATGTTGGTAACATTGGCCTACTTTACTCTGCAAAAAAAAGTCGATTTCAATTCAAACTGACCTATTCATTTGAGATGGAAATAAGAGTCTTCAACAATACCAATATTCGACTCAAAACTACAGAAAACCGAAAAATGTCGATTTTAATTGTAATTGACCTAATAATTTGTGATGAAAAGACTCATCGATAAGGCCAATTATTTTAAATATACCAAAAACAGTGAAGTAAGAATTGGTCCAGTTTGGTAACACTCTCCGCCACATGTTCGTCAAATATTTTTCCAGAAAAAAAGGAAAGGATGTTAAGTTGGCATGTACTGAGGCTTAACATGGAGCACAGCTGAGGCCTGGCGCTAACAGTACTGGGCAGGGCGTAATTGAAATGTGATTCATGGTGACGTAGAGCCTCGCGCTTTTGATGATACCCGCGTTCATAATGGATGACCCCTTTCGGGTCGTCCCTTTTCAACCCACTCCGTTTCCCCAGCTTCCGTTACCCAACTGATACCACATCCACCACACACATACTTTGTTATCCATGCAGTCACAAGCTGGATGATTTGTGAGGATTCCTACTAAATGTGTACTTGGAAGCGAAAGAGTAGTGATACAGGTTTTCAGCAACAACGCGGTAACTTGACATTTTAAGTGCTACTCGTAAAGTAGTTTCTGTTTGCGATGTGAGTTTGATATCCCATCGCTTAGAACGTTACTACTTCATAACGGAACACAGAAAATACTGAATATCCACAGGTAACGTAGGTAGATACCATTGCATTCCCTCTGACGGTCGTCACATTCTACCGTCACATTCCAGTATCCCCACTCACCCCACACACAGTTCACACCTGTTCTTGAGTCATATCTTCCTGGGCATGCAATTAAGGATGCTGCTGAATAGACTGTGTTTCACCCTGAGGTTTTTATCTAGTGTTTTACACTTTTTTTCAAGGTATTTTATATTTTTGAGCACGTTGGAAGACAAGAAGAACGGTTCAGCCATCGCGTTTGACTGACGAACACTCATGATATGAGTAAACATTTGCACGGACCTACTATTAAATGGATTTAAATCACACATTCCCGCCAATTTTCAATTCTCCGATTTCAACCACTACTCAGAACTTTAGATCAAGAGATATCAGGAATACTGTAAGTACTTTTTTTTGGTTGGAGGTGGAATTAAAACGAAAAGTCTAAGGCTGAAGTTGGGGGAGAAAGTTTGGAGTGGCGAAAGAGATACCACCGAACCTCGAACACTGCCACGCTTGATAAACTATGTAATTTAAGTTTTAATTATCTAGACGGGATCTGACAGGAATTTAAATCTCCTCAAGGGGTACTCAATTGAGCGAAAGTTTTCTTGAACCAATCGAGTGAACCTCGATGTCAGATGTCTTTTTTTCGCCTTCCATATTAATCGCGCAATACGTCACTATGGCTTGATCAGGTCATTGGTATTCATCCTTACCTAAGGAACTTACTTCGTTATTGTTTCGTCCAAGGAACTTAGTAAATGGATCTTTATGCTGTTGAGGATTGATGAACCTAATCTTTTCAACATTAAAAACACTCGTTCAAACGGTTTAGCTTCCATAAATTCTACTGAAGTTCGATGAAACAAAATGAAAATTTCATGTTTCATACTGAACGTTGAATTTTCATTTCGTAGCTTATAACAAGGAATCAACGCTAGGTTATTCAATAATGTATTGTTTTTATCTCATCTCGAATAACGAGAAAGCCTTCTCCCCTTAAGTATTTGAAAACATTAGATACGGAACATCGCACTACTTTTCCTTCAGACATATTAAATTAAATGAACTGGTAGCTATTATTTTGAAGTTAATTCATTCATTTCATTTATTTTTTCACTCCTTCAAAACCTGTGTAGTATTAAAAACTACAAATTTTGTAGTTTTATGTCTGGAAACCGAGCCCCGAAAATCGTAATTGTTGAAACATAAGTATATTCAGCGCTCTACAGCGCTCGCCTCTGAATTGTAAATTGTCTACCTAATCGTATACTTAATCCAATAGCACTATCATCGAGCTGTATTCCGGTTTCACCATTCGGGTATTTTTCGTTCTCATAGAACAGCTACGTCAACTGTATGCTTGATAAATGCCGCAAAAAAAGAAGAAAAAAAAATTGAAGTGGGAGGAAAACACCGACGAAGTTTAGTCAGTTAAAAGTTAGTTCCCCATTGAATTTAGCCTTCGCAAGTTTTCGAGGAGTGAGCCAGCCAAGTAAGCACAAGTGGAGCTCTATAGATTTGCAGAAGAACTCCTTTCAATATAAACGGTTGTTTCCCGCCATTCCACCGCAACTTCATTCGGCTATTGGAATTTATTCGACCCTTTTGAGCAGCCATCCCATTGTTGAAAGTTCCTCCAACTAAAACCCTCTTGCTCACAAATTTTGATCTCAGGTTCGTATTTGCTGGCGGTACGAAAATTCAAATTCAACTTGAGTTGTGAGAGCATTTTGCCGCAGAGAAGTCGTATTTGTTTTTGAAAATTGATAGGTAGGTACAGTTGCATTTTAATGTTTGCGAATATTATATTTGTGGACTACATGAGGATCCATATCCGCAAAGTACTGTTTTTCAGTACTATATCTTCGTATATTAAATTGTGGGTGGATCTAGGGATTTTAAAACGAATTGAAATATTATTATATTTTCAGCATAGCCGGGTTTGTTTGTAAATGAACTAGAATTGCTAAAATGTTGATATTTTCCAGCTTAAAATTGGAAGCCATCCTCAACGTTTCCTACTTGTGTAGTTATGAATATTGCGAAAAACCAACCCATAATACCATCCTCGGTTCACTCTGAAGCAAGTACACATTCAGAGGCTGTAGACGCTTGAAGACTAAACGCAGGTCCGGACTGTTCGTTTCAGTCGACCGGGATCGATTTTCTATATCCAACTGTTCTGCTTGGTGCAGTTCCAATTTTGTATACATTTTAGCTTCAACGTGATTAATGTAGATGTTTACAGAAAATTATTGCATTACGTCCATTCCGCCGTGTTTCCATGCCACTGAGTGATCCCTTCAGAGCTGTTCTTGTTGGGAGCTTCTAATGCGGATTACAGGCTACTCAAGGTGGGCTTGCAAAATAAACTTTGTTACCCTGGAAAGGTGGGGCGACGTACAGAAACCACGTGGGCGGTGACAGCAAGGGGGAAATCGCCTATTGTCAGGACCTCTCTTCGCTCTGGGATCCTTCCAGGCTTACACGTGTACATTGTTATTCTAATACGGGAATCGGATCTCGTTAGGTCTGAAATCACCATTGTGCATTGTCTATAACACCCCGCATATTTCGAAAACCACCCACGGGCCTCTGCAGAAGGACTGCACCAACTTCACGCCTCTTATTCTAAATTTGGAGTTAAGAATGTCCTTCTTAACTCATTCCAGTTTACGTTCCTCAAGAAGATGTTCTTAAACGTGGGTATGTCTATATTTCTCAATCCTGTCACTGATTAGACTGTTTTAAACCAAGCACCAGCTTCCATAATGTTGACTAAAAACCCTGCAAATTTTTCCACAACGAGCTACGAGTGTCATCTCCTTTACAAATTACGCATCTGTCTAGATCACTGTTCTATATCGAAGCTAGCATAATGATTTTCCTTCAAAATAACAGTTAAACCGTTGCTGTTTTATGCTTTGACGTTCTCAACATCACAGTTGAAAAGAGATGTGCTCCAACAGATGTTTCATAGTTGTCATTAAACAGACAATACTGTGAGTGAACCTCCAACACTCTAATGGTACTACGATTTTAAGTAATCGCTGAACTAAATGGTAGAAAATATGTTTAGATTCTGCAGCAGTGAAGAGGCGGAAATGCACATTTTAATTTGATTTATCGAGCTTCTCTGAATTTATTTACTGTGCTCCCATTTGAGTTGTAGAGTTTTCTACTGTATTAGTATATGATTCAGTCAAACAGCTAGTAAATACCAATTCCCCCGGATTGTATCCTATCTACTCATTCAGTCCTATCCTGGGCTTATCAACAATCTTAGGTTGTTCATATCTTATACATGTATCCGCGTAACCTTCTAATTATGGCTTTTCTATTTTCTCGCTTTCCAACACGACTTTCAGCCCCACGGTGTTCTCCCTAAGACACTGGCATTTCACACACAAAATTATTGCCAATTTATCTTCACGTGTGACCTTTTTCCTACCAAATCACTGAATCCTCGTGTCATTTAAAAAACCCCCAACCCTCTCCATTCGTATCACGCGCGGGTGGCGACCCCAAGAGGTTGTTCGGGACAAGCTAACTTCCAGACGCCCTCTTTTCACACTCCACCGACAAGGTAAAAAGGTTGATGTTCGCATTACGAGAGCTTCTTACCGGCCTTTTATTGCTCCGTTGAATATTCCATTTCCCTCCTCCTCACACAGTTCTGTTCCCTCCCTCGTCTCTTCTTTTTTATATCACGAAAACTTGAATTACTTGCGAACTACGTGTTTCCTCCTTGGAGGGCGCGCGAGAGGGGTTAACGACGTTTTTACGAATGTTGAAAACTTTCCTAACGATCAGGCTGCTCTCAATACAGTGAAGTGAAGCGTCATATATCTCGCACTTTATGGGGAAATATTCAGGTTACCTCCACTAAAATGTAGAGGAAGTCGCATAAACACTTCATTATAACTGGTTGCGGCGTGGAATTAATTCCAGTTTCTCCTTAATATTTTCTTCTTATAATAAAATAAACTGATATACTCTGCGTTCATTCAAACATCATTTCTTACCATTTTGCCGTTTATTCGTATTGTGGTACACAGACAACTTCTGTTGTGACGCGGATACAGCGAGAATGGCGATATCATATTCCGTTCTCAAACTGGAGCACTTTGAAGATGAAGAAACGTGATTGTTACTTGAAATGTTCTTCACGGTCCATCTGCTCTAATCTGATTACGCAATGAGATATCGCAATTCTGACTTTACCATCGTATAAACTGAGGTGTTACTCGGCATAGTAAGAGTCAACATTGGTTATAAAACCAGTAAAATGGAGTCACTTTACATAAAACCAGTTATTTTTCGAAATTCCCTCTATAGCCATGCCGCATGACTGTGGATTTTCATCTTTGCTTTGGCGCTTTATTTAGGTACTTATTTGAGGAGATCATAGGATTTGCTGCTAAAAGTGCAGTTCATCTGGGTTTGCGAAATAGAAATTTGTTCATCGCTCTGCGCTCCTCCTAATCCAAAATCGGCTGAAATTCAGACAACTCGTACCGACCATTCAAGTACTTCAGATTCCACTTCAGTATTCCCCTCTCCACCGCCAGTCATTACGCCCTAAATTCGTTGTCCAAATAGTTTGATGAACTGCTCTCATGAAAGAACGCCTCAATCTTAGATACGTTATCGTATTTTACTTTGACATGTTGGTACGTAAATTCGAGGTAGGAATGCCCCCTACTACCTCGCCTCGATCGCTAGTTCTGTGATCTTGATTTATTCGTCAGAAGATAAATACCAGAATCATTTGTTTCTAAAGCAATCGTGTTTCTTTCTTTTCAATGAGAATCACGTGGTAACAGGATAGCAAATCTTCATTCGTTGGTTATTTCTCCAGTTGTCTGAATCCGCATTCTGGTGTACTCACAGATTCGAAAGAAACGAGAGTTCTTCTCGGTTTCGGACATAACATACCTGTATGAAATTCCCATCTAAACTGTCCAACTGCAAAAAAAACCAAAGTTGATCGTTTCCCGAAGTTATTCTGCGGTCAAGACTCCCAAAGATTATTAGGGGAATAAGAAGGGCCCCTCGAATGTGTTGGAGAGCTAATAAAACATAAACCGGAGTTCATCGTCTCCTCTGAAGGGTCAGGTAGGCAAAAAGGAATTCTCATGGGAACAGAATGGCCGACCTTCCAGTTGAAGAGTCTCGGAATTCCCTTGGAATTCACCTGAGGTAAGTGCCGCTGAACACCTTTCCGAGAGTGAAGGCGTATAATACGTCGAAAACGTGAAACAGGTTTTATTATCTCACCAAGAATTTTCTCGTTTCCTCAACTTCCACGTTGGTCTTTTGAAAAACTTCGTTGTCTGAAATAGTCTGTTTTCGAATGATTATATTTCTTTTTGCTGCATAGAAAAATATAATATAGTAAATTATTCCTGATCAATGAATTTCACCCACATTATACTGTTTTGATGTAGTCTGTGGAGTCGAACGAATATTCATATGCATCGGTACTGGTTTAATGTTATAATTCCTGACTACCAGTTGTGATCCGAAGTGCCTAGAACTGTCCTTGTCTTGAGTCAATAGCTATTGCAAATTAATGTTGGCTCTCGTAAGCACTGTTGCTTAAACACTATCGATTACATGGCGGTTTCGGTCAATTGATCATCACAACATAATCAAACGAGATGAGCTAATTAGTAGTCAATCCATTATGCAATGTAATGTGGTCATGAGAGGAGATGTGATAATATCATTACACGGTACAGCGATGGAATGATGGACATATGCTCTACATCACGTATGTATAACTTAAATTAACTACTCCGGTGTAATTATTATGTCTAATGTTTGCAATGAGAGACATAATTTACAATTATTGTTAATTCTCATCTACTATTGATTTACAACCTTGTTCGAGTATGATGTGTTTAGACTCTGAGTAGCCAATTTCAATCAATTAATTGTATATTCATAAAAGTGGGATCTAGACGACGAAGACGATGATTTATTGTGACGGAGCTATAAATCAAAGTTGTTTCCTATTATTATCAAAGTCGTACTCAGTGATATATTTTCATATCTTGACAAAACGGGAGAAAAAATTAGGTAGGTAAATATTCTAGGACGAAACTCCAAGCTCCAAGCTTACGGGTTTCCAAGCTTACCGGTTAAAAACCCGTAAGCGCTTTTCCACGTAAGGGCTTTTAGATCTACCAAAAGAGTAGTCATAAGTGGATAAATTATTCAAATCCCCTACCTCCGGGCTGGAAACCCTTCCCTAAAAGGAAACCATGGACTTAATGTACGGGTATTGAATTGAGTTCCCAAGCATATAGAAACAAGAGTGCTAAGCTTCTCGAGTTGCTTCGACGGAAGAAACTTCAGCTGAGTATGTTTACACATTGTAGGACACTCTAAATGGATTTTGAAGAAGGCTAAGTGTTCAGTGGAGAGAAAGAGAGAAACAGAGCGAGAGAGAGCGATCGAATTACTGCAACTGCACCAACTTTTGTTCGGTTTCCATTATTAGCTCAACTCGAAAAGGCTGCAATTGAAACCTGTTTCCTCGGCTTTCCCTCTAAGCGGATCTGTGCTCTGATGCATCTTTTTGTAGTCTTGTGTCTGTCATAGAGCGCTAGGATTTCAAAATATGACAAACGGTTGAATTGAATAAATTGAGCCGTCATGTACCAATGAACAATAAAACACAATATACCTAAGTTCAGAATAAAACAACTGCGTGTTGAATTCATCTCCAGGATTCAATGTATCTCAAATCGCAGTCAAGCTAGGTTAATTATTTGGTAATTGTCACAATATTAAGCATATAAGTAACAAATTATTAAAAGTGATACTTGACGCATTTGTATTATATCAGAATTGGCATTATTAGAAACATTGAAAAAGAACAAATCATTTTTTGTCACATGTTAATTGTGTCACATGTTATGGTGTTCATTGGTTGACTCATTAGTGAGGCTGATGGTAAGTAGGTAATGTGTCATCTTCCCTTCTGTGTATATATTTTTTTTTTTTTGTTTATGAGAGAGGGGGCAGTTCTTCAGGTAAGACTTTTTTCAAGAACCATGCGTTTCTTCTGTACTGTCGACCATTTCTGGCTTCAATGACATAAGATCTTGGTTGTGGTCCTCTTCTCAATATAGTAGCTGGTTGCCAGTTCCTGGGCTCCATTCGGAAGAGGACTTCTTCCCCCTCGTCGTACTGAAGACATGTTGTTTTTCTAGCATCCCCATAGTGCTTGTATCTTGCTCGCGTGGCTTGCAGTTCATTTTGTATGTATGACAGTACACTTGGCTCCAGTAGTGAAGATGTTGTTGGTAGGAGCGTTCGAGTTCGGCGACTCATCAGCCGTTGAACTGGTGAGCCTAGAGTTCCGCTCGGAACGTTGCGCTGGTGGAGTAATGCAAGATAGGGGTCAGATTTTTCATCGAGACATTTCTTGAGAAGTAGTTTTGCCTCCTGAACATATCTTTCTGCAAGTCCATTTGAACGGGAGAATAGAGGGCTCGAGATTCTTTGGTTGAACTGCCACTCCTTCTCAAACAGTTTGAACTCTTGGGAATTGTACTGTGTTCCTCCGTCTGATAATAGCATTTCAGGAATCCTATGTACCGAGAACCATGCTTTAGTTTCTGGATTATGCTGTACGATGATGTACTTCTTATCTCAGCGAAGTCATAAAATCCTGAACAAGAATCTGCGATTAATATGTAGTCTTTTCCATAAAGATGGTACAAGTCCGTACCCACTTCCATCCATGGTCTTGTTGGCACTGGTAGTTGCATAATTTCAGCCTCTTGGTTATCTCTCTGGAACTTGTTACACGTTCTACATTTTTTAACGAATTCTGTAATTCCAATAAAGTCTGGCCTGTTTTTGGAGCAAAGTCAGGGACACTGGGTTACACTTGCACTCACTAATGGCACAGCACAATCAAGTCCAGTGGTTTTTTCGATTGAGTCGCCGAAGTTCTCTCTCGTTGTTCAGAACGTTGAGCATCTCCAGGTTCTCATGATTGTGGAGGCGATGTTCATGCTACCTCGCGTATTTGGTGATGATTTCGTTCACAGTCTCTATTCCAGGTCTCGATGTAAATCATGATTTCGCATGTACCAGGGAGCTCCAACTATACTTCGCAGTACTTCTAGGCGAACATCATTCAGGACTAGCAGTTCATCAGTCTTCGTGATTTCCCATTATTTTCAGAATTTACCTATTAAATAGGTAAATTCTAAAAATAATGGGATACTCACGGGTACTCATGGGTACTCTTTATTCGTACTTTGTTGTTTCTATGGTACACTTTGTTGTTTCTATCGTACACTTTGTTGTTTCTATGTTTGAATTTGTTTCCTTTCGTTTTCTTGCAAAAATGATGATAGTTTGTTGTTGTCTTGTTTTTCTTCTTGACAAAGTGGTTTTATTTTACGATTGGCCCTGTTCTCATACTCAAGTTAGGTTACCTTCCGAGTCATGTAACCATGTAAACATAGCTACTCTACTGACGAACCCTTCTCCATGAAAGCGGCAGTTACTTTCCGATGGAGATTACGTGTGTAGTTAGCCCGATGGTCACGAGTGCATTAAGCGCCCAAAGCTTTTATGATCCACTCAACGCCGTAGGTTCATGGCGTTTAGCGATATAACATAAAATTTTTGAGCGGACGGCGCAGAGACTCTACTTAGCCAAGTCACTTTGCATTTTATACCGTTACGGTTTATGGTAGCGAGTGCTTTCGGCGGTGCCTTTCAGCGCTCTTACTCTCAAGTGCATAGTTTTTAGGGTAAGTACTTACTGAAATATAATGTAGTATGTAATATCAGCGTCAAAAGTACCACTCGCTAATGTAAAGTCACTTGAACATCCGTGGTCGTCGTTAATATTTGGAGCCATTAAATAAACGGTCGTCTGATACTCGATGGTTATTCCAACGGCGCTGTCAGTCATCTTGAATAAAAAGGTAGTGTTAGAATAGTATCATCAACGTTATGCAACAACAACAGAACATTATCAAACCTATATTTTGTTTTCACGTTACCATGAGCTTTTATCTACTTAATTGTACTTCTCAATTCACTTCACACCTGAAATTGTATGTTCAGTCGTTGAAAATAGTTTGTTTCTCACCATCTTGGATCCTCCCATGAATCTCAGAAGCTTTTTCTCTTTCTAACTGAATCCGTTATCCCCCAAAGGGTTTTATTTATTCTTGGACCATTGTTTCCTGTATCCCCACCCTTCTCCTGCTCCCTACGCTATATTTTCCTCCCGACCTAATCCTGTTTGAAGTCTGAAGGAAAAGCTGCTTCTGTAGGATAGGGAGGATTTCTTCTTGGAATCATTATAACTTACTCGCCGTAATCCCCTAAGTGCTTGCTTCTCTATTGAACTGTCTTAATATAATGGGCTCTCTGCCCGAGGCAGGTGTTACTCTGAACATCATTATTCGATTATAAACCTTTTCTATGCCCGGTGGAATTTTATTATCTAATAAAGATTAGCACTATCGTAGATACCCAATTATTATTTTATGCTCTCACAAAATCTTTCAAGAATAATCCATGGATTCTCTTAATTGAGGTGGTTGTTGGACTTTCAACGCCCCTTCGCTACGACGATTCATATATAATTCATTGCTATCCTGCAAGCGCTCCATACACTTTTTCCCCTGTTTCCATTCTGTGAGTTCCCTCTTTTTGATCATTTCAAGTGGAGAGTAGCACCCAACACGAGAAAAAGCACTGAATAAACAATGATTTTGTTTTTAATTGCCGTTGACAATCTGCATCCATTTGCGAGGACATGTCCGTGTTGTTTACAGAACGCAGTTTGACTTGAGGTGAGTAGGGGCTCCGGAACGTATCAACATAATATGTTGTGTACGCGGAACAGTTTGCTCGACGCTGATGAAATTCGTGTTTGTGAACCCAGTATAGCTGCAGAGTGCATTTTTAGGTTCCTTGGTGGGCATAACTAGTTTCTAACAATGTTAAAAGCTTGATGATTTCAATCCTATTCATTACATACTTTTTAGTAATTCAGTAGAATATTTTCTGTTGTGGAAAAAAAGAACCACGGTTGTTCATGATGAGAAATAACTCGTACGTAATTTATATAAATAACATTTTTTTTTAGGTCGGCCGGGAATTTAGTCAGAGAGGACCATCTGGTCATCTTCTTGAACGAACACGCAATATTTCCCCTTTTGCGTGTTTTTCATCTCTTATTTGCACATTGTGATGACTGAGGGATTAAATTCGTTTTAAAAAACCACTCGGCAGAAGATTAAACAGCAACGAGAGGGTAGAAAGAAGACAATAGCTGAAGGAGATGGAAAGAAAATAGAACCAGGGGGTTAGTTATTGTGATCCGTTCCTTCTTGTCCCCCTATTTCCTTGCTCATCCTGTGCTAATCCCCTGGAGTGAAGTTTAGTGTAAACATTGCGAAAAAGGGAAATTAGTCGCTGCCTTGGGAGGGAAAGGAAGTATGTGACTGGCTGGTTGCCAGCGCCTCCATAAGGAGCTGTATATATAGTGTTCCTGAGGGGTTCTGCTCGTGTTAACACGTGTGCAGGCGGGGAGAGTGGGGTGCCCCAGGGGCACTAGGCTCCTTGGATGATACGATACGGAACCGCTGGTCGAGAGATACTCGTGGTTAGACATTTTCTGGCTTCTTTTGTTTACGTATATACGACTCTACACCCTCATTTCCCAAACAACAATGGCGATGCACCGGGTTGCGAGAAATACTTGGAATACCACGGATGCTCTTCCCCTCTTTCCATGATGAATTGGACAATTTGAATACGATAGTATACTGACTCGAGTGAATCCTTCATAGGGCGAATTCTTCTCCGATTCCCGAAGAGTCGCAGAGTGGAGTGTCATGAGGCTCTCAGAGACAAAGGATGTTGTCACATTTTTGTGCCCCATTCGATATGTACATGTTCGGGCTCATCAATATAACATTTTTATTCGTACTCACTATATGTAATAACGAAGAAAAGTATGGACTTGATGTACTTCCTTTCAAATAATCATCAATGTTTTCACCTTCTTAGATTGTAAATGCATACTCTGTTGGAAGTAGCTTCTCTCCACTTCGTTTTTTTCGTATTTTTTCTCTATAGTGCATATTAATTTTGTTTCTAACTACGAGGAATTGTACTGTTCCAGGCGTCGCTGTCGGGGGGAACACGATGACGGTACCGCCGGCGGGTAGATACGCGTCTGTCCCGTGATGGACGATTGTTTCTCGGATGGTTCCTCAGGGCTTGGGGACCCACTCGCTCGGCTTTCGGACCTCGGGTCTTGCTCTTCCTGGTCGAACAGTCCGGCCGGCTCCCCCACCCCCGAGGATGAGCAGGACGACTGGCAACAGCGGTGCTTGGGGCTCCAGCTGGACTTCCAGAAATACAAGTTACAAGCCTCCAAGGCCAGGGATGCCCTCAAAGAAAAGGTAAATTATATTATGTAAGACCAATTACAGCTTTTTCCCCAGCGTTTTCTGCTCAACAGTCTGTTATGTGGTCTGCCCTCTGAAAATATGCAGTTTGGAATCTCGAAACGGACGATGTCACTATTAAATCTTTCGTTCTCGTGCTGCAAAAAGTAGTTTCCAAATAATTAAATCCTCGGAATAGATGTACTGGTTTGTCTTCCTTTTTATCGATCAATAATAGAAAAAAAATGGCACAGTGTGAAAATAACATGAAGATCTTATTTATATACATAAGAATTATAAAAATTTACGTATTTCAAATAGTGGAATTACGCCACTACAACAAGGAACGAACCACAAGGAAAAAATAGAGGAATAGTGGTGATGTTAATGAACAATTATTAATAATTATCGAGAGTCAATAATTGATATTGAGAGTTACCATACAGCGAGAAAATCAAAATTAAAAGTCAACTAGTGTTGATCCACATACGATTCTACATATGATTCAGACTATGTTGCATACAAGCTGGGGAACGAATTGTCGCAACTTGCATAGCCTTTGATAATAAGCCATGTAAAGATTTGCTGTTTGTATTGATGTTGAGGTAGATCAGAGGGCTGCTTCAAGACCTTAGGCAGTTCTTGCAATAAATAAGATATCCAGAAATACATAATACCATATTACGGCGGCTGGTGAACTCAAAGCGAGAGTAGGGAGTATGACTAATATTTTGTGTAGTGGGTCGGAAAGCTCAGTGAGTAATATACTGGTTTATAGAGAAGACTGGCACATCGGAGTACAGTTCACTGGTAGGAAAGCGCTTATGCTTAAATGCTAAAATGTTTAATATTGCCATTTAAGCAACCTTTAGAGGATTCATAACTGACGGCAATGAACACTCCCCATGATAAAATCAAAAAACTAATAATACTCTGTACAAGGGATTTGTACAGAGCTAGGAGGAGTGGGTGCTGCTCCATGTTCAATGAACAAATTATCTAAAAATCACAACTAACCATCGCAATCATGAATAAAATGAAAGAAAGTAGTTTTAGAGAAACTATCTGTTGTAGTGCTTAGATTGTTGAAAATAATTGGCCCGGTTTCCGAAAATGTATTATCTCCTACGATAGGTGCAAAATCTCAAAATCAATTGTTACTTCTGTATCAATCGCTATTGATGTGTAGTGATTTTCATTGAGCCTTAATTCACGTTCGGGACGTTCTAGGCTTCTTAAACTGTGGGGGCGAGTGTTGGTTCACGTAAAAACAAAGTGCAAGGAGGAGGTTGGACCAATAAACACGCCTCAAGGAAATGGGACCGCTGTCAACACTAGGGATCCCGTTATGTATGTATCATAAAACTGGGAATGATGAAGGAAAACTGTTATGGGAGCTGGCGGAGGGCCCTTGAAATAATAACTTGTGAGGTCCCCATCTGGGGCTAATGTGTTGGTTTAGTGGTAAGCGCAACATATCTTATGATTTAGCGGTCCCATCACATACCCCGCGATTCAGGAACAGGGCTATCTCCTTGGTGCACTCCCGTTAATCTCCCCTTCCCATCGTTTTCAAGGTAGAGATTATTTTGTCGACCTCCGTCGCTCACTGAAACGAGTACAGCTTTAGGGGGTTTTGAGTTGAAATTATTGCGCAGCATACTGTTTTTCAATTACTTATATAATTTTGTTCTTTGATTGCATTATGCGCGAGGTAAATTCGAATAAAAACTAGTGCATCAAAATTAAATAAATAATTTTCTCCAATTCTGAGCAAATCGCAACATTCTTTTTATTGTACGTTTTTGCATTTTAAGGCAAACATGTTTGCGCCTTTACATTAATATTGATTACATTCAATTGGCCCAACCCTCATTTTCCCAGTCAAATTTGAGCCCAATCCAACTCGCTTCTCATGTAGTTTGTGAGTTTCAAAAGAACTCATGTATGGAAATGTCGTGTATGGAATTTATAATGCAGTATTGAAGGTATGAATGTTCCCCAAAAATGTTACCTCATTGGTCAAGTTCGGCCATGATATTAGCGTATTGTTAACTCGTTTCAACATTCCTTTTTCATAAAACACGTTATCCGACAACTTCGCCTAAAATCATCATACAAACTCAGAATGGTACGCACCAACTCTTGTCAACAGAACACTCTCATGCTGCTCGCAATCACAATTTCACTCCCGAATCGGTACCGAAAGTTTCAGAATAACAGATGGAGTAGTTGTGTGAGTTTCACGGCGTGTACGTACTTAGTGTGATATGTGATGTTGGTATGTTCTTGAAATATTCAACTGTGAGGTAACTTTCATGTTTGTCGATTGGTCTGAAAAGTTTTCAGCTGTTGAAAATTCAAGCTTTATCGTCTGCCTCTCATGATCTCGCTTGAAGTTTTGCTTTTAATCAACGTCTTTTGATGCGAGTGTGGATTTGAGCGTTTTAACCTAGGCATGCTAACAATACAGATATATGATGAAGAGTATATAATTTTGATGCCCTCTTGAACAGTAACATATAATACTGTTTCCCAATTAAGAACTGCTTCATACGATTGTTCATTGGCTTATGTTGGTCTGTGGATCTCATACTCGGGAAGAAGAAATTCTCCTTGCTGTTCACCGAGCTTAAAAACTTACTTCGATCACGGCCCATATAACTATCCCCGGGCCTGTAGTGTATTTCATCGCGCGAACTGCGATCGTTGTTTCGATGGGAAAAGGTGGTATTGATTCAACCGTCCCGCTCGAGTCATTAACACGATATGTCAGATAGGACGCCAGTTAACAAAATATATTGTGGCCACAATTACAGATATTTGCTCCTCTAATGGCCTACCCTCATAAATCTTTATGCGAGAGGTCTTTCGTTTTTTTCCCAGCCTTGATCGCGTACACTGGCGGTAGCTGTGTTCTGTTGAATACTCTATAAGAAACTTTAATTTATCACAATTTGGAAGTAATTAACGGTTACAATAATTTAAGTTCTTTAAATTTAGTTGACCGAATCAAGCCCAACATTAACAAGTATATGAATTTAAGGATATATATTTTATTATAACAATATCGGGTTATCTAGAATTGCGCAACAACGATCAATTCAAGTTTGGGATGCCATCTTAACTGGTTATGTAAGATCTATCTTCTACATTTACTACGTTGAACACATAATTCCACTCATGCAACTGAGTTTTGACGTTGATACGGGTCCAAGCCCCATAGAGCCACCGGCGGGCGTTGCTGTTTGATTAATTAAACCCTGATAATGGAAAAGGAGGCGTCCTCAGAACAAAAGGGGGTAACGCTGAGCAATTAATCATAAAAAGAACGTTGCCAAGTCGGACGGCTTCTACTCTCTTTTGAAATGTCCAAGAAATATGAGGTCGGTGTTAAATGAGTATGGGCAACACTCCCTGCCTTTCCATGGCCTTTCTCGTCCCTTTAGGGCACACATTAGGCTACTGCCATCTCCTCTACACAGTAACCCCATTAACGATGTTCTTTGCCCATCATTATGATTAATATTCGGTATGATTCGCCAGCTTTTAGACTTACTGGAAGTTTCCCCTGCACCCTCTACGATCAGCCACTGGATTATCTGAAGACATACCATCAAACGCGCCGTCTATGACAAAAGCACACCGTCATAATGACCTCTCTTTTCGTACCATGCCCTTCCACTCGTGTCAAAAAAAACCCTGAACACCCCCTCTCCTCCAAAAAACGAATAGTTGATTAGCGATTAGCCCTGCTGTCTCCCGCAGAGAGAAAATCCCGCTCTAATTGCTCCAGGCGTCCCGGGTGTATTATTCTTTGTTTTTAGCTCAGGGCAAACTCTCGTGGAAGAGGGCCGACACTTGACAAAGGCTGCAGTATAAATCCACCTTTATTTTCCCTTTCAACACTTGTAATTTATCTCTTCCAACCGGGCTAAAGGCGTCAGTTCCCGAATGGTAGCTTCCCCGGGACAAGTAACCGTTTAAAATAGCCCAGGTGCTCTTTTCAAGTCCCCTCCCCCCCCACTCCCACGGCGGTTGTTAACTTCCGGACAGCTTTCCGAAATAGCTTTGCATCCTTTATTATTTCCTTGGTTTCAATGGCGCTCCGTTTCGTTTCACGCGGTTGAGTAGAGCCATTCTGATGTTTCTTTTTTATTTTCGGTGACCATGGACGGGGAAGGGGTCGGGAAAATAAATTTAAACTGAGAGATAAATCACTGAACTTTATCGCCTTTACATTCAGACACGAAATGGGGTCAAAACTGTTCGGTTCAGCGATACTCCCGGTATGTGTCTCCTTAGATATTTTTCTGTTATAAGTAGATTGTTAGAATGATTGTTAGATTGTTAGTATTCAATCGTTCAACAAAACTCGGAGATCAGCCTTTTGCTAGGACTTTTCTTAATTGAAATGGGTAAATATTGTGATAGTACGAGATTGCGATTTAAACGGATTCTGTTCGGAAATTCCTTCTGGTTGCAAACTTCGTTTACGCGGTTTGAAAAGAAAAACACTCGTTCCGCGCGGGAGGCAAAACAGCGACCAAACGAAAAGTTCTGATCAAATCATCTCTACGTTGATTAATACACACGATCTATATTATCGTAATACTTACCTTGTACTGTCCATATAGAACCATTCTGTAAAGCTTTGAAGAGTCACGCCTTCCCTGGATTGCCGATGGTGCATAATGCTGCAGAGGGTGGACTCCTTTCTTTCCTTGTATGAAGTAAATCCATCATTAGCCGAAGACCCCTTCTAGTCCTCTGTTTATTGCCTTTCCCACTATAAAAGGGAAGAGCTTACTCAGCGGAGATAGAGGGGCTCCCTCCATAACACATATTGCCACCTTAAGGCCCTAACCTTCCAAACTCTTTGTCCTTGTCGAGATCCGAGGCAGGATTTTATTTTTCCAGAAGTTTTAAGATGCCACTTTGGAAGTGCGAATGGTCCTATATCAACGCGCTCAGTACCACTCAGACCTGTAAAGTCGTATCTTAGTTAATTTTTCAATACATACGTTTTTCTCGTTTTAGTTGTTGTGGTTCTGACTATATATTTGGAGTTACCATTTACTAATCGTAGAGCGCTCCTCAACTATCTGACATGGTGGTACTGGTAATCGTTCTAGGAGAGGAATACAAAGGTATTAGAGATTTCAACAAACTATAGAGTCAATCATTACTTGGGCGTTCAACTACCAAACATCTCTGTTCATTGTTTTTTTATTTATTTTTTTTTTTTATCCCCAACAACAAAGTCGTGTCACAGATATAAACAACAATGAACCTGGAACGTAGATTCCTGTTACAAAATTATAGTGTAATCCTAATAGTGTATACAAATGAAACTCTGCGGTTCTAGAATGCGGATGGAATAATAATGTGACAATTAGTCACGATAGGAATCGATATAATTATAATAACTTCCCAATCCCACCTCTAATAGAATAATGGGAACTCTATTGAAGCTGCAGTTCGCAGTAAATGTGATATGCACTAAATTCAATACGGGTTTTACTGAGCTGGTTATGGTAATGAAGGTACATCTACGCTTCCACAGGTTCTTGCCCAAGGGCACGGTATCTCATTAGCATTATCTCACATGCCTACATTACCCTACGAAGGTACAGCTCCATCCCTTCAGTTCTCCCTCTAATTGATAAGCGTTCTCTTCGGATATGATTAACCCCGAGGGTCTGTATGCAAGTCCCCCTCCTTCGTCGGGTTGGATAAATTTACGCCCGGAGCATATGCACCTTGAGTGTATGCTTCGTAAATTAATACTAATGAATTTATGCACGTCCCAAGGTGCCACTTACGAACTTTCGTCTAATACTGCCTAATGGGAAGACGCCAGCCCTCTTTTCCACAACCCAGAACTCCATTAGGTACATGACACGTGGAATGAGCTATAATCCCTTCACTTGTAATTCACGTTTCGTAATTTTCTCTGTAGTTCGTTATATAGCTTGCTGTAGACTCGGTAATTATAGTATAATTACCGATTCTACAGCAAGTTCTAATATTATTGCCTTAATACAGTCAATATGATAGACTGTACATTTGAAGTTGCACATGTCTGTCCTGCGGTATTAACGTACATAACCGATATGTTGAAAATTGAGCCTGGTAATGATTAACGTGCATCCCCTCACGTGTAATTTACCCAATAATTATTGATTATAAGTTCTTCAAGATATAAATACAATCATTACTAGAATTCCTGGGTACTAAAATCAATTAAGCGTTACAGGCAACAACCTGAAGGCATTTACGGGTTAAGAGGTCATTAACCGTCTCCAGGATAATCGCTTGGACTACGCTCAATATTGTTAGGCCCAACAGATACGAAGTTGGTTTAGGGGCTGTTCACTGAAGATACCAAACTGTAATGATGAGGACGACTTGATAACTTTGCGCGCGATAAACCAAAGCTAATTACTTTACTTATCAACCGCTTTGGCGTAAGTAAGTGTGGAACGTGGTGAGGCTTGAGGTTTCACGGTGCTATTTGATAATTAGAGGGTTCAGAAACCACTATCGGTTCAATTGAACATAAAACATGTAGTAATGGATGTCAGAGAACGAAGGAATTCACACTTTCTCGAGGACGGTGGCGTTTGTGACGATGGCGAACATTAGCTGGATCAATGATTCAAGGGCTTTCTTACAACTCGTGAAAGCAGTATTCAAGAGAAAGTTGAACTCCACTAGTAAGAAGAATAACGAAATAATGACTTTTCTTCTTAATCTTACTTGTTTTATGCTGGCTAGTGTTTACACGCAAAAAATGTGAAACAGGCCTCAATTTTCCAACCTTAAAATTTTGGTGCCTCCGATAAGCACACCTACAACAACACATACTGCACAATGAAAAGAGTGACGGCCCATAACGTTTTAAACTTCTCGATTGCTCATGATTATAAACATCTTCCCCTGCCGATCGATCTAGTGCAGATCTGTGCAGATCTAGTGCAGATCTGTCGCTGAGCGGCTAAAGGCACAGCTCAAAGATTTGTGTCCGGCTCTGATGGTCCGAGTTCGACTCCTGGCTGGGAAACGAGATTTCCCCAGGAATTAAGGTTTTAGAACCTGTGTATCGCATTTGTGCTCTTCTAAATGTGATTATCACGTTTATGTAGGTATTCTTGTGGTGCCTAAATGGTTAACAAAATCAAATTAACATTTTTTTTTACGAACACAACATCACATTGAATTTTAGTGTTAACCCAGGAATAATCCAGAAGAAAAACCTTCTTGATTCAAATTTTGCCCTATGTATAGGGCAAAATTTGAGTCAAGGAGGTTTTTCTTCTGAATTATTCCGGGGTAACACTACAATTCAATGTGATGTGATATCGTTGTGATGTACACATTATCTTTCACAATTTCATGTTCTATCATATGCGACCCAGAAGTTATACGACATTGGCATCGCTACATTTTTCTCCTTGTGTTTTACTCTATGGGTAAACACAATGCCGTTTCATATTATTCGCTCCTGAGGAGAGCAGCAAAAAGGCAATTTCCCGTGTAAAAATTGCAAGGACGTTCGCCCGCTGGAAGTATATATCTACTTTAACTTCCGCCGTCTACCGTTGTTCAACCCTTTTCTTGGGGGCTGTATGTGGCGTTTTATTACCCGCTTTTAGGGTTCAACAGTTTATGATGGTGTTTTACTGGCGATGATCATAGGAGACAAGCGCGGTGCGGACTCAGATTCTCTCGCAAGCTCGGAGAGCGATAATAAAATGGAAAGGGGATGCCTTCTGCGCTCCCTTATATCACACTTTTTACCGATAGAAACCTTGGCGTAGGAGAGGCCCGTATTGTAAACCGCATCCATGAAGATTTTACTTTAATAATGGAGTTTTCCCGATAAAACCGGTTACAAGAAATTGATGGGGTGTTCTGTATGGATGAGGATCTCGGGTTCTACAGGCGCCTGTTTTGTGACGATGCCAATAAATAGCTTTCAGTTTTTTCCTAAATGTTTATATTGATTTCTCATTGAAATGCATAACAAATATCACACCAAAATATTAGAATGATACTCCGAAAAGGACCTAAAGTATTGTCTCTTTCCAATAGCGTCTAATATAATAATTGTCCCTTACTATAATGAACTGGTGATGTCCTGTTCGTTACTGGTTTCCTGATCAAACAATTCCCTTTCCCTCACCAGTCAAACCTGTTCAATTACCCCGAGCGTTAGTTATCATTCCCTCGCCACCGACCGATGCAATTTTATGTCGGTAACTGCCGGCACTCTCCGTCCCTCCGCGTTGATTTGCGAGAAAATAACCAGGCCCGTCTCGCTAATGGGTTTCAAAGTGGTATTTATGATTTGGCTTGGAAACCGCATCTCATCCACAGACCGTATGACCAATGTTTACTAAATAATATTCCAGTGGCAGTCACAGAGCGCGCTGGGTTCCCCCTCATACCACCGTCACTGCCTATAAACTTTGCCTCGCTAGCTTTGCATATTGTAATAATTTCAAAATACCAATTCATACGAATGGATTGCCGAATAATTCGCTGGTTGTGAATATTCCATCTATTATAGTGCTGGGTAAGCCTCGGTAGATCAGATGCCGTGCTCTCTATATCTCAGTTCATCAATGATTATGTACGTTTCGGCAGTCAGTATCAAACATTACCAAACTGTTGACGTTGTAATAAATAATTTCAAAATTGGACAATTTTATTACAACTCATTCACGTTGGGTTGACTTAGGCGTTCCCTGACCCACAAATGAAAAAGGATCATGATAAACAATTAATAATTGCAGTCTAGTCATATCCTCTAAATGAGGATCTTTATGTTGAAAAGAAATGGTTTTATTAAGGGGATATTCCTAAAATTCAAAACTTTTCCAACGTCCGAAAGACATGTAATATGCAACGGTCCTTTCACGGCTTCGTGATTACGCTGGAATGGTCCAGAAAGTCTTGTTCCCTATTAACCGTGAGTTATTCGCTGTCATTGTGTTTTATTGTGCCTACTCTTACTTATGTGGACAAGCGAATACCGATGTTTCCACCCAGCTTACGGTAGAATAAAGGGACGTTGGATGGAGGGGGAAAAAAAGGTTAGGGGCATTAAAGCCAACGATAAATGTCCGAATTCCCTTTGAATGATGCATAATGTTATTATACTGCTCCCATTCGTCAAACCCTTTCCCGGGAAGCAGGCCCTTTGATAAAGTAGCCGCCCCGGGGCGAAGATTTTAATACCCGCTGTGGAAGTCAAGTTGCGAAAGGGTGGTCACAACCCAAACTTCCTGCCCACTAAATCTCCGTTAGAGCCCTAAGGGGGTTTTTGCATCCCCTCGCCGGAACATCCCCTGGCTCGTCCCGCGTTAGCTTCCCATGAACACCGTTGCTACCTCGTCTTAATCACGCTACACTGACTCTCCCCAGTACATTAGTCTATTCTAAATCTCATAGTCTCCTGGTTTAAGCGACCTAAGCTGTGTATCCCGTAACCCCCTCATTCCAAACGTGGACACCTGCGCCAGGATTCGATGTCACTCACGGAACTTTGTGGATGATCTGACCGTGGGGACTGAATGTTCAGCCGTATTCGCATATTCATTGCCAACTCGACTGGGGCTTTCCTCCAACTTGTAACTCGATTTTCCATTTAAAAAGGTCGTGCTCTTATTCGCATCCTTAACCCCTTGGGCGTGTTCTATAACTCGTCGCCCAAAAAGTTGCTTCACGCTCGAAGTGAGCCTTCATTGTCGAAAATGTATGTGAAACTTGTATAGGGGGGAATCACATTTGAATGATCTCTTGGGTACACATGATTAACCCCTCATTAATTTATCTCACTCCTTCATTTATCATTATTTATTCGATGGTGAATATTGTGAGTAAAACCATATTGTTCCCATTCATTAAGTTGTAAACCACCTTTGGCCCAATTAGCATCAAGTTAGATGAAAATGAAACAAACAGTTGTTGAATTTCTGGCGAACCTCCAGTTGGCTCATTCTTAGGATGCTACGTACGGATATGATAACTATAAGATAGTGATTGAGGTAATGATAGTTACACTGTTCTTAATAATAAACAATAATTATATACGACACTCACAGGAAAACGCAACAAAAAGAGGAACGAAACGACGAAAAGAAGAAGTAACCTGCATAGTTTTTGGCATACATAAATCAAATGTTAATGGAATTACAGCTCGTCAGCTTACCCCAATTACAGCACACTGGGCATTTTCGTCCTCAATTTCGCTAAATACATAAGTCGTGTGGTTTTGTCCGATCCAAATGCCGCACTGTTTCACTGTTGTTCAAGATCTGGATCATTTCTAAATTTAAATGTCTGTGAAGTCTTTCTTCATGCTTAGATAGTTCATGATCGCTTCGGTGACGGTTTTATTTCCAGGTCACGATGAAGGTCGTCATTCTTGACTACCCCCCCCCCCCCCTATCTTAGTACCTTGTTTTCGAAAGTTTGGATGTGTTTGATGTTGGAATTTTTAGAGCAGCCCTAAATTGATATGCCATACGTCCAGACTGGTTTTAGAATTTGCTTGTACAGCTGTAACTTGTTGTGAACCTCTAGTTCTGAGTGCCTCACCAGTAACCTCACGGTCGTGTGACGTCTAGGAGGTTTGATGATGTCCTTAGTAAATATTAGTTCGCACTCCGTTCATGATATTAAGTCGTGTATGAGGTTGCGTGCTATTCGAAAGTGTATGGTTTGGTGGAAAATAATGAGGTGTCGGTACGTTCTGTTGCGCTTGATTCAGGATTAGTTACTAGAAGATGGAAACTTCAGCGCTCCCCTAGCTTCCGCGGTCCCCTGTTTTACGAGCGTATGGGGGTACATGTAAGGTAATAATGTCTTCACCTGACGGATTGCGAGCGCCGTAAATCTTCCTATACACCAACCCTGGCGTGGCCCCGACCATTATTACGCATGATTATCCCCCGTAAATCACGACAAAAGGCAAAACCAGGGCCGGGAGGTAACAGCAAATTAGTTATTGAGCTGATGCGATTTATCAACCTGCCATCAAGGCGTGAATCTCCCTTTAATTGACCGTTGAAAGGAAGATGCAGGAAAACGGCGATGAATCAGTAGTACTCATTGATATTCCCGCGGCAAGAACTCCTCTCTCCCCTGTTCCTTTCCTCGCTGTATCCAATGGACTCCCCCGCCATTCTCATCGTGTTCCTTGAAGGGATAACTATGGTAATTATACTGTATAATTTACTTACGAACCGCAAGACCGTTCTGCACTTCCTGCGGGAGACGTGATCGTCTACTGTGAGAAAGGTCGCCTGCATGTGATGGTAGTCACGTGAGCTGTCGCTGGATCTGGTTAATTGCGCCGTACTTACCCCAAGATAGGATTCTTCCCTAAATTGGACTGTAATGCTAATCAAGAACTCTATATCCGTACTACTACAAAAAAATAACGTTAGCATTCCTCAACAACAAATCCGACTATTCATAATACTCAATCAACTATTTTGGCACTTCTATTGCACTAAATAGTAGGAACTTGACTGAATATTCGAAGTCCCATATGAGCCCTCATTTGCAACACATTCCAACGCAATTGTTCATCTACCACAAATAGGTCTAATGTACCGGGATGTGATCAATGCATTTTTTGCTAAAAGAACATCTGAATGCAAATGTGATTTATTTCGAGCTAAATCGTTCAAAATGACGTCCACGTGCACAAAAAATTACCACCTGTGTGTTTGGGTATGAAGATGTCATGAAATTACAACTAAACTCCAAAATGGTATGATAAACGAATGCTCTCGGTCGTACTTAATGTCACTTAATTAAACGAGGTTTCCTCACAAATTCTGCACTACACTCAAGTTTGATAGCACATGGTATAACATTTGATAAGAACTTGCCGTGTGGGAAACCATAAAATATTTCCATTTCCATTACACTCACTCAGCAGCTTGTCGAAATAACCGCAACCATAATCGATTAACAAATGGGGTTTTCTGCCGAAGTCAACAACGATGTTCCAACACTAGCGCTGTAATTGCTTCGAGCCGTCGAAGGAAAGGAAAATCAATTTGTTTATGATGACTCAACTAATCCGCAACACTCGTAGGAACTGCTTATGAAAGGTTCGCTCCCGAACCTGAAGCTGAAAGCTCGGTAGGAAATGATTACCACAGCTCGAGGTAAAACAAAAAGGGGGAAAAGAAGATTGATAGAAGTGGATTGGCAGGCCTTCCCTTTCCACGGCCGCTTTCAATAACACAGCGTTTTCTAGAAAACCCGCTGCGAAAATTAAGATGAATGTTATCTTGTACAACAACCAACTGGAAATTGGATTTTACTATCGCCCACGATTTATAACGTGGAATCCTCTTTGCTAAACCCGGAACAAAAATCTCTTGTCAGCATTTTTAATCAGGGGTTCTCAGGATGAAGAGAAATAGGAAGGAGAGAGGTGGCCTGAGGACAGATTGTGGCAGTAATTTAACGGTTCCACCCTCACCCTTTTGTTTTGATCTTGATTAATAGAAAACCCAACGGCGCCAATTCTCAGATATCACTGGGATTATTGATTTTTTCTGATTGGTAGGAAATGATTTCTTAGGATATTAATGCAGACCTATCCAAGGAAGGGAAAAAATTGAATTGTCGCGTCCCGCTATCTATGCCATGAATCATGAAATTGTTTCCATGTGGTGAAAATGTACGGCTTTCAGGCGAAATTATTGGCAGTACCGTGATTTTATACGGAACCAGTTTATTCAGTACAATTTGTTACAACATTTTGATTACCAACATCGAACCTAAGACTGGTGGAAGTTTGAAAATTGACAAGGTGTGGAATTAGCGGGAGAAGGGTTGTTGACTTAGACGGAGGTGAGTCCCGTATCACTCATAACTTTTTGCCTATACCATCCTAAACGCCAAATAGGCTTCTGCTACGTACAGACACATCTCCATTTCACAGCTGAAAGGGACTCTGAATAGGTACTAACTAATCATCTGTGTTTAGACTCCCCCTTATTCGAGAAAGTTCCAGACCACATATTACACCGGCTGAGTGGCCTAAATCACGTATGCCGAAACATTATCACAATTTTTCAAAATAATATAATATAATATAATATTATTTTATTATAAGATATTATTTTGTTTCAGTCTCATGGAACGTCTACCCGAATGTTATTAATCCAACGTTTCCGGAAATAATGAGCGTAACAAAGTGCACGTTCTGTCCGTATCATTAGTTCCCCAAATGAAACCTCCTGTATCCCAATGGAAACGGCTCGTAGGTATTTCGGGTCTCCATTCGCTAGATGAAACCGAAGGAAAACTCTATAAACCTCGAACCCTCTCGAAACTCACGGGATGATAATTAGAGTGCTATCCTAGAACGCTCCAAAAGCCAAGAGGAAGGTTGAGAACTAACTGATGCCCGACAATATAATTTTTCTCCAACAAACAATGTCCATGAGGCGGGTGGCCTCGAGTTTGCGGGAATGAAAACGAAAGAGTGTTTTTTCCCTCTTCATTTCTTTTTGAATTTTTACCTCTTTTTCTTACCCCTCCCTTCCCAACCAACCTTCATGAAAGAAATCCTCGGGGTATTGTTTTTTACTTTACCCCCTCGTTTGAGAGAAAAGTTGAAATAACTAAGAGATAATTTGCATCCTTTTTATCTTTTCTCGCGGATACGGAGTTTCCCAACTGGATTTTACTCGTAATTACAAATTACGATTTGAAAAAGTAAACTTTTCAGTGTCCTTTGAACAAGCTGAAGCCTTTGAATGAAGATTTAAATCTTCATGGCATTCGGTTGGTTATTAATTTGAAATGGAATTCATCATTCGAATTGAAAGAATATGAGAGAGCACTCATCTTCCTCCATAAATCTCATAAATTACTCATCGACATGTTTATGAAATCACTGACTATTGCGTATATACGAAAAGAATAATTATGGCCCAACTTTATTTTCCACTGCTTTTATGTCGGTTTTATGATGAATGGTTACATAAAATGTCGTAATTTTAATCCTTTTTTTAAAGGAACTTGATCATACCGTATTATGTTGCTAAGGATGTCTGAGTATTGGGTCTGAAATAAGACTTGTACCTACTGCCGCATTAAGGTTGAACCCCACAATTTTGACCTACGAATTTCATGCCTGCTACGCACTGCTAGGGAGCTCTAACTCACAGTTAAAAATTAGGTTTAAAACACAGGCATCAGGTTCAGATTTGAATTAAAACAGAAAGCCGGGAAGCGGTTTTGAATGTTAGATATTTTCTTTCCCTGATTGGTGCAAGGGAGACTGAAGAACCTATTCAAGCCAGTTGTAGTATGAAGATTAAAGGCACCCCATTCTTCTTAATTGTCTTAAGCCTAACTACGCTGATGACGAAACTAATTAATTCATAGCGCAGATGATGAATGTAAATAGTCCCTCCTCGCTTTACTATCTCAACCTAGGGTAGTTAGTAATTCCGTTAATATACCGGGAAACACCTTCATCTACTCGAAAGTGTTTTCGTTCCACGATGAGATAGAGAGAGCTCTGATATTTACAGATATTTTATGGAAGTTCGAATCAAGGTAATTTGTCGTGACACAAGTAAAGATGATAATTGGTATGTTGGGTATTCTTTTGCACATTTAGCACATTTAGCATAATTGGTGGGCTCCCGAGTGATTGAGCGCGCTCATTGATGCTCTTTGAAAGCTAATCGACAGGGATTAGGTAAACATAGTACGCGATTGTTGACCACACGAAATCATTAGACGAAATGGATACTATCATTAATAATAATTGTATCCTTGTCACATAGAACCATTGACCTCGGAAAGTACCGAAAAGTTGTAGGGAGGGTCCTCCCCTGGGTGGCCTCTTAAATGAGAAATTGATAGGCCATAATAGGAGTTTTTACCGAACATCATTAGCTGCTGGGCCTGGTCTGGCATCGTAAGAAACACAATTTATTGGATCCCTTTACTTACCCGAAGTTAAACGTTATCCTTACCTATTTATCCGATCATGATTGACCCAATTAGTTCCTTCGGGAGCGGTAACCGGGGAGGAAAAAAAAAAATTGAAATCACTCTTCGGGAATTAACTGGTAATTATAGGCTTCCTTAACTTGGTAGATGCACTCAATTAACTTTATCTATGAAATATGGTTCCACCTTGACAGTTCAATTTCGGATTAGAAGGCTGATAGTGGCTAAGTTGCCGGATACACACGGCAAATCCGCGCTGTGGATGGAGCCTTATATTATAGAACTAATAGTTCGGGCAGTTGACGTCGAATCCGTAATCAACAGTATGATACCGATTTAGATTAACTTGATCGGTGGTTTGGGCACTAAATCATATTTTGTACATGGCGCCACAATAGTTTTTCGTTCTCTAGTACTGTCAAAAGTTGGTAAAGTCGGTTATCCTAACCGCTCCAGTTTTTCAAGTGTGAAATTATTGTCACCGAAAAAGATGGTACCATTTAAGGTCAGATGATCTATCTTTAATCGGTCCATTACGAGCAGGTACGCAAGCTCACTAACTGCGACCCAATTGAGCTGAACCAGGACTCCCGTAATTTTCACTGAGTTCCCTCTTAAAATGCAAATTACAAAAAAAAAAGACTGAGTGAGTGTTTCGAATAATGAAACCTTCTTTGTCGGATTTCAATAGTTCGTTGGAACGATTCGATGGGACGGTCACGTTTGAGTTTTATCTAGCGAGGCAGTTCAATCCGTTTCTCGCCGAATTATCTGTAATGGCGTTTAGAATGGACGAATTAACCTAAATCCGTGGCCCGAAGCTTGCAGATTTATCAGGAAGGTGAACTTTCCCTATGAACCTTCTACCTTGTTCCTCTAGAAAAGTACTTTTTCGTGGTGGTCGCACTCAGTTGGTCGATGCTGTTATTTCTGAATTTAGGGTGTGGTTATTAGGTTTAAAAGTTTTAATTGACCGTACACTAGAAACGGATGGTGGTTGCCGCAAGCTTTCCAAGTCAGTACACTTATTTGCGTTCAGGTGTATTTTTCACCGTGTCAAGTAGTACAATGTGCACGTTGCCCTCGGAACATCACGATCATAATTTAGAATTGGCTGATAATGATTTCTCTTAGTTTCACACAGCTATGAGAAGTTGATTTACCTCGAGGGAATCCCAAATGTTCCTATACTTTTATGTCCTCGTCATATAAATGCTGGGGACCATCAAAAGCCAAAAGCACACCCTTTGGTTAAGACTTTAGGTTGGTTGGCAATACTTGGATTAAGTCTTATTTCCGTTCATTCCATAGGGTAATCCCTGTTCTGCACAATACCAAATGAAACGGCAGGGAAGTTCAAGCACTACTGAATATACTCTGCGCATAAATCACTGGTTGCTATAGAAACGTATGCAACAACCGTTTCATAGTCACTAGTTCTTACTTTGGCGAAATATGACTAATGTTAATAATTTTGACGATTGTGAGAATGAAGAATCTTTCAATGCTAATATTTTGAACTAAATTACGTGTATGCTGCAATATACACGAACCCGTTTCCTGCGTGCATCTTTCATTACTTCAGATACCTCTCTGCCCGTTTAAATTTGCAGTTATTCTATGAAAGGTTATGCGACGAAGAATAAAAAGAGAACTCAATTTTGCTTGCCTTTTCTCCGTCCGACGAGAAAGGCAAAAGAGTTTTCCGGGCTCCGCGGAGCAAGAAGGGAAGCAAAGCTCGTTTGTGATTCTCCGCCTTTCCACGCTAATAAAAAAGATCGCGTCTGAATCGATCTCGTCGGCTAGCTGCTTGATATTCTCGATGCGACATCCTCTCTCTTGAAGCACTACAGACATATTTATTTATGATAGGGGTTCTGAACGTTATTGCACAAACACGCCGTGGTCGCCGGGCTGAAGATGGGGAAAAGGTTGGTGATGTGGCTGGCTTGCCTATGGATGTTCAATTAATGGCGATGTCATTTAAGTGGTGGCTGAGTTTCGTTTTATGCCTGAATACCAAATATTGTGAGGAATCATCCTGCCCTTCAATCTCCTGTCGGCGAATCCTACCCTCACTAGCGAAGGCTGTCCATATTAATTTTGAACCCGCGTTGAACAGTATTCTATTCCCGGCGAGGGGATGTAAATGTGAAAATAAAAGGGGGACCTGAGTTCGCTCTCAACCCGACTAGTACTCTATTAAGGAAATGATCTAGATAACTCATGTAATGACTAACCTCTAGAGCCTGCCAGTAAACTAATCCGATATGCTGCAAAACTACTTGAGCTTGATGTATCCAGGCTTTCTTTAGATGTTTCGTAATTTGAACTTCCTCCTTGTGACAACTGGTGATTTCCTCCTTTGGCAATGATGATGTTTGCCGAAAAGAGAGCAGTCACCCGGTGCTTCCCAAGGAAGAATATCGGGTTAGCACTAACTCAAAGGAGGGAGAGTCGCCCCTTGAAAGATGGACACCACGCCCTTGGTCCAATCCCTTTAAGTAGCAAGAAAACGAAGAACATTTATTTTAATGAGTAGCCACGAGATCCCTCCGTCCTTTTGAATAATGTCGTAACACAGAGGACCCTCACGGGTCTCTCCTGGGACCGCTTTCAATTTGTTTCCTCCGCAATATCACCACAACTCCACCTCCTCACTGAGGGTATAACCATTATAGTGATTGGGATCGGTTTACTCTGTGGATTGTCCATTGGATTGAGTGACAAACGTTGGAGAGGGTACCTAGGGACGAATTGATGGTTCTTACCCCACATCACTCAACTTCCACCTATCAAAAACACATCATTGTCCAATCATACAAAATGACATGGCCATAACTTCCGTTTATACCATATCCCTCGAACGCAAGCAACTCGTTTTGCATCAATTATAGCTTCTCTACTATAATCGTAAGAGACTCGAATTGCCAAAGTTTCAAAGTAGCCAACTTAAGTTGTTTACGCAGCAGTATAAAGCCATTTATTTACATGATACGCATAGCACATACAGAAAAGTATTGGATACTTGAAGCAAAATTATTTGAGAGCCAATTTATGTAGGTAAGACAATTTAAAGAAATTGTCCGGATATCAGGAGGTGTAATTACAAATTTCGGGTACATAAAACTTACACTGAGTCTGAATTTCATTCATTCGTAGCTATGATGGTTAATCAACATTCTCGGTACTAGTTATGTATTCTGGCATGCACAAACTTCCAAATGAAAAAAGTGGCTTCACTTTTTAATCGCTCTTGAGTTTTAATTAGGTTCTCGGCGAGGTTCCGGTTGAATTTTTCATCGTTTGAGACGTTGTAATTAAAACTCTGAAAAGCCAACTTTTATGGCGTTGCGACCCCCGGGTTTGAAACGTTAATCTCTCGGTTAGAAGGAAGAGCCCTAGGGGGACAGGCTTGGGGTTTCCTATGTAGCTCAGGGATGTCTGAGCTTGTGCATTTACCCCACCCCCATCTTCAATTTTAGATCAAATAAGATTCTTTTGGACGGTAAAAAGTATCAGGCATTGCATACATAATTGAAGTGACATGCCGTAACTAGTCCCAGAGGTGCGATGAGCCGTGAAATGAAGGGAGTGGGGAAAAGTGTGTTTTGAAGAGAGGAGGAGCAGTAGGGGTAAATTAAATAAAAATACGACGTAGGCTCGTAAAGCTACTAACTTTGGTGGGAGGGACGGAAGAGATTCTTCCGCGCTTGTAATGTAGGACCGCAGCCTCTCTTAATGGTCTTTATAGTCTGTTAAGAGTAGTTTAACTTTGGAACGAACTCTTAGAGGAAAAGTTTAAAGGGAAAACGGGGGTATGGTGGTTTAAAACACACATACGCTATACCGCCATTCTTAATAGACATAATACATCCTGGAGGTATAGTAGGTTAAGGGTGGTAACTTCCTGAACGGTCTGTTCCATCCGAGGGATTCCTTTAATACTTAATCAACGCCCCGCAGTAACTGTATTTCCAACTCCCCCACCCCTATCCACTATAACATGCTTTTAAGGTCCTATTTGGTGTCAAAATAAAAGCCAGGACATTATTCTTCGGCATGGCTACTATAGTTCAGGTTTCATTCTCATATTACAGAAATCTATTTCAGTACTTCGTTTCTATACTTTCTACCAAATATACATCATTTTACTCACTCAAATACTCAATATGTTTAATATTGTGACTCAGAAAAGCTCCAATAGTGCTGAAGAAGATTCGTGAGAAGGATGTACCGGGTAACGTTTCAATAGTTCAAGACAGGCCCTAAATGACTCACCTTCCGTTAGTCATGGGATGTAAACGTAGGAGAACAATGAAGGATATTGCTATCCTGTGGCGTTTCGAAATGACTATCATTCAACTTGATTGGACGTTGACCTTACGACCCTGGTTCAGTTGATAGAACGTCGTATCAACCGCAAAATGAAATGGGAGGAAACTGATTACCCTTTTTACTACATGCAAATAATAAAGAAGAACAATTTAGTTTCATATTACCCTCACTTTATTACTTCCTCCTTTACTCTCCCCTCACTCTTACCCGGGTTTTCTACTTTCGTTTCTCTCTTTATGAAAAAGGTTTAAACTTTGAGCCCCTCATGCATTTTTCCATCATGCAAACGCCATCGCAAAAATTGCACAGTAAACCTCAAAGGAGACGGGGAGATGTGCGTACCTAAAATTCGAATGTCCATTGATACTTGTATCAACTGAATCTCAATTTATTTCAGGCTGTAAGGGTTACGGATATTAGATTCTTTTCGATCAAACATGATGTCACGGTCGGGCGTTTTATGACATTTCGGACATTCAAGTATTTTGTGATTAGTTCGATGGTTGAAGGGGTGATGGTATTTAATAAAGAGAGAATCCCAAGGGGTTGGTCAAGGAATCCTGGACGGACTATAGGCTGATGAACGCTTAAAGAAGGTTTGAACGACGCGGGGGATAAAGAAAGAGGTTTGCTGAGGATTGACAGAGGTCTTATGTTGGATAACTTTATTTTTCCACCATTTTTTTTGACATAAATATGTCTTACCGCTGGGGATCCATACCTGACCTTGGAAAATGATTTTTCGCATTGATAACTGATGATAAAAAAGGAATTAGTTCGAATAAATAGCAAATATTTACTAGGTTTCGTGTAAATGGAGAGCAAATTTCTATATACACACCATAGTATGGAAATATCAAAATATCCCCAATTCCTATAGGCTTTGTCATCAAAACTCAGTTGAATTTTCAAACCCGAAAAAGTAGTGGATCTCTGATTTTGTAGAAAATGTATATGTGTATGTGGACAGAACCAATTCATCTAATTTGCGAATATCTCGCACAATGTACTATGTACAGTTTACATAGTGTTGATGCAAATCGTTTGGTTTAATATGGGCGTGTTCCAAAAGTTTGGCGTTTTTGTAAAGGAGTTTTCGCAATTTTTGATGTGTTCACTTAATATCATAACTTTCCAGTTGGAATGTATCTTGAAAATCGTGAAGCGCATAGTTCCCTTGGGTCTAACATATCCCCTTGGCTGCAGACCTATCCCGTCGAATTTATTGACGTGAACGCATTTTCTGGAAGGGTGGAAATTCCTGAATTAATTGTGGACAAGACTAGTGAGACGAGATGGTATGCCTTAATTGTTTGTGCAGGCTGAGGAAGGCCGGTTCGGAACGACGGGAAGTAGATTATTAGACGGTAAGGAACGCTAGGTATGGAGAAAGGGCTCGAGTGCAGTGCGCTTTACCGTATAGTGGCGCATTAACGCAGTGCCGGATAGTAGAGTTTGTGGGTGGGTTGTAAGAGGGGTTGAAACCAAATGTACATTGAAGTGGTCTTGAATCTGAAGAGAATGAAAGGGCAAGACGGAAACACCAGGCAAATATTTGCACACAAGACACTGTACGTTTGTTTGTCGTACTAGGGAGTGTCGCTCGGCGGTCGTTCTTCCAACCGTTCTCTCTCTCTTGTAATGATTTCAACAAAAGATATTGAATTATTGATTTCCCAATCCTGACTGAGTGTGAGAAGAGTACATTTGAATAATTGGTAGGCATTTATTTATATACCATATAAAGTATATAAATTGTATAAGGCGAAAATATATTTACCACGTGGTAGTTTCGTTCATTACACCCATGATTATCTATAATTTCCATTCAACTATTGTTCTTTTTCTCTCCCTTTCAAAATATGAAACCTCTTCATGCACAATGAATGCACTATCACGGTGTGTAAGTGTGCCAACTGGTTATCCCACCCCAAACGCCGATTTTCACGCATCATACCGAATGACATGCTTTTTCAAAACGACATCCCGAATCGGTGAATCTCCGGGTTAAGCACGAAAAGCGAATAATGAGTGACTTAGTTTATTGATAACAAGTGTTGCGGCATCATTTTTATTTTCCGTAATTTCATCACTGTACGTTAAGACTGTACGTAATTTCTCATCCAAGGACGTTCAGAATGTTAGTTGGTTAGCCAAGAATGAATTGCTTAGTTCTAATTTACGAGCAGGAGTTATCAGAGGTTACAATGTGTCGATTCATAACTTGTAGGTGTAGATGAGATGTAATTAGATGTATGTATTACCTACTAATTTTCATCTTCATTTTGTTACATGAGTGAAATGCAGTTTCAGGGAAATCCGATTCGTTTAAGTTGATGCAATCGAATGTATGGCACCGTGACTAATCGCTACGTCGTTTACGGATAATGCCAAAGCCCATTCATTGTGCGATGCAAAAGCGAGGACCTGTTGAGCTCTGGCGGGGTAACCGGAGAAGTAATTCCGCTCGAATCCAGCGGTAAAGCAGTTAACTAATTCCTGAAACCTCTTCGAACCAAACCCGACACCCCGGGTCCCGTCTGAACAAAGGGGGGAACTATTACTGAAACTAGTTTCGAAAGGGATCTAGAGCTTCGTACCCAATTAGGCCCCGTCAGGAAAGCCGAAACCGCAGTCTCTGGACTGAGAATGACTTGGAGGGCGGTGGTCAGTCAAATTCGATAGTCATCACCGTTTCATTCTACGTCCCTTCGTCCCTCTACGTCCCTTCGTCTGTCACTTTCTTTGTTTCTGCAACCCTAGCTCTGTTTGTCGTCTGTAATCCTCAATTAACTCTGTCCTGCAGACGCCCTATAGATATTTAGGGTGAGGGTTCCTTGGCTTCGTTTACTTGGTAGGTATCTACTGAAAATCCTATTCGCTCCATCACTTGTGGTATTCCAAGGTATTAGGTATATAAATCCGATGTCATCAAAACCCCTGTCTATACAACTCAGATTTATTTTCGTCCCAGCTATGTCGATGAATTTGTGGAGGGGTTTGATGTTAATTAATAACATCAAATTTTGATCTCGTTGATGTTGTGTTTTTTCATGTTTTTATTTATTTTTTTAATTGGAATCAACTTCAATACAAAGCCGCTTACAAACTGTCATTAGCACCAAAAGCTCCCGATGGTAAAGTGAAACACTGGAAAAGAACAACAAAAGAGTTAAAAGCTCGGAAGTTCTCTGGAGGGTGATCTGTTGTAATCGATAGGGAAAACAAAGCAGTGGCAGGAAAAAGGAGAGATGGATGGGAGAACAACAGAAGTGGAAGGAAACAGGCCGCGGCGTAGTGGGGTTGGTTTGGATGGGAGGATTAAGTGTAAACTTTGTGTTGTCTTATCGTCAGGATTGGGGCTGACATTGAATGAGGAGACAAACCCACTTGGAGAAAGGGAAGGTTATATAAGAGCAGGTTAGAGATGTCACCCCATTATCCCCCTTTCCAACCTGAGGGTACAAGAAAATACCGTATACGGCACAGAGTAGAAGAAAGTACGGAGGGACACGGTTTCGGGTTTGGGGGAAGGAGCTGTGCTGGGCCAGTCATAAACCACGCTAGGAAAAAGTAGAGACGTCTGAAAAATAAGAGTGGGGCCCGTCTCTGAACAAAAAAGAAAAATACTGACAATCTCAACTTGAATTCAAGTTTAAGGGTGGGTTACCTCTTGAATAGACTCCCCTATACGAGTATGTTCGACGGGGAATGATAGTGACTTCATAAATAATTCAAGAATTATAAGCACCATTTCCCTTCTCCGTGACCGTAAAATTGACGGAGTGGAGTAAATAATACTTGTGAATAACTCTTCAGATAAAGGCGATTTAAAAGACTACGGTGTCTCACGCACTAGCTTATTTGTTTTGCTGTCTCTAATAATATTAGAGACATATTATATTCTCAGCACCAGGTTGAAAATTCGATGTATCCATTAGTTTTTGTAGTTGTGCAGTATGGAATATTTGGGGTTATGGAAGGACTCACCTGATTCCATACCTGCTGTTCATCCTTGTGGTCGAATTGTTCCGCCTTTCATGTCCAACTTCCAATGTCATCATAATTTCTGCATTCTAGTAGCTATTGCTGGATTGGGTATAATCATGGAATCTCTGTACGAACTGGTACTAATGATACATCCTGAATCTACTCGCACCACTTTTAATCCCGCATTCCTTCAGTGCATCCTCGACTCCGCCGAAGGCTTTCGACTTGATGATGTTCCCCCATGCACCGCTGATTTGAATAGTTCATTCAACCTGAGGAAACCTTGGAATCCTCGGGTCTTGCGTCAAGTTAACCTTTTCTTGACTTCCCAAGTGCCGCAGAGCTCTAACGATCCCCGGGTCCTGTCCCGCCTTTCTCGCATTTGCATCCCGTGTACTTTACTTGCAAAATAATTTATGAAGTCGACCCCACAACCGGCTCGTCAACGCTAACTACAGTGGATGCAGCGTCTCAATTTACATTTCAGCTGTAACTTCCTTCTGCCGGAACCTGAAATGCGTTGGGGCCCCTCATTATTTCATAGGGACATAGTTTGTTAGTTATCAACCTAAACTTGTTGAACCGTTTCCTTGACTTTGGTGTGTTTTCCACAGGGTCAAAGGTATACATTACGAAAATATATTCCTCTTCTTTAGGTAGGTACCCTTGAAGTCATGATCCTCGAAGAAACGCATCGCCTACCTTCTGTTATTATATTTTTGACCCTTTCATCATATTTCATACGCTGACGTATGAGTTCATCCTCTGTTTTGTGTCTAATGTCTATTTTATTTATTTCTTACAGGTTTGTGGGCCAAAATACGTACCTTTACAGTTAGCGGTGAGTTGTTAGAGTAACTTTACGTATCCTGTCTTAATAGTGTGGTGGATGTTCTCGTTCAAGAAACGTCATACATTGAATCACATCATATTTCATTCTGAAGAACTGGCGCAGCAACGACCTCAAAGTTCAGATTCAGACAGGAATCAATCATTCGTCAATACAACCAATGATTTATCGAATAGGGATTGTGTTTCTAGATATCTTTCCCCTCTAAATAATATTCTTGTTATCTGCCATTTCTCGATAAAGTGCTATTATCTTTATGATCCATCCAGGCATTCAGGTTTTCAATAAATATCACCTCTCCGTTATCTCTGCCCCTCTTTCCCATAAAGCATTTGCACGATTTCCATAACGACCTTGATAAAAGTGGGTACTCTCGCCATTTCCACACATATACGAGGGAGTCGGAAGTTTATGTTGCTTTGAAATTCCCAACTTGCTTTTGTTTACAGAAAACGAACAGCTCTCGCGAAAGTTCCGTTCCCAACTCCGAAGTGGGGTTGAAAGGGTTGTATCGCGCCTTGCTTTCCCCTCTTTTGAATTCGGATTAACACTCTTCATCTACGTTCGATTACGCTTTTTCAAGACTTGGTACTCATGCTTTTGAAACTAATACCCATAATTTCATGACTCCATAATATGGAGTAAGTATAATATTATTATACTCATAACTGCCACTTTATTCAGCGAATTCGGGTTTAACTTTGAACGGTAACTTTTGTCGTTGTTCTGTGCCTTTTCCAACTAGTTCTAATAATTAGAATCAATTGGGTAGAATCAAATATATTATGGTTAAAATTTAAATGTCATGTACAAAATATGTTCACTGTAACTGTAACATAATATGTAACATTATTATGTAACTGGAAAATCAATCACGACATCTCTTCTACCAATACAAGAACATTATCTCACTAAACTCATTCCCAGATTGATGAGGAGGAAAAAAGAAGGATCAATTGATTCATAAGCCCGAACGTTTCGACCCATTTAATTGACAAACGCCTATTTAACCCTCCCAACTGAAATATGGGCAGCCGCTTGAAGTTTATTAAAGAGCATTTCTCACATTTCCAGAGCCATAGAATGGGAATATGAGCATATTTCTCTGAAACCGCTCTTCTCCACATTACTCAAGGATTATTCAATGAAATGTGGGTAAATATCTCCATAAGGGCAACCCACCTGAGCCTTGACTCAGAGAATCGATTCATGACCCGAATCGGCGTTGGAAGCTCACAGATTTCATGGAGGAAGTCAATCGTATTCAATGACTATTGATTCACCAATGATGTACTTACAGCTTAGTTGGAAGGTTCGAGCTGGTCGCTTGAGAAATATCATAGTAAATTGCGTTGTAATAACTGAAAGTTGTTTCAACAGTTCATCTGGAATGTTTATTGTCATTTTAATTGAATCCCAGATACACATACATGACCACGTTGGTAACCAGGTTTTATAACATCTAAATCATATTAAATTTAATGATCTTGGTATGTCTATATTGGCACATGAATACCTCAATAATTAAAACGTAATATAGCCCTTCGTTGATATAACCAAGGTTGATATAAACGTCGTTGGTTTTTATGAGCTCCTTTCAAAGGATCCGCGTTTATTGGATTGAATGCATCCATTATTCGTAATGAGAGCTAATCATTCCAATTATAATTTTCCCGTCAATAATAAATTAGTTGTGCTCAATTAACTCAAACCACTCATGTTCACCATCAGTTATAACAAAGCACTATTCCAGATTATTCACTTGATGAGAGTTTACATGGAGGTTGAGTGCGAGAGATCTCCAGCGGATGAATACTCATGTTAGCCCTTCAAGAATATGATTCCTCGTTAACATTTCAATTGGCTTGTTAGTTGTTAGTAGCAGTGGTGCGATTTGCAGTTCGCCGTCAAACCTTGGGTGCTCTTGTAAAATATTTTCTCCGATTGGCTCTTTCAATCTTTGCCGAACTACTTGTGTAGATTCCAATCATCGTTGCCTTGCAACCAAAGATTGACGAGAATCCGTGAGTTTTCCCGTGTTATCATTATTTTTGTGTCGGAAAGTACTTTTTCCCTTCTTCCGAAACTGGAGGCTCCATTTCCGGTTATTTATAGCGGACGTATGCTCGAGCGAAGTCCTTCCACGTCCACATCGATTAGGCTACAGACCGTGAAAGGTTGGGGAATGACTTTTCCCTTACTCGTCCATCCCCTATTTCTTTCCTGGTAAATCAGTTCCCGGTTTCGCTCCTCTCACCACGTTATAAGAAAGAGTTTGGCATGACGAATCGTTAAACTTATTCTATAAATAATCAATCATCTTAAATGGGGGCTAATTCGGTTCGAAGAAGGCAGTTTTCAGAATTAGCATGAACTTGGATTTGTATTTTGTCCTTCATATACTTATGTACCTTGGAGGATTCTTCGAACAAGACTCAACATGCCTAATACTCTCTGTTCCTCCCTATTAGGATGATTCTAAATTCCGGTATAAATAGAAAATTTTTTCCTGAAGAATTGAGTTAAAAATAAGAGACGAAGTTAAAACCCTGAGGAGTCGTATTAATAGTAATAACTACTGAATCACTAGGCTCAACTACGGACGAATTATTAGTTTCTGATTGTTATGGGAAGCATAGGTCAGGTTCATAAATGTAGAACTTGACCTTACAAGTAAGCTTTTTCTCATCGAGTGAGTAAGCATTAAGGATGTTGCAGAAGAATTAAAACATTGAACTTAATGCCGAAAAAATTGAGTGAGAATAATTCGGATAATAAAATATTGGCCAGTCTTCTAGAGAAGATGTATTCTCAAGCTTAGTATTAACCATTTAATACAATTGATTTGTCGCTTTCTGCATCGAGGTGACAGAGGAACGGTAAATGCAATAGAGTAACCTCAAGCGTAGTATCCTTACAGGGTAAGAATTTCTCTCAGAGGGGCTGGCATTTTAGGCTGGTCAAAAAAGTAGGACTGCCCGACAAACGGAGACTGGTTGATTACCTTAACTTATTGGTATGTTGCAATGAGAGAACTACGCGTAGAATTCAATTTTGGCTTGGAATATTACTTACTCCACTGCAACAACAGTTGTTGCAGTTGCTGTCCTCTGGGTTTGTCGCATGTGATGGAACCACATTACCAAACCCATCCGTTCTCGTTCTGTCTCCAAATAACTCGTCCGTTAGACTTTAAAGTTCGCTCTAACTCACACGCTCCATTACATTTCTGGAGTTTTAATGCTCTCGTTGGATGCTGACCATTTGTAGGAGAAATCGGTTTGGAAGTTATTAAATTCGGACCGTCCTTCCCTGGTTAGTTCAACTCACCCCAAATTCATAGTGCAAATTATGTTCACATAACTGCAGACCCCACTCGTTCCACTTTTCGTCTCGCTTATTCCAGGAGTTGAAGTCAAGTTTCATGGAAGTTTCAAACTGTCATAGTTGCATAGTTCATTCCCACGAACGGTTCTTTTGGTTCCTAATCTCATTTTCGTCTACTGCAGTGTCAACTCAGCTTATCGTTATTACTCTTTTTGAGCTCTACGACTTCCACCTGAACATTCTCTTTACAATTATAGCCTGAATATGGCGATGAGCTGAACTACACATTCTGCAACGAGCTGTATATACAAGAATCTCAATTACATACTCATATAATGTTGTATTTATGCCACTTAATTGTCTTGACATCCACATGCTTCCTACTGTCTACAAATTTTCTGTCGTTTATTTCTTCACATTCCATCAACTAATAGTAATTCCCAAGGATAGCTTTTCCTCTTTATGAAATTGGCTAGCACGTGTTACATAAGTAATATAGATAACTACGAATATTAGATTGTATTATTTTGTCGTGTCGTACAGCATGCATACCTACATACTATCTACAACAACACAGTGGCAAAGGCGTCGAGAAGGGACCTGAAGGGAAAGGCGCGGTTCACGGTCCAAGAGCAGTGCTATTTTACACACCTGTTCGAACCTGAATAGAACCAACCATCTGTCGGATAGTGTCTATTAATTCCGAGGGCCTAGCTCAGTTCTGCATCAGCAAATGGCTGCTGGCGTAGCAAACCTCCACCTACTCACTTACCGCAGCCCACCCCCGTCGCCAATTTTCCTCTCTGATCAATAACGTTATTAGAGACCATCGCACCGGAAATTCAGTTAATTATTCCAAGAGTGAGAGGGGGAAGGTATTTTAGTACAGAGCGTCCCGAACCTGAGCAATACGTCACGGTTAGCGCTGAAGCGGTTTCCCAATGAGAGGGAGAGTGACCACGGTAGCCGTAAAAGTCACAGAACTCGAAAATGATATCATCCTCACCACTTCATCCCGTTTCCTCACTCTCTACCGCCAAATCACCGGCTAATTACTTCAACCCTCTCTTAACTACTTCAAACCATCCTCATGTCCACATTTTTACTATCCTTGCTTGTTCGTCATTTATTCTGACCACCACTATGACGAGTAACTGATAAAGCAAACTGAAAACTACGTTGTTATATAAAACATTCTTTCTACATATAGAAAGAATGGAGGATTCATTTTTTTCTTTTTTTCATGGTGCATACATTGGAGTTTGAAACACGCAGCAAAAAATGACTCAACGATTTATCATTAAATTTCACTGTCCGGTAGGTCAGTTCCAACACGTCAAACTCGTAATAATTGAGAAAATTATCACTGTGATTTGACCATCAGTTTTCTTTCCTAATGATTTTGGCCAAGTGTTGCCTGACAATCAGACGGGTCTGAGTCCCGTAGTTCTGACAGTGACGGCCGAATAAAAAATGCTGCACGCTCGAGTGCGTGCTCGGGAAGGCGGACTGGGAATCGATCCCGTTCTATTGACTTACCTAATTTTTTTCAACAACCAGCTTGAACTCTCGCCTTGTTATTCGAGGAAGTGAAGATTTTTAGCTCGGGAAGCGGGAAAGTATTGAGATGTTTACGGGTTCGTTATGATCCCGTATCCGCGTTCCGTTCGTTTAAACAAAGAGGGTCAACAACTAGTCGAGGGTCTCTCGGTGTTTGTTCAGTCTAAGATTTGTTAGGCCTCGCACGAGACTTGCGGAAGGGTTGAACGCATGTGGTGTGCGCGAATCTGTCCCGCAATGAAATTTATCGGTTCACCCCCAGCAGCCGCGGTAACGTCCTCTTGGCAGGTGACAATGTATTTCGAATCATCGCCTCTTCAGGAAGCGATTTCGCTATCTTGAAACACCGTGTTTCTTCCGATCGGGGTTCTTCAATATTGAACTAATTTCATTGAACATTAAACTGATACACATGTTCGATTTTCTTTAAATAAGAGTATAGGACACTGAAAACTCTCCGCAAGGCCGCCACCTACGATTAAATCTTCTTCTAAACAACATTATACTACAATATCAAAGTTGGTTTAAACAAACTTTGCTCTAAAAGTAGGTAGGTAGGTACTTTCGTTTTTTGTCTCTTGATTCGGATTCTACGTATCTTGAAACTTGAACCTACACATTTTGAGAAACAGTTGAAAACTGTGTGTTGATCTTCCCGAACAATTCCAATTTATTATTGAACATTATGGACAAAAAGAACCAAAATCAACGAATACGTCGGACGTTTTAGACAGAAAATTGTAATTTTACCCCTCGAGTTAAATGAGGTTGTACTCATTACTCAAGGAAGATGTTGACTGAAAGCGACAGCCAAGTGTAATAGGTATTTCCTTTTCGCCGCTTTACCGGTGTGCAAAAACGAATTTTCTCCAAGCTAATCATTTTTAAGTAGTCTCTAACTCATAAATTTTACATCATAAGAAAGAACTACGTTGTAAAGAACATTAAACTTTGCGGCATAGAGAATTGATAACAAAAAATTCTTGCAGAAATTTCGTGTTTTGGTTCTTCCAGGAGTTTTCTCCTCGGTATGTATTTTATTCATACAAGATCCGCTCTCGTATACACTGTAAACTCTTTAAATGGATGCAGTTGGACGGACAAAGTTTACGGAAATGCTGCGGAAGGAATTAGGAGGAAGGGGAGAGAATGCCTAATTTTTTCCTTCTTGAACCAAAAAGTTGAGGCCGTAAATAAAAATTAATATCAGTTAAAAGTCCGTAGTAAGAGGAAGAGAAACGGGTAATTTTCCCCTGAGAAATTATTTGAAGGCCCAGGGGGATAAGGGATTGCATCCCTTGCAAAAATCCTCCTTTTTATACGAAGATCTAAACCCTCGAATTCAATTTCTTTTCTCATCCGCTACATTTCGTTGAAAACGCATCGTAATCGAGTTGGGTTGGGTGCGTCGTAAAGCGTTCTGCTTCAAGTTGTTTCGAAGGGGCAACGGATGTTTGTTAGGGAAAGCCTGCGGTTGAAAAGAGAAATTATAAGGTTGGCGTCCCGGAATTGGAAACGATAAACACTTCCGCTTGGATTAGAGTTGACGGAGAAGCGAGTTTTACAGGGTGGGGTTAATCATAGTAGACCCCGTAAATACGAGTTTTCAAAGTTTCCACGCATATTAGGGCATTAGCTGTGATTCCAGACCTACCTACTTTCTAGGTTGACTTTGTTCCAAGATGTACTGAGAACAAGGAGACCCTAAACTAGAGCTCCCATGTCTTCAATGATGAACAAATTCGATCAATTGTTAGAAGTGTATGACTATACCTGATTCATACACGTTATAACGTTCACTGATTCCCATGAGACATGATGAGAGAGACGTGAAAAACTGGGAAGTTATGGAGTCTCCGTGGAATTATTGATCGTCAGGAGCTCCCTTTGATCACATTGTACAGAGAAAGAGTACAGCTAAGACTAGTTTTGTTAATTTCATTTTTATACGATCTATAAATGTACAATTAACAACACTAGTCATGTGGAGATTTAATATCACATACTGATTGCGATTGACCGGTTCACGGCGACTGTGATACATAACCCGCAACGCTTATCTACCGTGTGGGTTTGACCGCTCCCGACCGCACCGCCACTCGCTCGTAAACACCGCATAGCCCTCGCCGGGAACCAAACCGTCTCGTCCAACCATTCCGTTCCCTAATACCTCTTGTGCCGCCCCTCACCCTCATTCCTTTCAATTTAATGAGTCATAAATCTTTCAACATCAGCTCCCACGGGATCAGCCTCCGTGCCAGGAATTCCGAAAAAGCCCGTCCTTTGCTGGTGCGGAAGTTCTCTTTATTTCAATGAAACTCGATATCCGAACTGAAAACAACGCAGTTCCGTGTCTCATTGTTGAGAAAGACCTTTAATTGTATTTTGCCCCGCAGAAACGGACATGTGAACTGTATGCAGGTATGTATGTTTCGTGTACTTGAGGTTCATCGAAAGCATTAAGAGTTATTTCACGAGAAGTGGACAACTTCAGTCTGCAGTAATTCATGTGATGTACATTTGGTTTCAGCGAATTCAAAAATTGCCTTTTACAGAATCTTACAGATATCTGATATGTACCAAAGGGGCAAAATGTGTCCAACAGAATAGTCGAAATGTTGCAGTACGGTACCTACTACAAAAATAATTGAAACGCTATTTTATCACTCCCCTGCATGTCCTCTCACTCCCCTCCGTGTCCTCTCACTCCCCTCCATGTCCTCTCACTCCCCTCCATGTCCTCTCACTCCCCTCCATGTCCACATGTTAGAAACCAAACAATGTTTCCAAAACCATTATTCTCATTCATGCTATCTGTGTAAGAGTATGAATTGTCACTTTTTAATCAATAAAGGTATGAAAACGTGTGTCCTCAGATTGAAACCTCTTGGAATGTTTTAATTTTAGAATAAATATAAGAAAATCAATTTTTCAAAGCTTATGTGCTGTTTGCATCCCTGTTACACTTCAACAAAATTAGAGGAGGGCGAATACAATCAAATCGGGGATATCAATCCAATGGACTGCTATGGAGAGGCAACTCCAAAGTGCATTTTTACGGTTCACGATGTTTTTTCGATTACAGTCCCGTTGAAATACGCCAATTTTTTGTTTTACCTGGGAATACGGTCACAGTGCATTTTATTACCGGCAATATATTTTTTGTTTGTTCATGCTTTACTAGCCGAGGATTGTAAAAAGCGCGAATCGGTTTAAAAAATTGGCCCCGAGCGGTGGAATGGGGGTAATTGGTTTATCGAATATGACCACCACTTCTAATCACCGCGTTTGGGCCGTTGGCTCTGCATTTACATTTATATTGGAACCGCCTCCAGAGTTCTTTTCGTCGTTTATTTTTTTTGTCAAAGTTTTTCTCTTCCGTATTCTTCTTTCCCCCGTTTGGGTAACGTCGTAAATCGGTTGATTCAGTTTTAATTTAGCGAAATTCCGTTCCCAACCCCTTTGGGCGTATACGAGTTTTTTTCTGTTCTAAAAACAACATACCGCCCTGAAAGGGTTCGTTATCACTGGCCGTAAATTCAGTTCCTAATCGGATAAAGATAGTTCGCCTGACAGACCTTCTTCCTGCAAATATTTGCACACCTTGCTCCAACAGTTTCTGCCTTAAACCTTGCTACTTCCATAAGATAATTCGCATTAAATTGTTGTGTTCTTGCAATATTATTTTCACTATTAATAAACGCGCCTTATCTTATTCCTGAAGTCATTATGGATAACGTCTAGTTCATTAGAGCCTGTTGATTGAAATGAAACTTCGTGTCCCGAATAAACACGGATAAGCAAAATAACAGAAGACCAATGCCCACACGACAGCCAAGCCTGTGTGGCTGGAATGCGAATCTTCGTGACTGCTAATCGTAATATTTCTTTCGTACTTACAAGCGTTTAAGGGTTAGAATGAAATTGTCAAATACCTAATATGGTTCGAATCACCATTGTCGAAAACGCAACGATATTTTAATTGGACGTGAACTGTGACAGTACTTAGATTTGTGAAAACGACATGCGTTTTGAATGCAAAGTTAACATTGCAACGAAAAACCCCGTAGACACAGTTCCTTAGTAAGCAAGAGTTTCACAACCGTTTCGCTTTCCACCAATGCACATGTGGAAGGGTTCTCTATTTCATCGTCTAATAGCTTGAATGACATCAACTGCGTAATGTACACGACAACAAGTACATTTCCACAACGTATCATATTTTATACCTAAGCTAATGGAGATCCTAATTTGGTTTCTATACAATATGTTTAGCGGTATTTATTAGGGTGTATAGGGTAATTTGGCTTTGTTTTTGTATAAGTGAACAGGGCAGTCCACCGCATGCCGTCAAATAATTTGGCAGTTAGAGGTCCCCTCCTCTGATGACATGGGTATGAAGTGAGTAGATGTGCAATCCGTTTCACACCCTCTCATGTATATCCAAATTGGAACGCCTCCAATCTATACGGAAGCAGAATTGGATGATTTCCCAAATACCATTACTCGAGTCTCAGCGGTATTTAAATACCGCTGAGACTCGAGTAATGGTATTTGGGAAAGAGCTCGTTATAGTTAGATAATAGATATAATTATCTTTGGGTTAGAACGAGCTCTTTGCCACCCTGTCAACCAATTCATGCAGTCCATCTGATTGGAAAGAATGAGTACCTAGCGAATTATAAGTGCACAATCACAGCAATTTCTTTCGAACATTTTCACAACTCAAAACCCAATATTCGTTGTGAAGAGGGTGCTTGTACCTGCACTAACATAATATGTTATTATTACCATTAATGACACTTGAGATCACTTTACCCCAGAGTGTTCTTGAAAGTCCTTCACGCGCTTCGTCGTATGAATTCTCCACACGGATCGATCAATATTTTACAAGCCATCAAGGTATTATAAATTATGCAACGCTATTTGGTGTGACATCCAACTTCAAGGATAAGGGTAGCGGAGGAAACCTTGAAAACTTAATTTTAGTCGACATTAGGCAAAACCTGAGGGGTGCACTCAGTAGATTGGACTCGTTAATGTCTTCATCTTATCTCCCCTTCCCCTTCAACGCCTCCGAATTCAGTTGAAATTATCCGATTTTGCCCCTCCACCGGCTTCAGTTTGTCTCATTTCGGACCTTCCGATCTTCCCACAGGAAGCTATCAAGGAGAGATTTTAATTGCCCGCTATTTATTATGTTAATTTATTTCGGTCACACCATCCACCCTAAAGAGGCGTGGAAGGTCTTTTTGTTATTCAAAGATGCTGCTGTCTCGAGCCTCCCAAAAAAACCCCTCTACTCTCTGAATTACTCGCCTGATAAGGCAAGGTAACTAAACATCTGAATTCCCTGTAGAATTTATACCCTATAATTTTCGTTTTCTTTGAAACGCCCATTCTTTATTGTATCAGTTTTAATGGAACATTGTCTCATTTTATGAACCCTGGTATTGTTATTTATTTCGGCTTAGGTGGATAGTACGAGTACTTACCATGGCCCAGATGGGTTAAATCATTGTAGCGATAAACCGCCATCAAGTTGAACTAAACTAACCGTGAAAACTAGACCGGGGTGCGGGTAAACGGCCGAGGAAGGTATGGGTCAATCAGAGTGATTGAGTTGAGGGAGGCCCTTGGGAGGTGTTAGAGGGTTTAGGTCCGACATGACCATGCTAATGGTCAGGGCACCATGTGCAATATTGACCGTATGACGTTACGGAATGGAAGACCGTGGTGTGAAGGGGGCCCCAAGATAAATAAACCATGTATCACGTGATTACAACGTCGCCCTCCCCTAGTCCGTTACGTTGAGCACCCGAGGGGACCAATAATGATCTCCATTCCGTTTCCCTTCCGGGCGTTCCTTCCGTTGCCTCTGTCAAGCACGAGTATATACTGTATAGAGCAGAGGCCTTTTCGTCAGTTGGAAAATGACAAGCACTTACTAGAGCACTGTGAAAGACGGAGTAAGAACACGTGTGTGTAATACCAGCTAAATCGACCGGTGGAAATATTTTCGAGAGCAGTCGTGCGACCTGTCACTCCCGTTTGACTTGTTCAAACTGTTACTGCGTGACTAGAAATGTATTTGCTTTACAAATTACCAATGTGCACATGATTTATTGGCCCCAATCTCGGAATTCGAGGTATAACGGGCTATGTTGTAGTCCACCGCTTACAGCCATTTGTGGACGAACCTGATAATGAAATTAACAATCTACTCGCACACCAACGCCAGTGGGGCGCGAAAGGAGTTGATATTCAAGGTTATGGCGGGTTAAGCGAGTTTCGTTTGCGATCCCTCGGTCGGCCGCAGATTGACTTGGGCAGGTTGGTCAGCTTGCTGGTAGAGAGAACTGGCTGGGATTGGCGAAATTTGGGTTCCTTGCGTGGAGGTACCGTAGAGTGCTGGTGGCTGAATTCAATTGGTAGGGGTTGGTGTTTGCTTGCCCATCTTACGTACATATCACGTTGTATCCACCGATTACAGATTATATTAGGCACTTGGTAACAATCTTTCAATTCCTCTTACTGGTTCTCTATTCTGCACACCCATAACTTACACTTACATTACATTTTCAAAAAAAAAAAATAAAAAACATAAAAGGCTCGTTACCCGGCAGACGGACGCCAAATCCATGTCGCAATCATGTTCTTGAAAGTGCTTTTTGTTGTTCTTAAATTAAATTTACTACTATTTTTGTAACACTATATATTGTACTAAAAATGCACATGTTTTCTTCTTCTTCTGTATTTCAATAGTATTTGCTCTGCCCCCTTCACAGACTGATTGCTGAGTTTTCCAAGAGACCTCTGGTAGGTAGACACAATTGATTTTGGCGAAATCAGAATTCTCCTGAAATTACACATACGTGCATTGCATTATTCGTAGGTATACACGTTTATTTCATCATTTGAACTTGTTACTAAGACTCTGAATGACGAATTTTACCGTGATGTTGCATCGTAGTGATTCGTCTTATAGACTAATAGCCTTAGTTGTTCGTTATTTCACTGCATATTGATGTCAGATTTACTCAGTGGCAATATCGTTAACGATAGTTGTAGTAGATCTAGTTAGTGGAGTTTATAGTGGGGTGGAAACTGTTCTCTTGAAGCTAACATAAATAAACAATGTAGCATGTGATTACGAGGTTCACAAGGGGGCAAGCAATGATGGAACGGGGCGCATCGAATGAGCTCGGGCCCTGCGAGTCGGAATAGGGAGCGGGCCTCCTTCAAAATGTATGATCCCACTTCACCACAGAACACTTGTTTCAATTGTAAATCCCTCGTAACTGTTTCCACCCATTGACTTTAGCTCTAACTACCTACTATCCAAACTACTAAATCTATTTTTCCTATTGCTTTTCCCGCTTTTTGCCTCTAATTACGCCAATTAATATCTGTAGTATGATTGATTTACGATTGCTGCATTTGAATGGACGATATGAAATGATTAGCAAATCATATTTCCTTTATAGTCGTGTTCGTACTCCATTGTTTCTCTATGAACAAAATAATGAATTGTACATAAATGTTTGTCTGTAACATCTCCTTCTGCTAAAAAATATCCTTAGGAGACTAATAATTAAAATAATTATTGTGATGAATATCCGTTAGAAAATTGCTTTGAAGTTTTACTGTTTGATTCCCGGTAATTTTGGTGATGTATATTCATTGTATTTTAGAAGCTTTACATAAACTTTCAATTTATTCTGTGATCATGATATAATTTGTTTTTACATTCGTCAAGGGCAGTAGATTTATTGGTGGATTTGAATTCCCTAGTGTGCGCATAGTGAAACGTTTCCACGATGATGAAATTTGTTAATCCTGAGAGACATTTTCTATCGTTATTGCGATGTTACTACATTTCATGGTACTAAATTTTCCATTCAATTCATCTAGGGATGGTTTTAAACTCCTTATTATATGGATAGAATATCTTATTCTTTGAAATTGCAGAAGTACGAGCCTCATGAAGGAAAAATAGAAGTTGGAAACCTAAGGGTCGATTCTGACGATAAACCCGGTTGTTGTATTTCTGACCTCATTTGAACTTCTCTAAAGAGCGAGATGCTGGTAGTTGGCCTCATTTCTGTGACGTTCGTTAACGGCAATCAGCGCCATTGTCGTAATGGCGAATAACGTCTTCCTTTCAACGCTTTTAACAAGCAAGCCGACTAGAGCCCTCAATGACTACCATAAGGAATGGTTATAGCAGATTTCAAAAGGACTAATGACGGTAATAAAGTCCTGATTGTCCATAAACCCCCAAATTGTACCAAACTGTCGGAGAAAATGGTTGGTAGAATTATTATACTTACCTACGTATTACCGAATTCGAGGCAAACGGCTGTTAGCAGATTCTGTTTAAAGAAGGCGAAGATTGACTGTCATACTCGCATGATAAGTCAAAACGAGTTGAATGATGATAGGGATGAGAACTTGTATAGTCGTTAAAAGCAAATTTTATTTAGAAAATAGAATGAAAATACATTTTGCTCATATTACCTATGGGACATTTTGCTCGTCATTTTTATAGCCAGCTTGCATAATATGCATTATATTGTTAGTCCCTATATGCATTATATTATCGGTCCCAATAATATGCATTAACTATAGTTAACTATAATATATATATTATCATTCCCTATGATCTGTATTCTCGTACCTTACGTCAACCTGCTGCTAGCGTGTATATGCAGTTTTTTCGCATTTCACATCAATCGCACTATTCCTTCTCCATCGCTTCTGAACCCGCTAAAAGAAGCCATTTCGACGCCCCCCGTCGCCCCTCAAGCATTCACTAATTACTTGAGCCTTTGGTTTATTTGAGAGCGTTCTCCCAGCGACAGTACTCAATTACCCATGTCGAGAGATTTAACGCCCTTTTACCTCCGTGAGTTACGTCTCTTTTTATGCAGTTGGCCACTTTGAAGGGAGGCACACGCATTATTAAAAGTCAGGTACTTTGCAGCATAATGACAGAAAAAGTGTCTACAGGTAGTCTCTGGATAACTTGGGGAGCGCTTGGAATGCAGTGGCTCGAATTTTCCACCATATCGTTCCTCTTGTCAGTAGGTGTCGATTTATCGATTTGCTCCAATCACCGATTGCCGAGGCTGTCACATTGATTGAGAGTGATGCTCAGTCATTAGAGAAACATCACAAAATACGTTTTTTGTATAAAGATTATTTCGAATTCTTATCTAGTCAGTTATATTTCATATATATCAAGAGTGAAGTAGCGAGTATCCTGTTGTGGATTTTCAGATACGAAATAAATATGACTGTGAGTTTGGTCTGACCATCGTCACCATCATGAATAGTCGTTAGGTATTCGATCTGAGTAAACACTGTTCAATGGTTTGGATGTAATAGCAAAACCTATGCAGTTACTCGTAGATTGTAGTTGTCATGAGACCGTTGGCTGAAGAAGGCGTTTCGTACCAAACCTTTTCGTTGTAAAGGTTTTTGATTTCTTTCTTCTGATTAATTTTTATTGTTTTAACAATTACGTGTAGGTAAATAAAATTACTGGGCCAGAGGGTTTGGTTCAAGGAGCTATTGGATGGAGGCATAAAACCCGGGACCAACTCGTAGATTTCAAGAATATATTGTTCATTTTGTAACTGTGATGGTAATTAGTTTGAATTAAGACATACTCGTACTTGATGAGGTATCGGTGAAGATCTGGTCAAAGTAAGATACGATCAGGTAGTTGCATCTCAAATTCCGTCAGAGACGACAATATTATAGCCCTGCGTGAGGAAGAGCGGGACGTGATTGGCTTGGGAGCTCTCGATTAGATGCTCTCGACATTCAACTGATAGGCGGAAATTGACACAGCTGGGATTGAACCTCCGCGAACAGCCTCCTTGGCCATAGGACGCTGCGATTGCAATCAATGGCCGTTGTATTGCCTCGAGGGGGTCTAACGGCGAAAATTCCTCGAGCCGTGACTGCTGGATTCTATTGATCGCTCCTTCACATCCAATATTTCGTTTACTGTATCTTTCTTTTTTCAATTCTCATCAAACCTGTTCGACATCCAATTATCCTGTCGCTCAATAGCGGATGGATTGATTACATTATTTTACCAAATAAATGCGGAAACATTTCGACCCAACATCAAAAGGTCAAAGCTTGTACCAGGATTTTTAATGGGTTTTCATTGAGAGTTCAATGTTCTTTCATAAAATGTCTTAGCCTGAAAATTCGGGGAGGAATATTATATTCATCTGGTTTTGGCAATGATTCTATTTAAAGATGCCGATACAAAAAGAATATTTCAGATATCAACCAAACTGATATCAACAACATCAAACATGGATAAACTATATAAATGATTCATGATTCACTTAGAAGAAAAGGTCACGAATATACTTTTTGTTGGTGACACAGCAATACCGAGTTTTACCAAGGAAAGGATCTCCGAATGATAAGTTTTGGTTGGGGAGCGATTTAACCACTCGAGGCGCAGATCTGTACGATTCAATAGCTGAGGTTGATATAGTCCGATCCTGTAAGATTCTTCCGACGAACTACTTCCTCTTTCGTTGATGTTAGTTATTGTTCTTGTTTAAGGTTGCTAATTTGAAGGGGAATGTTACAATAAACCACTAGGAAAATGAAGTATATATTAGGTATCTCTACAATCAAGTTTTGTTTGTTATGGCCATTGTTCGAGTGTCTCCTAAGAAAAATTTCATTAATTATAGCATTAATTAGTGTACAAATTTCAATTTGTATTCATGAGCTCTTCGGCCAAGTCTTGCAAATCGTTTTAATATTCTCCCGAACTGGCCGCGGCCTCTTCACACCTCTCGAATGATTTATGGATAGAGGGAGATTGATGGAAAATCGGGGAGGAACCATATCTGTCGAGATAAGCAATAGTTTGCTGTGGGTGATGAATTGAGTTGCACCGTGATGGATAGTTCTCTCCAACCTTCAAGCGAGCTCTCGAATCTGCCTAGAACCACCCGTTCAGTTGTCAGTTCTAATTTCAACTATATTATTCACGTTTGAACTGACCATGGAGTTTCAAACAATCATTCGACTTTGTAAGCTGTGATGAATAACGTGATTTCGGTTATTATTGTTCAGAGGTAGACTAATTAGCTCTAGCCTGAAGATTCCATCGGTCTTCTATATTACCTTGCGGTTTCACGAATTTATTGTGATTTATAGATTGTTTCACTTTTCATAACGTCTTTTCCAAAGAAAACTTTGCCATCTAACAAACTGTTGTCAGTAGACAACTTTCCGTTGTTGATTCTCCTTGAAGTCTCACAATGGAAAGTGATCTTCTTAAGCCCCCTTCCGCTTTTGATGCTTCGATGCGCTCTTTCGTCTCGAAAACTTTATGCGATCGACACGAGAAGAAACTTCATAAAATATGTATTTCTCTTCTCCCCGAAGAAAAAGGAGACTTGGCGAAGAGAAATGAGCTACGAGCAGATAAGTGCCACTTCCGACCCCTCGTTCGGCTGTCTCCCCCTCGCCACTTATAAAGATGTGCAATAGAGGAAATGTACTGTCTTGAGTCACCAATCCATCAAGAGCACCTACTTGTATTAGCTTCATCTCTCTATCCCCCTCTTGAGACCCATTTGGGCCGTTCTGCTCAATCATAGTCAGCCATTCGTCGTGGCTAATACAACTAATGCTGGGTTGCTTAGGTACCATTACTACCCTAGTCGAATCTTAAACTGTTCAGGTGATTTACTATGGCTCATCTTTCACATTTCCTGCATGGTTTTATTTTATATCACCACAATTTCTGAACGTCATAAAACAATTGATTGGCTTTTCTTCAGCTTCACCCTCAATTATGCTGTGATGGGATAAATCTGTTATAGATTAAAGGAGGATTGAAGGCCTTCATGGTGTTAATTCCCGGGTTAAGCACTGTTTAGCCCGGCAAATGTACAAAGTGACTCTGAATAATCAATTCGAATAATATGAAGAATGTATGCTATATTAAAGGATCGCTCCACTATCTGCTCTATTCATGCAACGGTCGAAGTGTAGCACGCAGTTATTCTCATCACCCTAGTTTTAGTAAATGGAAGTAGAATGAATTAACGTTACCTCCTCACAGACAGCAGTAACACGCCTTGAAGTTCTTCCCATTCGCCTCTCTATTCACCCAAGTGACGCCCTAAACTGATCTTGAACCTAAGTTTTTGTTCTAATCAGTTTTAATTAAATTCCTAACTCAGCCAACATCATTCGGACCTTTTCATCAAAGTTTTCCGGATTGAATCAGCCTTTATCGCTCATCAAAGGAAAGTAGCACACACCTCGCATACTTGATTAGATTTCAAACTTTAAATTGCTCGAAGCTCCCGCTCCGTTTATTGAATCCATTCTACGGAGTAATATGCTCTTTCACACTGAGGCTGCTGGTTCAATAAGCTGTGTGTATCATCGTGCATACGAATGGTTCGATAGTCCCAGCTGCCTAGAAGAACTTGTGGCTCAGGTCTCTCTAGAAAATAATTTAATAGTACCAACACCATTTCGTTCCTTAGGTATCAAAAGTGTCTATACCTTCTGTTTTGAAACTCCTGAAACATTGAAATTCCTCAAAACTGAAAAAGGCATGCCCTTACTCAATAGTGAAAAAAAAGCTGTAATTACCCCACTGTCGATTTATTTATGGGCATCCGTTTGTTCTTCTCACTAAACTATTTTTCTTACCGTATTAATGGATAATTGATTTACCCTTCTTAAATTGATTTTCCCAATCAATATGTTGTTTTCTTCTGATTGATTTTTCCTTCTTAAATTCCAGGGTTCAAATTTGCACATGTGGAATAATGGAAATATGATCCAACAAAGATAACGAGGTGTTTTTAGTTGTGTGATTTGTTGGGAGAGTGTTCAGATTTTATTGGTGTCTGAAAACCACACAAGTTCTTTTCCTGCTAGAAACAGTATAAATGGTTGGCTCGAACGCGCGGTTATTTGATGGAAGATAATGATTATTGCATCGCTGATTATGAAAATGTTATTAGCCGTTGAATATACTCGTATTTATTTGTTTGTTCGTATCGCATGAACGCATTGCTGCTGCACTTGGCATTTACAGTGTGATCAAAGGGAATGACAGACAGGAGGAAATTGTGTCAGTGTAGTGAATAGATGGTGGAGCCGTCGGGAGAATAGAAGATCAGTGGAAACAAATGTATGTGTTCCTGACAGGGTCAATAGGCGAAAGGGTCGACTCAAAAGGCCTGAGTCCCGTACAATGGAGAGCTCGCCGGGGACGCCAAGTCTCACAGCCCCAGCAAGTGCTTGGCAGTATGAAACGACAGAGCAGTTGGAGATAGGCTCCAAAAACAATAGTTTTCCCCACTTTTCCCGTCACCTAACCTTGGGAAATATCGCGCTGTCGGCTCGATGCAGAGGTCTGCCCGTCAGGAGACTTTCGCCATATTCCACTCAATCCTAGCTTCGATATTCTTACTTGGGTTCCTACTCTTCTTCGTGACGTTCATTTTTATCAGAATTCTAAGGTTAAATAACGTCCTATCATGGACGATCTAGCATCTTCATATTTTATCCGGAATGGCAGGAAAAAACAGGAATAAAGTTTGTCTTGAAAATATAAATACTTTAACAACGTCCGAGATCAGAGAGACACATCGACTCGTTTGGTCGAGACACGTATTCTGTTACTCTCGTCCTTAATAACGCAAGCCCTTATTACAATCTAAGTTCTACAGTTCGTCGTATTCTTGAATGCATTTCGTTCACAATAAGTGGAAGAATTCAAAAGATAGACCAGTCATACTTTTGAAGAAGAACCAGCCTTGACCTCTTTTTCGTCTTTAAATTTATTATTCTTGCCTTCTTTAAACTTTTGTGCTCCGTTCAAGGCATTAAGACAGAGAATACTCTTTGTTCCTTCAAGGTAGCTATCTAACCGAGTGATGCTGGTAGCACTGAAAACAAAAGCCGTTATTAAAGTCTCCGGTATTAAAGTCACGGATCCGGTCCTTTGTTAAATGAGTGACATCCTCCTTTATCCCCGAGCTTCCCACGTAGCTCTACGTCCAATTGAACCAGCTTATCCCCGGTGCACGCTCAAAAGGGTTTAGTGATGATATGACGCTCGCGAAGGACTGAAAATATGAAGAGAAGAAAATTGCAGGTGGAGTGGTAAATAGAGACTGCTTCAATTTATCGATATGATATCGAGAGAGAAGAATAATATTCATAATGACCTCAACTGAATACCAAATACCCAATTGTTCTAGATGTACATACCGTACAAACTTGACAGCCCATATTAGATAATTACTATTATGGGCTGTCATCGCAATATAAATATATTATTATATTGCTCCATAAAAATACCAAAATCACACATTCTTGATTTCCTATATGCGTAGCAATCTCCGTGGTTACTCATCCGCTTTCTTGCCATCGAATCTTTCAACACAAGCTATTCAGCTTCACAAAATCCTCGTAAATATGATTATTCACCGCTTTGCGCAAAGGCCCCCACTCCAATAATTGGATGGATTGTTTGTGACGTCATTGGACTACGGATGGCTTAGTATTTTGAGCAGACTATTTCCACTTTCTACGTATCCTACCCTCAAGCTAGTCTTACTTCCAAGCAAGAAGTAAATTTTCAAGTAGATTTGTAACTACGCATGAAAATGCTTTTTGAATCACGGTGATAGAGAAAAATGGAAGATGCTTCTGTAGACAATATTCAAGGGTTTAGGATTGGGGGATTGAGATGATATGATTGAGGGGTATTTTTCCAGTTTGTGGTGGAAGAAATAAAACTTGGCGTAAGCTTCGTGTGGATCAGCCCTCCAGACAAATGTGCCCCACAACGCACTCCCTGCCCTATCACGGCTGTGCCCCGGCATTTAAATATGTTTAATATCGTAGGAGAGAGGGAGAGGATATAAAGGAAAGAGAGTAAAAGGCGGTTGGGACAAATATCCGAGATATCCCTCGGGGAACGACCTCGAAGCTGGTGCATTTTATGTCTTGCATGCGTTTTCGGATTGCGTTCTCGAAGCCTGACGCACGTTTTTCCTCTATTTTGCATTTATTGTATTTCAGTTTTCCACGTTTCTTCCCTTCTCAACCCTAGTTAACCCCCTTTAAGGAGTCGGATTCCGGCTTGAGGGTGGATGGAATGGCAATTCTGAATCCGCTCCCCTTTCCGATTATGCATCTGTAGAATTCTTGTCAGTCATCAACAATTTTTCGGCCGGAATTAAATGTCTGTTGACGTATTTTAATTCTGATGATGGACGATTCTCATGGTAATTCATATGGACGTTGAAGGGAATATAATTTTCAGTTCTCCGACCTGTCAGAGTAATACGGAGAATACCGTTCTATGTGGTATACATATTATCGGGATTGAGAAACCCCTCAGGCTATGACCGCACTAGAGCCTCCTTCCGCTTTGATGAATTCCGGAGAAATCTCAGTATTACTCGCGTAAGCTGAGACTCAATTTGGATCAGTTCTGTGAAAGATTGTGCCATTAGACTCGCGAGGGATGGAACATCGTTGGTTAAATGTTTGCCGAGCGTGCGTTATCGCACTTTGCTTGGCGGCTCCGAACGTATGAGTTTCCCCTCAACTCGCTCTGACGAAGATATGAATATCCGTCTACCTTCCACCTGAAAACGTTCCCCTGCGATTCCCTTACCCAACCGACCCTTCCAACCAGTCCATTAAAGCTTGAGCACACAGTCCGGGCTAAAAAATAATTAACATGCTCTTTTTGTTTAGTGTGCACCGATCCCTGTGAGGCTATGAACAACTCCTCTCTAATTATGTAAACGCACACCTATAATTTAGAATGATAATAATTCATTTCCTCCGGACCAAGGTAAGAGATGGAAAAGCCCTCCTGTTACACCACGTTAGGGATAATGAAAACATGAAATGAAATAAAACGTAGAAATGATGAGCAAATAAGTGTTCAGACTGATTATAAAATACCAACCCGCTTCGAGATCTCGAGATATGCAAATACAATACGTAAATAAGTAGCACTGCTGGATGATTCAAATAGAAACAAGAAACTCGCAGCTGCTGAAATAGAGTAAGTTTCCTTTGGAATGTATACAGTCAAGAAAGAAGCGAGTTAATGTAGTTGCCTGCATAATGTTTCTCCAGCGTAGGGGCGCTATCTGAGCGGAAAAAAGTACCCGAGCCGAGCGAGTCTCTAAAATCGGGTTCGAACCATTTTTCCCCATTTTCTTACGCTCTTTTTTCACCCATTTTACTTAACATCTGTGTCAAGTTGTTATAGTTTGCCTGTTCGCTTATTTTCTCCAAGTTAAGGTTCCGAGGGGACAAAAGTTTTTACACGATATACGGAGTGGCGACGTGTGATTTTCGTCCCTTATAAACAAAATCTGTGAAGAGTTTCTGAAGGTATGTAGTTCACGAAAACAATTTAAGTTACTTCCGAAGATGTCTGCATTTATGGTTATGATCGTAGATCAGAGAACCCTACAGGTTGTATATATTCATATGTTTTATGAGCGTATCTTTGGAGGAAACGACAGGAAGATGACAGGAACTCTCATCTACAAACTTTCTTCACCTCTCCCAGAAGACCAGGTGCGTCGGAGTCCGTCCATTCATTTGTTGAAATGGTACCGCTGTCTTTCCATACGTGTTGTAAAATAAAATCAGTTTTTGGGAGTTCTCTTGAATGCTAGTTCTATTGCTTCCTGAAATAACTCAATAGGCCGTTTCGTTAGCACGCATAGAACTTGAAACTACTTTCGAAGATCTAATTATGGATTTTGCAAGATTGGTTATTTCTCATTGATTTAGACTCGAATCGAGGAAAAAGCCATTAGAAAAAGCTTCATCCGATTTGATGATATTAAACCCTCGCACAAAAGAAATCTGTTTCTACATTCAAGGTGTGAACTTCCCCCGACCGTTAGCACTTCACTCATGAAAAGGCCACGTACGATTTGGGGGCGGACGCATTCAGCTTCAAGAAAGGCCAAATTGCACCCATGCGTTCGGATAAAAACACCCCAGAGCACCGGATTCCTCCATGAGAAATAATACATTCTTCCCAATCGTACAGGTTTAGAGGGAAAGAAGAGCACTTGCCGAATCATGGGAGTAATGAATGGTCGCACGATGGACCCCACAATCCCTTTGTCATGAGCGGATTTTGAAGGGATGGTTTCGGTGGGGTTATCCGAATGCGGTTCACCCGAGGAATTTCCTTTTCTTCCATGTCATGTGGGTTAGGGTTGGGACTACTTATCCGGCTTCCCTCTACGGGGTAAGTCCGTTTTCGAGATTTCTCGCCCCTCGTGAGTTTGGAGGGTAGTCTTGGGAGATATGGACATCCTAATGAGATTGCTCGTTACCCGACCCGGCTCATGACCTTCCAATGCTGATTTAGCGAATTTTCAAAATACAAATCCATTTTGGGGCGTGCCAACTCCCAACTCTGGATTCAATTGCATTTTTTAAATGTAAATTTATATATTCACACTATTAATAGATACTTACTCATTATTGTGGTTATTCCATTAATCTTCCTAATCCAGCCCGTAATTTTGAACCATAAGTTGTGGTACGGAATATTATCCATTATTTCAATATTTATCCCTTAGGCGGAAGGATTCGTGGCTGTTTTTACCCTTCAATTTTACCAACTCCAGAAACAGTTTTACCAAGTGGAAAATCCTAAGTTGCTTGCCTTCAAACTCATCCCTAATTTTGTTATTACTGAAATTTGGTGAAAGTTGGGCACACAACTCCATTATTCCAGACACTTAGACAACTAAATGTAAATCAGCTTTATAAAAGAAGTGCTGTATTGCAGTTACTAAAAAGTAAGGAAATCACCAGACCTCACCATGCATTTTTCACCCGTTTTTCGGACAATAATAACTTAGAATACCAATAATTAAAAGCACAGCTGCCAAAAACATTTTCCTGTATCAAGGTGTGATAGTTTTTAATAGTTTTCCTCCGGACCTCCGATCAATTTTAATAAACTCACCGCATAGCAACAGAAAGACCAAAACTGCGCTAAAGACCTATTTCTTTTAACTTGTCAACCAGGGAGAAAAACGTTATAAGAGAAAATTTTTTTTAAAATGATACAGGTATGACAAAAATTATAGAAAGGATAGAAAAATTGAATAGGTAAATAATAAAATAATATAATAAGAATATAACACTATACTTAACATAATATTTTTACGGAAATACAATTTCCCCTTATGGGCACCAACCCGTGTTGTATATTATATACTTGTAATACACATTCCCCGACACGGGTTGGTGCCCATAAGGGGAAATTATATTTCCGTAAAAATATTTTACATTTACTTTAATTTTTTAACCAGAAGTGTATTTTATTATTTTTGTCTGTATTTTTGTAATTTATATGGAAATAAATGAATTAAGAATTATAAAGGATTGATGAAATTGAACGTTAAATTCAGAAGTGACGACACGATTTTAGGGTTTTTCCGAGAAAATCGTCGAATTCGTTCACCAAACATGTTTGCTCTAATGTTTTCTCAGTGTGGTATCGGCATGAAAAAGTTTCCGCTGTACTGATTCGATGATATTTTCTTGTCCAATTTTTGTGACCGTCTTTCCTCCGACCCCAGTCAGTCTTGCTGAACGAGGTTTCATCCCTGGTACCCCCGTTCACCCTCGTCATCCACCTAACCTGCAGCTCCGCCAAATACCTTATTACCAGCTCGGACATCCAGCCCGCCCCCGCCACAACTAGCTTACCATCCATCTCTATCCATCACGTACTATCTCCCGCCGCCTCGGCAAGGGAATTTCCTCCTTGAATTTTGCCCCTCTGGACGTCAAACATAAGCCTCAATATTAATGAATGGCCGGTCCTTCCAGTAATGGATGTTGTGTCGAGCGATTCATTATCCATTCAGGTTGCTTGCACGCATAAACTTTCTTTATTACTGGGTCGCATTGGGATCCTATTACATACGTTTGTATCATCATTCTAACAACGTTCCGTTTGGCAACAATGATTTGCATATCGCTGAGTGTTTGCTTCCCCTTCCTAATACGGTTTTCCGCTTACTAAGTGGATACAATTTGGGATATCTCACCCTGTCTTCCCTTCCCATTAGTATGAAAGCGTGTTCAATCAATGTTTGAGTATTACCATAAAGTTTGTCAAGTAACCATCCTAAACACATCAATTACGATCGCCTTTGTACCAATTTATTGTGATTTAACTCCATTGGATTATCATATAGTTTCCGTATATTCCAAATATTCTGAGGAATAAAGTGGGTGAAAATTACAATACCTTTGCGTTTACTCCAGTCCAAAAATAAATTGATATTATTGTAATTCCGTGTAACTTACAGCGACTTCAAAATAAGAGCGAGTCCATAGTCTTGCTGAACATTTTGGTGAAGAAAAATTACAGCTTGTGGGTTATTAAGGCTTACTAACGCACCAGCAGTAATTTTTCTTCACACGTAGCGTAGTTTAGGTGGTTGATTGCTGGAATTCCACCTCCCAAAGATATTTTCAAGAATATCAGTGTTTGAACGTATGAAATTACACCCTGTATTAACACTTTTTGCACTCAATTACGACTATATTATAACACGGCTCGTTTCCAGTTCTCCATTCCTACGATTTCATCTCTGTTATTTGAATCGTGGAATTGTTCGGAGGCCCTAAATCAAATGATTAAAACCAATTTATCATGGATAATTTCTAGCACTGGTTGTTGACAGTTAGAATTTGTCGAAGAATATTTGTAAATCGCACAGCTGATTGCCTCAACCCTACATAAGAACAACTAGGGCATCTCAACTTTCCCATAACCGCTCGACTTTTTCCTCAGCTTCGAATTCTCTGGGCTCGCTGTTTTATAAGTATCCATCTTTGAAAAACCGTGAACTTTAGCCTTTGCCGTATAATGTTATTTGATTTTTTTCTTCTTTCCTCTGTAGAAGTGGAACTACAAGCGTAAAACTTCGCCGGGTATGAGCGAAGCCGGTCGGAGAAGTTGCAACGTTGCTCTGACCCCTTATCTACATATCTCTCCACGGTTAAGTTTCCCATTTTAGAAAGTTTGTTTTTTCTCATCTTTTTTTGTGTGTTTTTCCGCTCTCTCGAGGGGTTTCCTTCCCTCCGGTACCTTTCGTATGTAACGCGATGATCAGATTTGTTTCTGCAACTTGAGGGGAACCAACACATTTCCCTCTGCTACTTTGAATAAGAACAGTCGCTCGATTGTTTTTGCCCGTCCGCAGATTTCATATTTTTTTGTGCTGAACACCCCCTCGGTTTCTCCGGGCCGATTTAACTTTTCTACCATCAGATATCAAATACATACGATCGTTACAGTAGGCAAAGAAATATTATAAAACTTGAATAATGTTGCTACCGTGGAAACCGCCGAATACATAAATTATGTGCCTAATTGTCATCATAGTCAATGACGGTGAATCGTCAACTCCTACAGCAGATTCATATCAGGATATTCATCTCCCACAGGATACTTCACATTTGAAGTGTATTGATCGGAGATTATCTTTTCCCGAGTAAACATATTTGCTTAGTGCTGCCATCAAGTGCCGTCGATCCCGAAAAGACTCCTGCTATGTAAATACGAGTCTATGGAAATTCCGTAAACAAGTGTTCCCTCTAGGCTCGTCGAAACTTCAGGACTGAACCAAACATGTGTGGAATACACAATTTTCAACGAATGGGGTTTTTTTTAACGGGTTAATTACAGAAATCAGTAGGTTTATTTATTCGAGCAGTTGTAACGTATGGAATTAATGTATTCTATGAGGGCCAATATCCTAATTCTGCTGACATATTCTTACAGAGCACAATATTTGTTGCTTCTTAGTTTCATTGACTACTTACTGGATGTGGCGATGAAACGTGATAAAACATGTTTCTTCATTCCAAAATCCATCTCGTCCAGGGGGAAACAACTCTAATCCCCGTAGAGCTTTTCAAACAACGTCCTTCCAATACTATCCTAAATTAAAGTCTTTGATGCATCCCAACTAGACCAATATCGCCGAGGTTTCCCGGCTTTGAAACCTCCCGAAAACCCCGAACCTATTATCATGGCACCCTTCTCGACCCTCTATTTACACGGACTTTGTCGTTAATTAAATGGGGAGCGCACGTAGTCATAGCTGCACGTGTTTCCCTTCCTTGCCCTCAGTGTTTTGTGCGAAACATCCATATAACTTCTTTTCCCTCCCTGGTGTAACCAGGCGGTTTTACTTGTGGAATTGTAAACGGTTTTCCGTCGGAGTCTTCAATCCGTGCCTTATCTATATCCCGGTCCCCTCCATCGCTCCCTCAAATCATCCCTTGAGCACTCAAGACAGCCGACTAATCAACCGTAATAATTTGCAAGACCTGTTTATGGGACCTTCCTTCCCCTCATTATTCATCATCAGAATAATATTATGAAACTTATCTACACAAAATCAGATTATTTGATGACAAACACAATATGCAATTTACACAGTACCCCTCCTCCGATCGAACTCAAATCCACGCAGGTTCACTGTATATCTCCAATGAATCAGTTGGGTACACTTTGATGGATCTTCTTCCTGTTCAGGGCTCTAAATACGATTAAAATATGGTCTGCCAAACAAAACCAGAAAATACAAAACCGCCGTTTCGAAAAACAACGATACTCCATTGGAAACCTCTGCTATCCCGAATTCCTCGCTAACAGGCCGCACCGAATGGGGATAATTAGTTTGCGGTCTTGCAGTTGTTTCAAAAGCCCGTTCTCACAACCTCAACGATATCGGGGTCTGGTCGGTAAACTCGTATTGTGCGTTTGTATCGAGTTTGATTTCCCAATCCTCTCTCCAAAACCAACGTTCCTTCTGCCCGATAACCGATATTTACTCTTCGAATAACTGAGAGGGTCAATCGCTCCGATGCCCAGCGCCCGATTTCCGGATCCGATCCCCTTTCTTCTCCCTTTGTCTCGTAGCTGCACTAACTGGATCTGTACGAGTATAGATCCAGTTTGTCTGATAACTGCCTTTATGCACCCCCAATCATCATCATCATTATCCACAATCGCTATTGTAGATCATAAGGAGGATCATTTATAAGGAGGATAAATTGATAACAACACGTCATTCATCAAATGGTTACACATCGTATGATTTTGGTTTATTTTATGGTTTATTTGGTTTATTTTATCTTCGATAATGAACCATTGGAATCGCCCAAAGAAAAAAAAATTTTAACCCCCCCTCAAAATTTGTTGGTTTACGTTTCAAGATACGTAGATTCAGAAAATCGAATAAAAAAAAATCCGTCCGTCCGCCGTACGCCGTCCGCCGTACGCCGTCCGCCGTACGCCGTCCGCCGTACGCCGTCCGCGCCACTTTGCCCAGTTAGCGTTGAGTTAAAATTACGAAATTTTTTTTATGGGTTTCGACCAACCCCACAATGGTCCTCGAAACTTTTCATAACCCTAGGTCAAGGGGAAGGGGTTCAAAACGAATTTTGAAAATTTGAAAATCTCATATCTCGAAAAATTCATATAGAACGGTATGTTTTTTATTTCATATTTAGATAGAGTTTGTTCCGTAGAATTTTTTAAGACCATCTGCAGCTGTGTACGACCAGCCGTTCGTTCACAATGACGGCTCAAAGATTGTGCCTCACAACACGATCGTGACTCAAACTGTTGAAATACAGGTCCATTTTCATACTAACAAGCTCTTTGGAACATCATATGGCTTAACTGATGTCGAGTTTGTTGTTCTGAGGTGCGTTTCGTGCTACGGAAATGAAGGTAATTTCGAATGTTTGTTGGTAGGTACCTACTTCTTTTATAGAAAAATAATTTTTATTACCGACGTAGTATTAAAAACCCCAGAATTATATCGTATTAATTAATCATAATTAATAATAATAATTATTAATAATAAATACAAATTATTAATACCTAACAATAAATTATAATAATTTTCACTAGGTACTTGATAAAATTGATAATAATACTTAATCTAACATTTAGGATCTAGACATTTAGACCTAGTGTTTCATCTTCCAGGTAAACTACAGTCTAGACATTTTAACCGTCAGTCGGGGATAGACCACATTGCAATATTCACTCGGTTTCTCATCTGTAAAATTGTTTAAATAATACCTTTTTGTAATAATACAAATTAAATTTTGATGCTGAGCTATTGACTTGAAATTTTAAAAATAGGTCAGAACTGGATCACAATGCAATATTCACTCGGTTTCTTGTCTGTAAAATTGTTTAAATAATACCTATTTGTTTAAACAAATTAAATTTTGATGATGAGCTCGATACTTGAAATTTTAAATATAGGTCAGAAATGGATGACATTTCAATATTCACTCGGTTTTTTTCTCATTGCAAACCTGTTCATTGTGTACCCGAGATCCTTCCCTAAAAGACCTGGCAGCGGGAAATATTATTCAACATGGTTTGAAAAGGGAAAAACAAGTTTTGTAAAAAATCCCAATGCTCTAGGTAGTTACTACTGTAGTCGATACCAGTGACCAACATTTTCTTCAGTAGTCGACATGGTTTTGCACTAGTAGTCGACCTACATGTGTTAGAAGTCGACAGTATCACTTGAGTCAGTAGTCGACAGGTTTCGTCATTCCATCGTTTTCGAATTTTACGACATCTAAATAAAATACATTCAACTGTGAATCGGAACTTGAAAATAGATTAATAAGATGTAATAAAGTAGTTATCAGACTTTTTATTTGCAAACAGCTCATTATCAGTCTCAAATTGCAATAAGTACTTAAGTAAAAAGGTTTGAAAACTATAGTCGAAAACTCATTGTCAGAAAATTGACATTACAGTTGGGCTTAGGTACCTATTTACACATTTTTTTGACATTTTCATGTCTTTGCTTTGGCACATAAACTGAAACGGGAAAAATTTGTTCCCTTGATTCACCCTTTCCCTCAGATCACGTCAGAACACAAGCGACCGGCGGGCCATTACGTCAGAGCCTAAGACGCACGAGCGTATGACGTAAGACGGCTGGCAGGAGGCCAACAAGTACGTCAGAGCCTATGACGCACGAGCGTATAACGTAAGACGGCTGGCAGGAGGCCAAATATTGCGTCAGAGCCTATGACGCACGAGCGTATGACGTAAGACGGCTGGCAGGATAACTAGTGCGTCAGAGTCTATGACGCACGAGCGTATGACGTAAGACGGCTGGCAGGTGGCCAACAAGTACGTCAGAGCCTATGACGCACGAGCGTATGACGTAAGACGGCTGGCAGGAGACCAACAAGTGCGTCAGAGCCTATGACGCACGAGCGTATGACGTAAGACGGCTAGCAGGAGGCCAACAAGTACGTCAGAGCCTATGACGCACGAGCGAATGTTTGTTCGTAGGTACTTCTTTTATAGAAAAATTATTACCGATGTAGTATTAAAAACCCCAGAATTATATCGTATTAATTAATCATAATTAATAATTATTATTATTAATAGTAAATACGAATTATTAATACCTAACAATAAATTATAATCATTTTCACTAGGTACTTGATAAAATTGTTAATAATTAGTGATAATTGACTTACTTGACTTATCTAACATTTCGATACCTTAATTCACAAAGGGAATATGTCCATAATAAATTATTAAGGACATATTCCCTTTGTGAAGTAAGGTATCGATTTAGGATCTAGACATTTAGACCTAGTGATCTAGACAGAAGGGTGATCTGTACAAAGAAGATAATGAACCGTTGTGTCAAGAATTTGCAGAGTTTTGTACAATTGAATGCTTTGGTTTAACATCATTCGTCACTCTAATAGATATTTAAAAAACCGCGCTGCAGCTCCAACAGCAATATCCACGTGGGTTATTGCAAGATAATGTCATACGAAATGTTGAATGAACGTATTCAGTTATTCTGAAAAATGTGAAGCCGAAGATGAAGCCTCAGTTTTACTGGTGTACTTCTTTCGTTCATTCTCTGAGAACACTCTTCAGACATTTATTTTTCAACTGTTTCAAAATCGAATATTCTACGAAACGTCCAATGCGTCAAGAAGGTTTTCCGTGCTTTAAAACAGTTAGGGAACAAATACTGGTCACTATTTAAACTATTTTAGCGTGATTTTGTGATCGAATACCTACTAATTTGGCTCATTACACTTTTTTTTAAAGGTGAATTGCCATCCTTGTCATAACGCTTTATGAAGGAGTAATTCTCATGATGAAAATTGAACAAAATAATTGAGGCGAACGAAACCTATAATCGCTTGGATGTCTCGCAATAGCCTGAGCTGATTATCCCAATTTATTAATCCAGTTAACCGAATTAAGTCCAAATTTATGTTTCCCACCCTTGTTAACAACCTCGCCAAACTTCATTAGCTCGGAAATATAATGACGGTTCCGGCCTTTCCTAATTTAATAACCAGATGGGGGAGAAAAGCGTTGCAACTGTTCAATTTTCAGCTGACTAATATTATTTCGGTTGCATTATTCAGGAACCATAAGGATTGAGACCACCCATTTATCAGGCCAACCTTGCTGAGAACCAGAAGGGCTTTTCTGGGCGTGTCGACTCGTTCATATTTAAACTGTTATTACAAGGTCTGTGAGCGCAATTTACATTTGCGCTATAAATTTTCCGTAGGAATACCGCGACTGTCCTAACTCAAACTCGCTCCTTGCATAACGGAGTAACATGAGCAGTTAAACATTTTCCCCTCGTTGTAATTAGGGACCGTACGAAATATTAGGAGAGGTGCTAGAGGGTCGTTAGTCGTTCTGGTTTAATTTGTTGGAAGGCGAAGATTTCCAACGCCTAAGAGGGATCTTATACAAATAAGACGTGTTCTAAGATTGACTTGTAAGTATTGCTGTTGTAATTAGTAAGATTTGTTATTCAACGAGCATGGTTGTTATTTCCTTCGCCCATCATCCTGAAAGAGCTAAAAAGTTAAGTTTTTGTCGTTGAGTTAGTGTTTACGATCGTCAAGCGTACGTCCTCGTACCAATATCAGATTGGTCCAAATTGTGCTAATTCGGACACGTAACACTAGTGCTATCAGATTAATGAACACTTCATACCTCTTATATTCTTACCTGATGTTATCCACTTCCTTTTGCTTCCTAATTCGTTCTATTCAAGTAAGCGAGGGTGAAACTTTTCTTGACTCAATTGTGACTGGTGACGAAACGTGGGTGTGTCACTGTACTCCTGAGTGTAAAAGGCAGTCTCTACAGTGGCGACATACCCAATAGTCCATAGTCCAATTTTCAGAGAGGAAGATCATGGCATCTGTCTTTTGGGACCAAGAAGGGGTATTATTGGTCGATATTGTGCCTAAAGGAACCACCATAAATGCAGGTGCATACTGTGAGACACTCAAGAAGTTGAAAAAAAAATCGAGGACGGAAGGTATACGAGGGTATGCAAAAACTGGTCCGTTGGCTTCAAAAATGCATTGAGCTCAATGGCGATTATGTTCAATGCGATTATGTTTTGACACTTATGTTGTATAATATGTTGTTAAATATATTCATTTTTCAATGTTTAACACATGTTGTAACCTTACTTTCTGGACGACCCTCGTACAATAGACTCAATGTACTCGTACCTACTACTTCCCAATGTTTGGTACGTTTACGAATCTAACCGTATGATCACACCATATATCCACAATGCTCCAATTTATCGTTTTTTATAAAAATAAATTATAACTCTCCTTCCCCAAGTCTCAGGCTTGACAATGAGTCGTCTCTCCGCAGAGGTAACCCCAACACTTTTTATTCCTTCTTTTTGTTAAGGGACCCCGACTTTTTCTTGTCTCTTTTTCTCCCAAGCCTTCTACCCGTTTAAGGGTCGGTGCACCCCAGAATTAAATTGAATTCAACTCTGAGCTAAGGTGGGAATCGGTAGCGGTAACGCCCTAGACCGAGGGTGGATTTAAATGTCTATAGACTCGGTCTGGAGAATCCCTTTGTCGAAAAAGGATTTTCGAGGTGTGAGCCTCCTCAGCCACCGTCGAAAATGCCCCAAACTGATTCGGATAAATGAATGATCTTTTGAAGAACGATGACAATAAAATTGATTTCTACAATTGTTTCGTGTCTCAGTTTCCTGGACTTACTGTGTCAAACTGGAACTTGTAGCTTGAACATTTTTCAAGAGTTTGTATTAATTCATTCTCCTTGTGTTCTGCAGAGCATCCTCTACCAGTGTCCCCTTTGCAATCCTGGTAATTTTCCTCCACTTGCTCGTAAGCTTCGCAGTAGTCTTGCAGTGTACCTATTCTACCGTTAGTCAATTAGGGACCTACATGCTCATCTCCCTCAGTCATCGCTGCTCAGGATAACCACCCGACCAATTGATGTTGACCGGCCAGTAGAATCCGGATCGTCTTTATTTTCATCTTAAAATATGCTCTCAATCTCCCAATTTCTTCAACCGTACTCCATCCTCGATTACTCCACACTAAAAAGTTTCTCTGAGCTCTGCTTCACACCATTATGATGTATAATGGCATCGTCTGCCTTTCACCAAACAGATTTCAACCTCTAGGATGTCATACGAGGTCAACGTGGAAAGCTTCACTACTTTTGCCACCAATTACTCTAGACCTTTTCATGAATTCAATTCCTTCTGTATTTATTCCGCAGTCCCTAATTTCCTCCTCAAGATCATTAATCAACGAGACTTTTCCACCAAATCCATACCTAAAACCCGCAACGCCCTTCAAAAAGCGGTTCAAAACCACGAGAAAAGTGAAGACAGGAAGAGAAAGTTCGGAGTTATAAATTCAAAGCATCGGAATCGATTAGGCGAACCTTCTAACCAGTCCGCAAGACTTCATCCCTCCTCAAGGCGCTGCCGTCTTCTTGAAAACCGCACCCCCTTTCGTCGCCTCTGACCGACCGTTTCATCTAATATTTTATTGACCCGCGTCATACCTTTTCACTCTCCTGTTTTCCACCGGGATTCTCAAGACATGTCCTGTTTTTTGTGAGGATGGTAGAATTGGTCATTTTCACCTTTATAATATAACATATTATGTTAGGTACGTTTTTGTCATTTAGCATTTTCAGTTTCATCGTGTGGCGCATGGTCTCCAGATATACCTATCAGTTTAATTTCAATTGTTGTTTGGTTGTTTCTCCGCGTAATAGAAATTTATGTTAATAATATGTGCAAAATTAAAAAACAAATCTGAGATCCATGAATGCTACCGCAATGTCATAATTAAATTCTGGGTTGTTCGGTACATAATCACGAGTCTTGAATGATCAGCATGACAATTTTCAGTTCTAAATTCTGTCCAGACGTATATAGAGAACTCAAATTTTAAAATCGGTGTGGACTTATTGGCCCTCCTCTCTGTCTTCAAAAGTTTGTCCAATTTAATCTTATACGAGTGTATAATTTCTAGGGTTAAGTGGAAAATATTGCTTCAGTGTACCAATGCCGCTACTCCAGTTCCAAGCTACCCATTGTTTGAACCAACCAGGTTGAACTATATAAGAATAAGAATAAGAATAATTTCACCGTTTCAAGCTCCATGAAACTAATAGTCAATGAGGCTCTTGGATCTCTTTGAATGTTCGCTTCCTTGATATCCCCGTAGATAAATTGCTACCCTTTAGATGAATGGAATTTTAGAGAGAAAGGGTTTGCAAAAGAGATATGCTTACATTATTCATTCCTTCTCGAGGCTTTTGTGCTGTGATTAGTTGAGGAAAAAAAAAATTAACCGCCTTTCTTCTGTATTCCATTATGTTCCGCCCTCCTTCAGACTCCCTTATAAAAATCCCCGCGTTGAACGGAAAAGTTTGGCTTTTTCATCGCTTGGACCTTTTTGCTCGGCGTTAAGCTTCGTCAAATTATTTATACATTTTTGAACTTTCCCGGTTATCATTTCCAGACTAAAATTCTCGATGGGAGAATCTCTCGAATCGAAATAAATTGGAATAATGCAAGCGAGCAAAGGCGCTTATAAATAACATTATCAAGCAGGAGGCTTATTTTTATTTTTCATTACAGTTCATTCTTATCGATAAGAGAGTGCCACCGACGACAGTGTAAGTAGGAGAGCTCATAGTGGATAAACCTGTAGTACCCGAATTCCGTTTTAATACAAATCTATTAGACAATTGAGATGACTTTGACTAGGGCGAGACGATTTCGGCTCCCCTGATCGTGCCCAATCATCTCTTCCGGCCATTCATTGGGTAGACGACCTTCTTCCTTCGCTCTAAACCGCTTCAATTTAAGAAAACGCTGTCTAGATATTACTATGTAGATTGGAATCTTGTGCACATCAATCAAATCACTTGTTCGCCGTTGTCTTCTCAAAGCAATCTTACAATTACTGTGCATGTTACGATTTATCTCAGCTTGTAGATCAATCATTATTATTTCTACAAGTCTTGTCAATCCAGTTAGTGAGTACCTGGTATCAGTTAGAAGGATGATCAACTAGTACTTGAAGATGTATACGAAAAGTTGGTGATTGTAATAATCAACTGTACCATCAAGAAGTCTGGTTTCTCTCCGTTATATGAGCTTACGGCAAATTTATAATTTTCATTTATTAGTTACGATGGTACAATTTTGAACCTCTCATCATAATTGTAACGAGTATACATACTTGGAACTAATTTCTTCATAGTTGATTTGCGATCTTACTCGGAAAGGTGTCTCATCCAGCAAATTTGTATTGCTATTAATTTGTGTTGAAATGTAAAGTTGAAAGGTTTCAATTTATTGTCAGTTTGAAAATTGTTATTGTGACTGTTACTTTTTGCAGATTCTCGTTCAATTTCAATATCCAGAATAGTAAACTATTCCAATCTGAATGTAATGACAATTTATTATTTCATGTTTGAGGGATTTTGAAATTTGTTAATTGGTGCTATTGACAAAGTTGGGTTGGGTTGGTTGGTTGATGCTGCATTCAATGCTTCCATTTGTGTAGAAATCGATGGCTGTTAGAAATGAGCGAAGATCGCATAGTATGTATTGTGTTACATCGTATGATCTAGAGGATTTAAATTGTATACACTTATATTAATATTGTATAAATTTTGTCAAACGGGTGCTGTAAAAAAATCTTGCTGTAAAAGTTGGTAGATAAATTCTGAGAAGCTGGAGATTGAACATCCAAGATCAGTTTGAAATACAAAATAAGTGGTTGGTTATCTTCATCTTGGAAGGAGCCTTTTCATTCCATGGCTCTCTCATTAAAACGAGACTCATTATAACTTTGCCTCTCCAGGGAATAGAACGACTGAACGAATGTATACACATTTTTATCAGTACTCGATAATAACCTTGGAGATCCGATATTTTCAGTTCATTCCCGGACTATCCAAAAAATCGCACCCGACGAGTATTTTCCTCCCGTCGAGTCATTACCGAGTCGATACTGATTAAATAAGGGTTTCATTAAAAGCACATTAAGACTCCTCAGGGTAGTCCAAAAAAAAAAGTTCCGCGGGTCGCTAACAATCTACCAGTGCCCTCGGGGAGTGGAAAAACTCTTGAAAGAAAACAGAAAAACCCCACTAGTACCACCAAGATAAAACGCCGTAGCGTTTTTTTTTTCCTTGGCTTGCAAAATACTTGGGGCAAAAAGACACTCATTTCAACTTTTTTCAACACAAGACATTTCAACTTTTTCTTCCCAAGATCAAAGACCCTAAAGGTTATTCTGAATAGTATAACAAAAACTAATGACTGCGAAGAAGGCTTTGAAGGAGAACTGAACTATTCATTCATGCCAGCTTTCCACAGTCAAAATTTAAAAGGTGTGGAAAGAGGACGTTGGAGATTAGGACGTTTGTTATCGCTCTAGATATGAGTTTTTTCAGCTTTGAAGAAATCGGTATATACATGGTTTATGACTTGTATGTTTCTGAAGAAGCTGAGAACACGTGAACACCTATAAGACGAATAAGGGTTTGGGCCAGTACGAGTTGAACGCTCAACTTTCTGACGGAGAATTACCACTTCAGAAATCAGGCGAAATGCCGAAACGAGCAGACCACGAGACGCAAGAGTAAATCATTGTGGAGCACCATTCGACGTTATAACTTCACCATTTTCCCATCCGTTTTAATCCGCCCGAAAATCAACAAAAAAAGCACTTTTCTGTTTCATATTGTTTGGGCACAGCAAAAATACTTCGTACTGCCTCCAGTTCCCCTGGTGGATTGAGGGGGACTTCCCATACGTTTGAAATTGTGGATAATAACCTTCAGTTGGCTGACTGAGGATTCCCCTTTTCCCTGTAAACAATAAATTGGATCGCTAGCCGATCAAGCCGTGCGGATAAAGTTCCCTTCTGGTTACACAGGCAATATATTCCCTGCAGGGAGGATCCAGGCCAGGGGATTCCGGTATAAAACAATTTCCTCATAAGTCTTCGAAAAGATGTGGTTCCGTCCGCCTCCCTAAAAACTGCCTTGTTTATTATAGCGGGTATCCATAGGGTTTTGTTTTTATACGATCATTTCTGCGGGCCTCGTATCAAATGGAAATCTCATTTGCTTATCGTGACCGACAATGTCTCTGGAGTATCTTGGTAAGTAGTCTTTTTTCGTGAGTCTAATATAGTTTTCAGTGCAACTGGAGCAGTAGTTTGATGTATAGATGAGTTTATCGGCAGTAAAAATCTCGTTGGAAGTATTATAGTTCCCTACTATTGATTAATTAATTAATCAATACAGCTGATGAAGAATATCAGTAACAAGATGGGGAGCCATTGATCACCAAGTTTGGTAGAGTCCACTCGAACCAATACCCTCCTAGTAATCCTTTCTTCGTTCTTTGAGTTAGCTTGATCGTTGGTGATGATAACATAGGCCCTGGAGTCGGCCATGTAGGACATACCGCTGCTCCATGAGTGAACTGAATGCATCATTTCTTCTCAGTAACATCAGTGAAGTGATGTACTCATGACTAGAGGCTGTGATTCGTTGTGTATCAAAGTAACTTTGAAACTTATCTAGAACGCGCCTCTACTCGAGGGATATTTTCCCTCTACGGCGCCACGAACCAGAAGAGCCCTGCATTTCCCTCTACACTTTAAGCCGGCGTCACACGATGCTACCAACACCTTCCAATGTTGGACGCTTGGTGACTGGTAGCATCGTGTAGCCGATCGTCCAACGTCCAGCTTCCAATGGCCAGCGTCCAACGTTGGCGTTGGAGGGCGATCGGTCAGAGAGCGGTCTTTGCGCCCAAGTCAAAGGAAAAAGAAGGGTCCAACGTTGGCGGGAACCTTCGTTTCTTAGAAGCTCGTTTCTTCGAAGGCAGGAGGCTCGGTCACACGACTCGGCGTTCAGTTTGTTGCGCGTTCAGTTTGATTCCTTTTGCCACCAAGTATTCATCGACACAGGTAATTTATGATTGAAATTGTTGAATTGTATTGAATTTCCTTCGTTTCCTTCGCTTCAATAATTCGGTACACGAAAGAAGCAACAACTGTGCTGCAGCAATCGCTGCAACATCTTCATCATCCCTTTCCATGTTGAACAACTCCCGACGGCTCGTACTGGATCAAACGTTTGCCACACCGTGTAGCTGGGGCTTCAGCTCGAGTCACTCGTCGAGTCGTCACTCGTCGAGTACGGTCAAACGTTTGGCCCAACATTCGACGCGTCGTGTAGCGCCGGCTTTAGATGAAGGTCTGCAAGTCGGTTTGTTTTCGTCTACCAGACATCTCAAAGTGGTTCAACGCGCACGATGCCATGTGTGCACCCAGGAGCTCAAATAACGCTCATGCGACTGCCTTGAATTGCCCTGCAGTTGACATATTCTCATCCGCAATCATATTTCTCTCAACAGACTAAAAAGTATTTCTCTAACTATCGTCGGAGACCTAAACTCGAGTTGTTAACAACTTTCTGGTGAATCCCGAAATCTTGGCGTCCCACTTCTCAAATTCCGGAGAGCAAAAGCCGTGCCATTAAGTTTGACGTTAAGTTCGCATTCCCATCCCAACTTTAGGAAGTCCTTCTCTTCTTACGGTGGGTTCTCGTTGACCTTTGAAGTGGGTTTCATCAAGCCCATTATTCTCTTCCGCAAGTACGACTTTTTTCCCTCGCTGCTGGTTCTATTTTTGGTTTATTATCTTCGATAATGAACCATTGGAATCGCCCAAAGAAAAAAGTTTTTTAACCCCCCCTCAAAATTTGTTGGTTTACGTTTCAAGATACGTAGATTCAGAAAATCGAATAAAAAAAAATCCGTCCGTCCGCCGTACGCCGTCCGCCGTCCGCCGTACGCCGTCCGCCGTCCGAGGCACTTTGCCCAGTTAGCGTTGAGTTAAAATTACGAAATTTGGTTTCTGGGTTTGGACCAGCCCCACAATGATCCACGAAACTTTTCATAACCCTACGTCAAGGGGAAGGGGTTCAAAACGAATTTTCAAATTTTGAAAATTCCAAAACTCGAAAAATTCATATAGAACGGTATGTTTTTTTATTTCATATTTAGATAGAGTTTGTTCCGTAGAATTTTTTAAGACCATCCGCAGCTTTGTACGACCAGCCGTTCGTTCACAATGACGGCTCAAAGATTGTGCCTCACAACACGATCGTGAATCAAACTGTTGAAATACAGGTCCATTTTCATACTAACAAGCTCTTTGGAACATCATATGGCTTAAGTGATGTCGAGTTTGTTGTTCTGAGGTGCGTTTCGTGCTACGGAAATGAAGGTAATTTCGAATGTTTGTTGGTAGATACTTCTTTTATAGGAAAATTATTACCGACGTAGTATTAAAAACCCCAGAATTATATCGTATTAATTAATCATAATTAATAATAATTATTATTAATAATAAATACGAATTATTAATACCTAACAATAAATTATAATAATTTTCAGTAGGTAGTTGGTAAAATTGTTAATAATTAGTGATAATTGATAATAATAATTAATATAACATTTAGGATCTAGACATTTAGACCTAGTGATCTAGACAGAAGGGTGATCTGTACAAAGAAGATAATGAACCGTTGTGTCAAGAATTTGCAGAGTTTTTTCTTTTTTTTCCATCGAAAATTCCAGTGAAGAAAACAAGAAGAAATATTGGTAAAATAATTCTGTTGGCAGGGATGAAAGAGATCAGTCGGCTTGGTGGGAAAACTGAGCTTTTTTCGAAACTTGTATGGGATGAGGGTTGGTTTTTAAAGGGTGGAACGAAGTTCAGGGCGACGAGGGTATGATTGACACACCCGAAGATGATAAGGACTCTCTGATACCGTCCTTCCTATTCAATCAAGTTCAATGGGCTCGGAGCCAGGACTTTATTCTCTTCTCTTTTTTGTCTTTTTCATAATGACAAAACCAGGCATTGCTGTTAGTACGTTGATTAACCGATACGAGATCTTCCTGACGGGATTCATTTCACTTTGATCATCCGCCCACATCAGAAATATCGTTACGATAAGGAGGAGTGGCGTAGTTAATCGCATGGTGCTTTAGTATCCGTGTTCCAAGGTTTTGGTATTTTTTCCACCTTCACTTATGAATCGTTGAAACGCAAATACAATGTTACTAACAAATGGATGGAAGTGTTACTATTATTCCGCCCATAAATTCCAAAAATGAAACAGTCTGATATGTGACACCTCAATTCCAAGATTATTTTATGCTGACACGATGGTGAAGTCAGAATTGCGATATCTTTGACGGTGTAGAAACGTGGTTGTTACTTGAGATATTCTTCACGGAATCTGCTCTAATCTGATATAGCCAAGCTGCATGACCTCGGTTTTTTAATTTTGAGTTTTCAATCCACATTGATCTCCATTTATACATTATGTATAGATCTATGATAGATCACATTTACCAAATATTATGTTTCTTTCCGTATAATAAGGATGACAACTGGCGCCTACCGGAATAGAATGGAATAAAGCAAAATAAAATGTGGTGTCAGTTGCCCGATTCGAAATTTGTAGATGTCGTAATTTCAAATATCAAACCGTTAGGAGGCTAAACTTGAAGAGAGATGGTGAAAAATGGTTTAATTACAGTACACATCTACGTTGGTGATCCAATGAAAATGGCTATATGAATGCATTAAACAATAATCAAACCATGAGATAACCCAACTCAAAAAAGTCCAATGTAGTAACCAGTCCGATACTCAAAGAAGAAGTCACGAATGTTTGTGGATGGGAAAATTTGTTGTGACCTCGCTTTATTCAATATTTTTAATACTAACCAAATCAAGTATGAATGCATTGCGAAGCATTATTGACGGTTCCCCCAATTGCCTTGGTTGACTTTAGTAGACCATTTTGCATTCCGGAACACACGATCCAAACACCAACTTAGTACCAATACATGTCGGAAAAACCTTCAGGGCTCAACCCCTTTTCCCAAAGAGCACTTCCATTTTTAAAAAGGGCCCCCGCATTACATGTGTCAGGCCTTTCTACCCTCTTATAAGGTTGCGGCCAGGAATGGGGAACCACTTCGAACTTCCTAATCTGCCTTTTTCTCACTTTCTCCCCACCTCCTCGCATATCCTGCAACACGACGAACCGCATGGAAGTACGAATAAAGTTGTAATCCCACTTCAACTCGGAAGGGTCCGCACGAGTTATCTGGAGAAACCGAGTTTTTGTTTCATCGGAACAGGAACACAGATAAAAACTCATGCATTTTAATTTAACGCGGATCGCGATTCAAGCTATTTTCTCTCGTTTTCTGTGAGTTTCAACTTCGGTTTTTTCTTTAACCCTCTGTGAGTATTATTAGATTGTTCAAATTCTAGTCAACTAATTGAATTCCCCAAAGTCAAGAAACTCATATACGTACAGAATCGGATTTATTTACGTATGTAACCTTCGGTCATTCAAGCCCCTTCAACGAATTCCTGTTGAAAACAAGTATAAAATGAAAACAGTGTAAACATTTGTATAACATTGATTAAAGGCTCGTTTTCGCGATTGCGGAAAAATCGTTAGTGATATAGAATATTATCAATATCGAAAATATTATTTTCGACATTTATTTTATATTAATATTTTCACATATTATGTGACACAACGTGTACTGCTCAACGTGCACCTACCTGTATACTATTCTTTACATCTGGGTCTTTTGTGAAAGTATCAGTGAAATGATGGTAACATTGGTATAGCCCCATTTGATCACTGGACTGGCGTTATCGACTGAATTACACAATCAATGTCCCTATTCGATCCCAACTTGTGTTTCCTTACGATTTACAAATAAACATGTTTAATAATAGCCTACAGGTTTCCTATTGGGTATTGGATCAGCTCAATATCATCAGTGTCACACTCAGACGTTGACAGAAATCGTTAATACAAATGAAAAGTGAATAACCCATGGATCCGATTGGAAGTACCAGTATGCTTGTAGCAGTGTTAGGAAAACCACTTCAAGTGTTGATGACAGATAACCACTACTCGTGTTCAGACAGTTTATGAATCACCCAGTTGAAGTGTTGCCTTAAGAAACCTTAATTGTAGGGATTTGTTCGCCATGAAAAGCGTTACCTGCTGTGAACGTTACCAGCTCCGAGAATGCAGATTCTGAGAAATAAAGAAACACAACTCCCGGCGAGTTAAGAGCGTGCCGTTCGGATGTTATCGTGAATATCAGAGGAAAAAGTAGCCTCGATTATTTACTGCACACGTCCCTGACACGCTAACAGCGTTTAATCCAATAAGAGCTCCCTCGTCCCCGGCCCTACAGTGGAAGAGGACGCGATATCGGATAGAGGAATATTCAAGTACGTTGATGTCAACCTTAGTAATTGAATTTCCTCTGAAAAAGGCGGAAACTACTTAATTGGCATAATAAGTGCAGAATATTCTCCCTCAAGTGCTGTGAACTGAGAATCCGACAGCTCTAGTTAGTTGTACGTACTGAAATTTACTAACAACTGAATAAATGTAAGAAGAAATTGTTGCAAGGGCTCCAGGCCGAAGATCTCAAAGCACTGCAAGTTTTTTTTTTTTTTTCATGGTAACAGTATTGTGGGGATGGTCGGAACCCGTAACAAAAATTTCGAAATTTTAGCTCAACGCTAACTGGGGCAATGGTAAAGTCAGTATTGCTATGTCATATTCCGTTCTCAAACTGGAGCCCTTTGAAGTTGAAAAAACGTGGTTGTTACTTGAGATGTTCTTCATGGTTCAACTGCTCTAATCTGATAACGGAATGAAATGTCGCAATCCTGACTTCACCATCGCGTTCAGCGTTGAAAAATCTATAAACTTTTGTTAAAAAGGAGAAAACATTTGTTTTAATACCTAGGTAAATGAAGAAATCTTACCTGAAACCAGTTATTTCTTCGAAATAAAAATCGAAAATCGATAATGCGCTCTTATTGCCACGCTTCATGCCTCGATTTTATATTCGCATTTGATAACCTAGGGCTGGCCTACGCAATAATGCGAAAATGAAAATCGAAATTGTAAAGCTTTTTCCACATTAATTCAATCGTCACCAAAATCAAAATCCTAGTATGAAGGAGCATCAATGATCATTTCGATATCTTGTTCTAAATCGATCGAAATTGGCTGTGTAAAGTGACATTAAAAGGAAATTTGTGCATGGATTGAAAAGTAGTGGTAAGGAAAGCATTAAATAAAAAAGTTTGTTATTATCATTACGCTACACGATTAATATTAGTTGGAACATGCGAAATCGTCCACATTATATTCATATGGCTGAAATAACAGCACCACACTTTGATTTGAAATTGTAAGTCTAAAATGTATGGTTTGAATTGATTCAGACGTTTTTTATGAGGAGAACACGAAGCGGGTGGTGATACTAATAGTAAGAGCTGCCGAGACGTCGCACTTCCATCCACTCTTTTCCCGCGATTACGACGCTCAACAATTTCGCATCTCTGTTTACGTACCTAACCTGCCTACCTTCGGTTATTCAGCTAAGCGATTTGTTTTAATCTGTGCCTTTTTAGAGTTTTCACTACCTACTTAATTAAACGCAATATCGTGGAAAAAGAAGCTCCCTCTAAATTTTATCATGCTATTACTCTCAACGTCCTTTTCAATTTTAATATCCCAACATTATTGTGGGCAGCAGCGAATCGTGCCGAAAACGTTCCTTTTACCCATTCCGCGCTAATGCCCCGCACTCGACGCCCTCCCGTTGAAAAGCTGTGCCCGATCCAATAACGACATGGCCCTCAACTTCGAGGCTAAAAGCTCTGATTCCAATTGCAAGTGCCAGTTTATTGCTGAAGCCCCTTCCAGGACATAAAGCCCCCAGTTCATTGCCGGGTTTCATACCATTTGAGCGCTTCTAACTTTAATTAAAGTGAGTTACGCCAGTATCCTCTTCACGATTCGGAGAGGAGGGGAAGCTGTTGGTGAAACGTGACGCACCCGTTTTTCATAATTCAAAGGTTTTAGTTTAGAGCCTTTCCTTCCCATTTCGGGGCTCTGAAGTCTTAAAATTCACCTAGCCGTAGAAATTGAAATAATAACATGCAATTCGATTGCCCAAAGTTTTCAGTATTGTTTTAAACTCGTTCAGAGATACTGGTTGAATAAGAAAGAAATTCCTATGGATTTGTGGATTGTTGCTCACGAACTAATATAAATTCCACTCGCTTCATCATAAAATGTGTACCTACTTCTCTTTTACAAGAGCTTGAGAAGTTGTGACATCTGCTTGGACAAACCAAATAAAATTAACTCTTATTGAGCTAACACTTTTTTAGCCCATTTTAGAGGGAAATAAGTAGCCCATTTTAGGGAGGACCTTTCTAAGTACACCCTCGTGGTAATACAAAAGAAATCGTCTGCTGAAACCCACCTCCTCGCCCTTGTCAATAATGAAATTTGAGCGTGCTCGTGACACCCACTTGTCAGAAGTCGCGTGCTCACCTTCCATTAGAGCTGTGATCATATGATGAACAACTTCCTGGGGAAGCAGCTCACTTTCAACGTCGGAGACGAGGTACTCCAGGGGGCCGACATGCAAGGGATCAGTTTGGAGAGGCAGCACCTTCAAGAATGTAGGTCAAACGCACTGGTTTAAACGGAATAAGGTAGAGACGGAGAGGATTTGTGTTGATGCGATTATCATTGCCTGAGAGCTTGAGCTGAAAAGTAGAATACGTGCGTCCAGTCAGTATATGCCCATTATTATTACAACTGCCAGTCGCTTTTCTTTTTCCTCTCTATTGTACATAAAACAGTAGATACATGAAATATCGATACCATCCAAGCCATACTCCGAATTATTAGTTGTACGGGAAGCCCTCCATTTTGTACAAAAGCAATTTTCGAAAAACTCTTACGCCTGATCCAGACCTTCGAATCCTATTTTGTGGGTGACCTCTGTCGAGAGTGTACTCAACGACATTTTTTCCTCGTTTTTAAGACTTTTCTCGTCGAATCGCCTTACGTATTCCCTAAGGAGTCAGTTCATTTCGATGTTCCTCACATAATGCCGTCTTAGAGAGGCGTCCCATTAGGCTTATCCTATCCTCCTTCCATTTCTCTGCTTTTCACTCCAAGCCCCCTTTATACTGACGCTCAAGGTTTTCTGCTTTTTCAAAGGTCCTACTTTTCTCTTGAGTTTCTTCCCGAATAACGTCTTAGAAGTGAAAAAAGCTCAACGACATCGCGGCCAACAACCGTTTTATTCATTCATTCATTTATTTAATACGGGAAAGAGCAATGCACTGAATAATCAAACAACAAAAAATATATTCAGAAATATTTCTGATTATTTCTGTATTGGTTTTGCCCGTTTTATTATGTCACAATGTCCAAAACATATTATGTTAGAAAGTCGAAAATAAGGACTAAACTTTCCAAACAGTTGAAATAAACAAAACTAATCTAATCCAATCCGCCAGACCCACAAGCTCAACGCTTCAGGTATTTGGTACCGGCCAGGGACCTACGAGTACTATACTTACTTGAAAGTCCTTCAATCGTCATGGTCGTAATCAACCTCGTGATTTTGAACGACAACATTTAATTTAGTATAATATTTATTTATGGAATCAAAATGTGGTCTATTGAAACTACCTGCTAGTACTAAAAATCCCTTTATGATTTCAGGTAACAAGAGTGACAAAAAATGGTGCTTTGACGGTGAGTAAGGTAAACATTTAGTGATTCTTGGTGTTTTAGTGATGTTTCATGCTCGAGAATTTGCACAGGTGATTATGGTTTAGTTTATGCTTGATTATCCACTCACAAATCGACCATATGTACACAAATACCCATCTGAATGATATGTAAATTGAGATGTACTGCATTGGCCAGGAGCATACATTTTTCATAAGGTAATTCACCATAAAAGTGGGTTTCATTCAACTGACTGCACCAATTCTGAATTGTGGTCGAATATCGCTCGTTTTACTCGTCTCAGAAAAGGCTCAAGGTATCAGTGCTCAGATTCTGTGGAATCAATACTTATTTATATTACAATATAACCATCAATATCTCTTATCGTCACGGCCAAGGCTAATATGGTAGTATTTCTTCCTTTTTTTTCGAAAAATAGGTTTCGCAACAATATGGCAATTGTTTTCTTTTACTTGTTCCACACTAATGCGATCTCACTCTCTCGCGTATTTTTCTCTTTCTTGGAGCTTTTCTCCTCGCAAATATTTTGACAGGCGCGTTCGATTCATCAGTCCCGATATTTATACAATGTTTCGTATATTCCGAGGCCGACGGAGGAAGCGATCGCCTCCACTTTATCAAACAATAAGCCCCGGCCGCTTCGGTCCCTTTCAATATTGATTAGGGGCCGGAGTGTTGACACAAGGGAAGGTCGGTACGAACCTGGTCTTCCGGTAACTATGGTTACCTTTAACGAATACCTGAACGAACGGATCTTCCCAACCCTTATTCCTGGCCAAACATTACACTGATCTCATCTCTGCTTTATTTGCGGTTTTGAGATGAATTAATGACCTATCAATCAAACCCTTACAAAACGTACAGACATCCATCATTTCGCACGATCTTTGGCCAAATACTTCTTGAGCCGAATATAGTATTGAGTAAACCCAACTTTTCAAAATTTATTAATGCACCTAGCTCTTGTTATGTATGACGTCGAAAACGAATTTTTGGAGAATCAAAATGCCATTGGGTTGGTCAAACGGTACTGAACGTCTATCACTTTGAAAAATTTACATAATTGGAAAAATAGTCCGAAAACTATAATACCAGTATATTATACAACATTGAACACTAGTAGTGGTGCCATAACTATCTACTTGGAAGACTTACAATCCACTTATTGCAGCTTCATTTCTAAACATACAGTGCTCATCATTAGTTTTACCCAAGTTGGTACCTTTTCATCATCTTAAATTTGATTCATTTTGAATACTTCGACTAGATGGTAGGTACTAGAACTAGGTTGTGCTCTCAACAGTAGTAATACAGACGGTGGAAAAGATAGACCGTTTCATTGCATGAATGACCGTCTCTTTCCCTAGGAACTCCTGCCTCACGCTGATTGCCTTTTATTGCATGCAAGTGCACTTGTCATACCTGAGTTCTCAACTGTGCCTCGTATATCTCTTCTTATCTATACCCTACGTTTTTATTCCCGGTTTATTACTTCTTTTGCCAGTTTAAACATATAAATAGTTTGTTTATTTACCTCAAAACGCCTTCTTAGTCGCTCATCGGTCCCCATAACGCCAAAGGGGAACTACTTCTTGGGTCTTTCTCCTTCCGCAGTCACACCGGTTATCTCAACAGTGAATGTTTGAGAACCATCTCATCTCTGGCGATCGCCTCGTTTCATATCTCACGGATACCTTTCACACCTCGATAAATGTTCTCTTGTGGCTTTGAGAGAGGGCTGAAATATGAATTTGTGATGGTGGGGGGGGGGGGGATTCTTAATTGGGGCATGGTATTGTACCAGTTTTGGGTTAAGGGGAAGCTTTCAATCATCATTTCCATTTTTCTTCATTATCCATTTTTACACTCCCCAAGCAACAATTGGCATAAAAAGTTGTTCTTGGAGTGCCTTCTCCATCACTGGAATATGGCGATCAGCTCAGCGTATCTCACAGCGGCGAGGTGTAAAAATGTCAATGGTTCATTATCGAAGATAATAAACCAAAATCTGCTGCTCGGGGGATCCCCGTCCAGCTTTGAAGGTTGGATAACCAAGAGGCTCTCTTCCTTTCAACCCCTCTTCTTCCACTGATTGGCATAAAAAGTTGCTTACTTTATTATGAATTCGCTCGTACCCTCACTCTACACTCATCAGAAGACGAAATAGCATATCTCAGCATCTTACAGTGAAATATAACGATTTGGTTCACCTTGACAAAGGAACCAAACACTTTCAACCTTTCACGTTCCTCGTTCTAACGTGGAGCCCTAATGAGTCAAGTTTCGTCAGAACGTTACCAACAGAGTAATAAAAGCCGTTTTCATTCCCCGAGTTAAGTAACCTAACATTTCTCTTACCCCACTCCTCGACCCCGACTTAATTAGATTGAAGTCTTGGCTTAGCCCGAACCGAACCCATTACGTTAAGGGATTTGATCATTATGAAGGAGAAGGATTCTTGTAAACCCCGAAGACGCCTTTCTCAGCCGTCAAACTTCCTTCAGGTCCGCGAAATTGCGTTAGCTCGCAGTGTTACTGACGAAGAGCCAGTAAAAAGCTTTTAACAAGACGTTTTTAGGGATCTAATCTCTCGAAGCTTAATTACTTTAATGAACCCCCAAAAGAATAGTTGTCCTTGGCAAGGCGTTTTCAACGGGGGCGAGAAATTTGTGATGCCCTATGGCCTAAGGAGTGATGTTGTAATACTAAGCAAGGTAATAACGGTCTTTATATAATTAAAAAGGTTTGTCAATTCTACACCTTTTAACTTTTAAAAATGTCCAACTTCCCCGGTAAAATATAACAATTATTAATATTGCCAACTATAATAGAATTCTTTGACAATTACTAACAGTTTCTTAATATTTACACTAATATGGAGCCTTGATATATCAACGTTCGATTTAGATTCGCTTGTCAATTTAAATCAAAACGATACCTTGTAGTTAAGTTTTATATCTAATACTAGCCGTTACCAGCACGGGTCCACATTCATTATCGCTCTCTCAGCCCATGCGACTTCCACCCTATCACTCCCCCGTGGTCTCATGCAGCTGTGTACCAAATATCAGCGTCCTAGTGTGAACAGGAGATAATTCAGCTGTATCGCTCACAAAGCTGATCTTATATACTCCCAATCACTCCCCGTGGTCTCAAATTTCAACGCCCTAAGGTGATGAGGAGAGGTGTTAGAACCGAAGTGATGTTTAGAACCTTCGCCAACATTGCTTGACAGTGGCTCGCTTGAAAGATTCCTTTGGATAGGTAGACGCATAATATTATTCATAATTATAACTACATCACTTCGGATTGCTTCACAACGGAGAGTAATTATCTGTATCGTCACTAAGGAAGAAGGTAGGAATTGGGTATGTGAAATCTAATATCGACAAACAGACAGAGTTTTAGAGTTTTAAATTATAGATTCCATTATAATAGAATCCATAACTTCACGTGCAGTTTCTGCCATCGACTTTATAACCAAAATCAAATTGGTGTTGAGAGCAAAGCCCATTACTTCCACCCATTACCTTCGATACGCGATGTTAACCTACTTCTACCCTTGAAATTCTCTGCCCTTGCACGAGGGTTGAAACGTACCACAAGGAGCTCGAAACTGAGGCGTAGATCAATAATTTTAATTCCACTCTGTCGCGGTCTGGGAGCATCAAAGACGGCGTTGACAGCATTAGAGCTGCCTGTAATGGACGTATCATCCCCCTCCTTTTAGTGTTGGGATCGATTTAATTTGAATCCAATCAGGAGCCTATCAAAACTTGCTTTGACGCCTGATTTCGGTGACGTGGCATCCCGGGGAAGTCAGTTGCTAATGCTGTGGTCTTTCATGTAACTTTAATGAGACCTTTGAAATTTTGATGCTGTTCTAATTTCTAAAGCACGTTTTCTTACAGCATAATATGCTATAATAATAAAATAATAAATAATAAATAGTAAATAATAAATATAATATTATTATTTACATTATTTGGCATAGGAAGCTGATATGCTAGGTGTGATTGTGATAAATAGAACAGGTCGTTGAGTTTTATTCAGACTACCCTTCACTCGGTAGAATTTAGACTAGGTGATCAATATTTTCCCTCATTACTCCAATTATTTCGTATAATTATGAGACTCACAAGGATATTATATACAGACCAGTGATCTAGAAGGTTGTTCGCTACTGCAAATAATGCACCAATGTGGAACAATTTTCATCGTTTCAGTATTCGTCGCAGTGTTGGTCTCCTGTGAAGTAGTTACCTTCCATTATCCCACTTCTGTGAATTATCATAGCGTACGTCGTTTCCTCAGCTTGGCTGGAAGTGCGATATTTCATCGCTTATACTTTGTGTAGTTAGGAGTAGTACTAGTAGAACTATTGTCTTCGTTCTACTACTATTCTGCTATTAGTAAAGCTTCCTATCCGAATCTTTGTAGAACAAAAATGTGCCAGAATAATCCAAAAGTAGATGTTTAGTGTAGGATTCGGACGGATAGGGGAGCTGCATTACCATAGAAATTCCTACTTTTTGCCATTCTAGTTGACGGCGATGGCAGATAGCTCCTCTGGAGTGAGGATCCATCTGTCTGCTATGCCCAGTGTCCATTCGAGGACATTCTTCTACAAAACAAAGATATTTGAAAGATATTTACCTTCCTCATTGCGAACCCAATCATTGCGTTTCATGTTCCTTTGTTCCGAATTATGAATTTGTTGTTCAAATGAACCTCTCTTTAGCTTTTTGGCGTCACATCGTACGTACTCATCGAAAACCCCAGGGAAGGTCGAACAACGATGTTGAGTAATGCGGAGGTTGGGTGCCGTAAATTGATCTTGACCTGTTCCCCGGGTCTTGCCTGTTCCAATATACACAATTAGTTGGTTTAACAAGTCACCGCTGACTCGGCCCGGCACGGGATGCTGTGGATTGCATCATGGAACTCCGCCCTTCAGCTTTGCGTCTCATACGGCAGCTGTGCCTTTGACCCTATTGGGTTCACAGGGTTTGGTTTTGTGTCTTTGTGAGAACGATGCCGTTGAAGCAACCCTAACCAATTATGTAATGCACGGTGTAATGCAATTGGGAAAATTGGATGAATAAAAGGTATCCAAATTCAGCTTTTTATGGTTCTGAAATTGTGATAATATTTAATATGAGAAGTAGATTAAGAGTTTTTCAGCCCGTTTTTCGAAGTTTCGTTCATTCCATTGTGCTGTATGACTAACCTTCTATCACAATTTCCCCACGTAATGCTGTATTGTTAGATACGTTACCGCTACCCTTCATAATGCCCGTTATTCCCCATAACGTCCCCATAGTTTTTGTCCCCTTCAATTCTTATCTCCTGTTCTACGGTCGTTCAGGGGTTTGAGACTCGGTTGATGAAAACGATACGACGTTCATTGATATACCGCGCGAGAGCCCTCAAACGTGTTTTGAGCCAATTCAATCAACTTTGTTTAGAAAGTTCTCCCCCTCCCCCTTTGTCTTCATTGAGGAACAAACGACCAATGAGAGACGCCCAATTACGAGTATTATCGGGCATTGTTGAGGCCCCTTCGAAAGGCCTCTAAACGGATTAGGGCGATCGGCACCTTATGTCCCTCGAATTCTGATTAGATGTTATGCAATTTCTGCCAATCATCGCTGTCGGTTTCAGGAATGCTATGAACCATTTGGGGACTTTTCTTCGCGTTTTGGACGTTCGATTGTTCAGTCATGGTGTTATTGCAAAGAGGAGGAAAAATAAGGGAAAATATGCGAAATAAAGATTTCGGATAGTGAAAAAGCGCAAGCACATCGTCTTTCTCAGAACTAGCAGCGAACTATCATCTCCAAGCGAATATTTTTAAAGTCCCAATTTCTATCATCTTTTTTTTATTCTATGATGACATTTTCTTTTGGAACTGACCCGAATTCCGTTCAATTCAACCGAAAAAGGGGGGAAAATGGCTCGAACTACGAGATTTGAGACCGCTCGAGATTGTGTTCTAGCTGGAAAGGTGGAAGGATGATGCCATCCATCACGGGGAATGTTATTCTCAGCTTGCCGTCTACTTCTGCAACAGATATTAACCATAGCAATTATAATAACGATAAAATTGGATGAATAGTAGATTATCCCAAGTTGACCTTATAAAACGACCGCAGCGCCAAATCGCTGCGTTTCTCATTTGATGATTCAACTCGTAAGCACCCATAATGCCAATAATCGTCCTCCATAATAATCCTCCATTCCCCAAGAAAACTCGTTAAGCAATGACTCCAAAAGTTATAGTACTTATAAAGTGGTGGAGAAATTGTCGTATCCACATTTATTATGAAGAGTTTTGAATCCCCATAAAGCAACTTTTTTTTCAGGGTAAGTAGTTTTCCGTGGAAACTGTTGTGACGTAAGCCTGATAACCCCTTGAACTTTAATTATAGGTTGGCCCGGAATTTTGAATAAAGGACCATCATTCCCGCTAAAAACCAAAGGAATAATTCTTAAGACCCTAAACCGGGTTTTCATTGATGCGTTGATATTGGCTGGAAATATATACCGTATTTTATAGTGAAATTTGAAGAGACCGATTAACGGAACGAATTAGCTCCGATTTGAAATCAACAATCTGATGAATTGACGTACTCGCCGCCCTATGCCATATCCACTTCAAAAGATCTCCCTTATAAGTGTCAATAATCGATGAAATTATCGATTATTTTTCGATTTCGTCTTACATTATGTTCATTTGAGTTTCTATTGATGTACCCCGAAAAACCTGGGTCGTAATAATGTTCTGGAGTGAAGTTATACCGAAGTTCATACTGAGAACCTTGAAGCTGATCTCTTTTAGAGGTGAGGCGTTCTTCATTCTAACGTCAGATCTCAAGTAACAACCACGTTTCTTCTTCTTCAAAGTGCTGCAGTTTGAGAACGGAATAAGATACCGCAATTCTGACTTTCGTATTCAGCGTAAGAAAACGTTTGAATTGAGGTGTTACTTGTCAGAATATTCATTTTTGGAATTTAAGGGTCATTTTTCCCCTCATAATACCTACTGACCAAAACCCCCAAAAGGTTAATAACTCTCCCATATTTCTGTTTTGTAGGATGCATGATTAGGATCTTGTTCCAAGATTGAAACATTGCAATAAACCGAATGACAACAACGACTAGTGTTGGTCATGCTCACCCGCAAACTACATTGTTTCCTAGTCGAAAAAAAACCTCCACTATGTATAAATAAGTATATAGGATAAATATTTTCACAGGAGGAGAAAATAGAAAGAGAGAAACACTTAATTAATTTAAACAATTGTAAATCTTACGGTAATTTTCGCGTTACAGCGTCCTCAGCCCGGGAAGCTATACATTTTGCACACATTTTGTATAAATATATGTCTACGTATGATTTTCGGTGTCTTTTGGCATTGAATTCAGGATGGTCTGGAACGGATTTTGGTATGAAAATGTTTCGGAAATTCGAGTTTTAAAAATTTCGGACCGAGAACAATAGCTTCTTTTTCTTCGAAACAGAATGTGCAAATACTTGTTGTCCACTGTATGTGTCACAGGCGATAACTCTCGATAGAATTGAGAAGAAAAGTTCAAATTTGCACGAAAAATCTATCTTGGCATCGAAAGGTGTTAGTAGGTAAAAATTGGACACAAAATTGGTTATCAAACCGGTAAAATTTAGATATTTCACATAAAACCAGTTATTTCTTTGAAAATTCGCTCTTATAGCCATGCTGCATGATTTTGGATTTTATTTATTTTATTTTTATTTTTTCCGTGTCAAAACTACGCGATCACATTTTTTTTTTTTTTTTTTTTTTGAAAATTCGCCGAAAGAGCTTTAAGGTTAACGCCCGGGTCGCTGTTGAGTTTGCGAGGGCCGAAAATCAGAGGCCGTTGAAAGTGTGCGATGAGGATCGTGGAAAGGCCGCGAAGGTGGGGCGGGACGTGGACGCTTCATCACGCAGGCCCCGCAGCATCGCAGCTCCGGCAGCCTCTCCGCGTCTTTCAGTCACCCACCGACCTGCGGCCGGTTCGCGTTCCCCGTCCCGCGGCTTTCACTCCGTCGCGATCCCTCCACACCCTCAGGACGTGCATTTTGTGCTACACCCAGTGACCCGCGTTGTCTTTTAAACAATTTGTACATTTCAACTATGTTGTACCCCGTAGTCATTTTCAGGTAAATGAGAAATCATGTTTTATTTTTTCGGTTTTATTTTTTGAAACATTTTTCTCTTTTACCTTTCAGCAGGTGGTGGGTTCTTTATGAGTCGGTTTGGTTGTGGTTTTGGTAGCTCTTTTCTCCCATACTGAATGCACACACTTCAAATACAACCAAAAACATATTCTTCGTATCACGAAAAACCCTATAAAACCTCTATATCCTACATAAGAATCACCTGAATTATGAAATCAACGAAATCCATTTATAAAATATCCTATAACTTAACATAATATCTACATGGCCCCAAAAAACCTCATTTAGCACAACATTATTCCTCCGTCAATAGATGAAAATAATTGTACCTTTCATGATTTCATCTGTTTTTATTATTAAACAAGTAAGTACAAATTAATATGATAATACCATTCAATAACAATCAATCATAACATCAACCCAAGAAAAACCTGCAATACCATCCCACGAGTATAATTAAGCGTAATATATTATTCGAGTATCAGCACGACGATTTACTTTTTCCATCTGGTTCGATGCAAATATCGATTCGGAGCCAATAGTAACTACTTTACTGAAAATAAAATGCTGAACGAAAATCATATTATTATCACGGTATTGAGAAGGTAGTTTTTCGTTTAATTTCCGTTTTCGTCCTATGGTGGTGGATTTTGGTTTCGGTTTGATTTTGTGTTCTTCTTTTTTCTCGCCTTACAACATTTTATCAAATGCCCTCTGATAAGTCTTTCAGTAGCTTGAAACATAAGTTTTATATTGTACAGTAGTTGCCAGATTCATGCTTTTTTGTAAACAAGTGATTATCTTGTTGTTTTTATGCAAACTTCGATTCATTTTCGTCGTTTTCATTCTTGAATCACGTTGTCTGTATTTATTCTGCTATACGATCTCAATATTGGCTGATCTCTCTATCGTCAGCGTCAATAATTTTTAATCACCAAAAATAAACGGTAACTATAGCGTCCTTTTGATTTGACTCTGTCTAGTCAAATACGAAAATATCGGGTTGATTACTTGTAGACGTTATCATAGCTGTTGGTTTGATCATCAGTGATTGATTCGGTAGATTCTCCTTATAACCTTGGCTTCTAACTGTTTCTGTAAAAAAGTAGAATTCCGTAAACTATGTCGAGTCTTCTCTTTCATGAATATGGATTTCTCTAATGACAGCTCTGGTATGGTTTACAATTTATAATTTATGACTGGTTTAATTTATAATTAGTATTATTACGACTGGTCGATCTATATTGAATCAATTTAATTCAATTTTCTTCGTGTTTTAAGTAGGTACCTATAAAACCATGAATTTCAAATTTCATAGCAATATATTTCAAGTTTAATTGTAGGCTAACTGCATCGTGTGAGTTTTGAAATCACCTACTATTTTCGTTTCTCCTAAAAACAGTCGCATTTCCATCAAACTATGTAGATTGTGAATTGATTTTTTCCCTACTTGAATTTCTTGAAACAGTTGTAATTGAAAGTGCATTATCCCTTTACTGGCATTAGTAAACAAATCTTACAGCCAATATTTAAAATATCTTAGCAGTTACAAAGAACTGCTAATTTACTCATTTACATAACCTTTCCAGCTTCTTTAGACGAATAATAAATTCTGCTATGAATATCACTTTAATATTGATGAGTGAATAATGATCTTCACTTTCTGAGGATAATAAAATTATCTAATTGAACAGGATCTAAACCAATTTAGAATAATACGTTTTGAACTCCTCTGCCGTGCTAAAAGATTCACAAATTTGCACTATTTTGGCGACCGTGTTGAGTTGAAGTTATTTGGTCTCTCCTCAACCCTACGATGATTTCGTCAGTAACACTTGCTCACGTTATTTTTCCGTCATAATTAAATTTTAATGGCCGATATTTCAAAGAACTGATGATATTAACGTAGTCAACCTTGGGTCATTAAGGCATCTCATATTTCCCCAAGATGGCTTGTCATTTAGAAGTCATCACTGATGAAAATAGTTTTTGAGTAGGCTTCATGAATGGAGAATTAATACGGATCATTAATATCACACCAATCATTCGGAAATGATGATGTTATTAAATATTGATGGTGTTTGTAGGGGGTTATTGATAATGCCGTTAGACTTTATTTTCGTGTGCGGCTTTTCAACCATCATGGACTTGATTGATTAATTTTAAGCTTTCACTCCACCTTTTGCATTGGCTGTATACCTTAATCGTCGAGATGAAACAAGGGCTTCTAGGGAACGAGGCTGCAATAATAAACGATGCGGCTCCACTTTTTCGGCGTAACGGATAGTTAACGTACAAAAATCTAAAAATAACAACCGAGTTCGTCGCCACATTCTCAGTCCCGCTCTGTCCGTTGTCTCGCCTCCTACTGCTTCAAGCTAAATCCATTTATTCTTTCTGTATCATATCCATCCTCAAATGCACCAGCAGTTTACGTAGAATATTCTTATTCAGATTGACCATCAGTTATTAGTTCGTTTTACGCTTTCTCCTGATTCCTTTATATTTCGTTCATTCCTAAAACATAAATGTATATTATGAAGAAATATGAAGGTACAATAATTGTTCATGAATCGTAACAGTATTTTTTTCAATATTATGATTCATCACCAGCTTATTGAATGATTTCATATTACCTACGTACAAATTTAAGAAAAAAGTGCAGCATGGCCTAATTTGAAAAAATGTTTGCCAAATGGTAAGAAAATGTCATTCTTTTCTACTGTCATTCATATCCCATTGTTCACCGTGAGTAAGAAACGCCGGGAATATACGGTGGCCCCGCTCGTAACGACACCAAATATCATAAAATGTATCCAATTTAAACCTTTAAATGTCGAAATCCATCTTCGAAATGACTTTCTTGGCAATCTTCTGCTGTATGCCTTGGTTCATTTGCCGGGTTTTCAACTTTAATTTCGTCACTTTCTCTCTCTGAGTGGGAAGCGCCGTGGAGATCCGTTGTATTTCTTGAGAATACGGGATTTTCATTTAGCTGTTTCATATTTTCTCGCTCAGTTGAGGTAATCATAGCTTCTTTCATTTCTTACATAATTGGTCTCCCTTGTTCGTGGAAAATAAGCTGAATGCGACTAATTGCCAACTAAAAACCAGCGCGGTTCCTAATGATTTCTGTTCACATGAGTTCATCCATTTCTAGATTTGTCATTCTCGTGTAGTCTCGAATTCAAGTATTTTGTATAACCCTGGCGTTGAATAGGATGGTTCAAATTTGTTGTTTGATTGGTAGGGACAGGTCCTATTTTCAAAATTCCAAGTATTTCCATTTTCATAGTGCTGAATTTCAGTACCTCAAAATGTGTATCTACACTTACCGTAGTTGAATATGAACGAATTTATCTGGTATTTTCAGCTTAATTTCAGAATTTTGGGAAATTTCAGTATTTGTCCAACAACAGTAGGACCTATTTTTTGTATAAGTGATGAAGATTCTAGTTCAACTTGAATATTGAATTTTTTGGCTCTTCATAGTCTTTCCTCACCTACTAAACATATTCAGAGATAAAATTTTACTATCTAAACATTCCGAGGTGCTGAGGGGTTCAGCGGGTGGTGATTTGTTGGCTGAGATTGGGATTTGGGCTGAGGTTGTCTGTTCAAACCTCAGCACTCCTCGACATATACTCGTACTTACGGCAGTGAGACATTTATATCGGAGGAGCACGTTGAGAAAAATATGTAAACAAAGTCTGATTCTCACCAATGAAGGAGGATCTCCTTCGCGTCGCCTTGAGGCTATACGTAGCTTGAAATGGTCTTTCCACTTACATTGCTTTTGAATTCTGGGATTTCTATACTCGGTATAAGAGCTCATCTACCTTGAATTTAGACAAAATTATTAATCGATTCATGGCATACGTTTTATGAAGAGATAACTCACGTCGATTCAGTTTGTCAATAGATTGTTAGTAATGAAATTCTCCTTCATATGAGAAACTGCTTTCGAGGTTTTCTGAATTCTTCAAAATGTGAAATAATTTTGACTTCAAATCATGGCTTGTTAGCCAGGAGGTTTTGATGATCATTTGGAACATTCTTGAATCTAAGCGCAAAGTTCTGAAATTGGTATGAGAATTCTGAAATTCGTTTGGAGAATTCCTAATTCCATGATCATGAAATTACATAGAAAATCGATTTGGCGGTATCAATTTCTAGTTTGTAAGTGTAGTGTAGATTCTGTCATCGACTATATGTTAACATCGATTGGCTCATACGGCAATAAGTACTATCGAGCAAATTGACGAGGGGTTCCGCGTGTAATTCAGTTGTTTGACATGTCGCATGGTCAAAGGCGTCTAGTGAGAAATGCCAGACCCGCATGATTGATCGGTCTTGTAGGTTAAGGTAAACCTTGTGCGCCGTGGCCGGTCCATCCTCCTGCTGTCAGCCATCTGTTCTGAATTTGGTATTCATTAAACTAGAAACAGTAAATATGGTCTTGCAAAATTAAGATAAATAAACTAGAATAAACGTATAATTAATTAGCTAGGTCGTTGTATTGTATATAGTATTTATATTCATGTATGATTGTGTAAGTTACACTTGAAACGGAATACGTTACACAGGTCATTCCCTCTTTACGTTTGTCCTGATCACATTTCGAGTCGGGCTTACCATGAACTGAAAATGATTGTCTCTACCGAGAAATCACAATCTTGGCTCTTCTTCTGTCCCATCCGTTCGGAGAGTTACGTGACGTACGTGAAATTGAGGAGATTCGAACGTTGATACGGGAGAACGATCGCTAACAAGCGACCGAGTAAGGAATCCCTGGTTCATTTACCGTCAGATTTCCCGCGCTCAAATCGTACAAAACGGCAGGAGAGACAGGTGGGGTGCCCCTTCGGAATTAACGAGTTCACGATGTTAATAACGCAACAAAACGTGGCCAGGTTGAAGTACAGACTGGAAATCAGCTCCGAAATCCGGACATGGTTCGGCGAGGGGATCATTTCCACTCTCATCACATCCTGCGAGTGAACACAGTTTTTTCCCCCTCTGATTCGCCAGAGGGACGTTTGATTGTGAGTGATCGCTTACCCTGATCCCGTCAATTAAAAGAGGAAAAACATTCCCAAATCAACTTGGGTAGAAAAACCTATTGAGGTCTGATGATAGAACTACGTTCGTGATTGAGTTCAGAGGTTAAATGGCAGTGAAGTCAAAGTTGCATATATTTGCAGAAGAAATCTTCAAGTTATATATTAACATATAACACCCACGCATACCTACTCATTTTTATACCATTTTCGCACTTCAGCAATTTTAACTAACATCGATTTCGAGTATTTAACAAAAAATATCGTTCTGATGCCAGACTGGAGCAAATGCAGACCAACTAATCATTATCAACCCGAAATAATTTGGATGTTTGGAAATCATTGTCATGTTTTCAAAATCATCTCTTGACTTTCCCTACTTCGAAGAAGACGCTTTGACATCCCAATCATTCTTGAAGAGAGGTCAAACAGAAGCCGTTGCTTGCTGCCCAATTAGGCTGTCGGGTTCAACTCGGTCGCGTGACCTCAACCCACCCCGCGGGGGCCCTGCAATCAAATGATGTGGGCAACCAACTTGAAGGTTATTCCATAAATTTATGCTAACACATTCCTTTGTCCGTATCTTGAAGGATCAGGCACGGAACGTTCTGGGGAGCTTCGTGTTGCGATGAGCGCCAAGTTTGTTAGGCTCTTATCGAGTTACCTATCAGGAGGTTCTCCCTATGAAGCCTAATTTAATGTTGACCGGTATTTTATCCGTGTGCCGACCTGGTAAAAAATGCGTTGTTTTTTAATCGATGTCAAACTCATTTAACTTGCCCAATTCAATTTATACTTATCACACGGTATTGACTGGTGCCACTTTCAAATCGATGCCGAGGATAAGAAGGTGTTTGATGAAGATGACAACTTCATGCTCGACTAAGCAAGTATGGCTTATCTCAAATTTTGACCAATTTTTATGGCCAAAAGTAATGAGGTCGTTTCTCCATAGTACGATTTTGCTTTAACTAAACTAAAAGATATTTATAAATGGTAATTTCAAAACCACCATTTCACGACACTCGGATAATTTTTTCAGAAGAGATGTGAGTCGAAATTTGAACTTCTTCCCAACAATCATGTTAGGTGAGTTCAAAGAAAAAAGCTTTCTCTCACTCTACACAGGTTTCGGTCGTTATTATTATTTGTGCATCGATCGTAGCAGTGATGTTTCACTTTCTGTAACAAACATAGTTTTGTGAGAATCATTTTATTTTACAATGTTTAATGATTGTGAAAGGTCGGTAAAATAATAAACTCGGAGATCCTTTAGGAAATTCCATGGTGATCACGAAAGTAGTGAGGAAGAAATGGGGGTTTCAGATATCTGGCCCCTCTGACGTCATCACCACCTTTGACGTACTAGTTGGCCTCCTGCCAGCCCTCTGACGTCATAGGCTCTTACGGCATAGGCTATGACGTAACAGTTGGCCTTCTGCCAGCCGTCTGACGTCATAGGCTCTTAAGGCATAGGCTTTGACGTACTAATTGGCCTCCTGCCAGCCCTCTGACGTCATAGGATCTGACGTCATATGCTCTAGCGTTCTACTAGTTGGCCTCCTGCCAGCCGTCTAACTTCATAGGCTTTGACGTACTAGTTGGCCTCCTGCCAGCCGTCTGACGTCATACGCTCGTGCGTCATAGGCTCTGGCGTAGTGGCCCGCCGGTCGCTCGTGTTCTGACGTGATCTGAGGGAAAGGGTGAATCAAGGGAACAAATTTTTCCCGTTTCAGTTTATGTGCCAAAGCAAAGACATGAAAATGTCAAAAACTATGTAAACCGTAAAGGAGGAATCTTATGAAGTGAAGAAAGAAGAATTTAAGCGTCATTTATGCACAAAGAAAGATTTTAATAAAATCTTATTAAAACTAAGAAACGTTGTGAAACATCTTGCACACGAGTCTGCAACCCTGTGGGACATTTTATGTCTTACCGCCCCCCTACCCTACCTCTTCCATACCTCACACCTGTGTGTAAACAATTATTTAAAAAATCACGCTCATACAGCAGCTTGTCGGCCACGCACTCCGCAGAGGTTAACGTAATATGGTTAGGTAAATCGAGAGCTATCCAACGAGTGGTGAACGATTTTTGTACAATGATAACTGGCGAAGATGAAGTTCCGTAGCAACGAATCGGTTGTAAGCGAAAATCATCAGAAATTTTCGTGACGATTTCGTGTGACGCTTTTCGTGTGACGTTTTTCGAGTTATGTGCCAGAGTAAAGACATAAAATGTCAATAAGTAGTTCGAAATAACAGATCATGAATGACTAAACATTCAGGTTTGAACCCGAGACCTTTTGAGTTGGGCGTATTCCCATTAATGCTCTGTGTATGATAATGGAATACAGGAGCCCGAACCTCTCACGTACCTCCAGGCATCGGTAGTATCAACTTCGATCATGCAAGAGAGTTACCTACCTGATACATCTGAAATGGTGCGAGGAGAAATGTACAACAATCGCCGTTTGAATGCGATCTAGTGTTAAACGTCATTATTATAATTTACTGCGAGGCTTTTCGGGGTAGGGAGAAAGCGGATTCGGATTCATAGCCCAGGAGAATGTGGAATGGGTGGAAAGTTGGCGAAGGCAACTATACTACAAGTCCCATTATGGCGGAGAGTTGTGTGGCCTTACTAGCTTCAAGAGCTTCCTATTACAGCAAGGTCTTGGGCCCTCGGGGTTGAGCTGAAACGCAAGATCGTGGAAGAAACTAAATTCGACGTAAAATCGGTCTCTACACTCATAAACAGATATAATTGTCATTTCCCCCGCAATATACGAGTCCATCAAGTTACCCGTGGTTCAAGGATATTATCTTAAGTCATTTAAGCCGACGAAATAACACATAATTTTGAATCGAATCGTTCACATTAAAATTCTTCATAAGGAAAAATTCATCTTCGTATAAAGTATCTGTAGGTGTGTCTACGGTTTCTTGAATGACAGTTCCAAGACTATGTAAAAATTTGATGAACGCCATTTTGATAGGCTCAACTTTGGAGCAAGAGTTGAGAACTTAAGGCTGTCGACAGTGAATTAAAAGGTTGGCAATAAATTATTCGCCAAATAGGCGCGAAAGCGGCAGGTGAGAGCTGAACCATCTGAGATCGCTTCTCCGTAGTTTTTCCACCTTCTTCACCCTACCGGTGAATTTCTTTCGCGAGCAATGATTTACACAACAGGCATTTCTTGTTATAACGACCGGCGTGTTTTTACCGAAACCCCTTCTGGAAGAAAAGGAATGAAAAGGCCGAGTATTCAACAAGTGGGACAGGAGTGGGTGGGGCAAGAAACGCTGAAACGCGCATTTATATGAAGACCGGGCCGGGCGGGGAAGATATGGGAGTAGGGTAGTGTGCAAAGGCAGAGTTGTACGGCTTTTTGGAGCGTTCAACTAAAAGGACACTTTTGCTGGCCAAAGCGCACCCATGGGTTTTTTTTCAGTGATTTATTCATTGGCACTGAATGTATCATACATTTCGTTTAGTAACATTTCAGCTCATCAGTTAATTTAAGCCAAACCTAGACTCTATTATATAGTGGCATCAGTAACACGGACTTTATTGGCGCTATGTTGGCTACTCTAGAGCCGGAATTCGTGTTCGATCTCCAAAACAGTTTGATAGTGTCAGTACGAGGTGACGCTTCAGTTGGCGCTTCAACACGTCTTGTGTAAACTACATATAATTTGACATGTCCATACCACTGCTACTACTCTGATATTCTGCTGCGAGCAAAGAGAAACTACGGTTTTGTTTAAATCTAGTATCGTAGGTACACACGACAAGGTTGCAGAACAGGAATATTTACGTGGTGGCATTCTTGACTACTCGGTTCATACAAGTTGTTGCCGATGGGATGAAAATATTGAAGATGTGACAGAATGGCTTGGTAGAGTCGCGGCAGATGTGGAATACGAGGAGCTTAACTCCCGACGACGTACACCTGTTTTGTAAACATCACGTAAATATTGGAAGAGGAACTAAGGTACAGCAGCCTGAAAGAAAAGAGCCTCACTCTCAATCCCCTGTCTAAACAATCGCTACACGATTCTAATGCATTTCCATATTCTGCGAGTTTTTCTGGCTTTTTTCATCCCTCAGCTCCAGAAGAAAAGACCGACCTTTCAAGGGAAGGCCCTGATGCATAACTCAACGGATTCCTTTTCAGAAGTAGAAAACTACTATATAACGTGAACATCGTGAACAATGTTTGTTGTCACTATGGCACTTTTACAACATTCCTTTGTGTCACAATGCGTCTTAGCTTGCTTTTCATGCCACGTTCATTATAAATAATTCACTTTGGAAATGAATGCTGCCTGCAACCCTGGAAGCTTTCATCCATATTCTAGCGTCCATTTATGAATCAACTGGCGTTCCACCCCAGCTCGTATATGTTGGAATACTTTCATTAGGTGATTATGATCTTCGATTGCAGACTCCCTCTGTTTGGTATAAGGAACCATATTGAACAGTATAATAGTGAAATCTAGATCGCTTTATAATGTGGACAACGCGGATTTTGTGTGCAAATTTGAACTTTTTATCTCAATTCTATCGAGAGTTATCGTCTGGAGTGACATTTACATAAATATTTAAATAAATAATACTTGCCTGCATTGCTGTTGTTGATGCTGGAATACGTTTTTTGGAATTTGCGAGTTGAAACGTGCAAAAAATGGTAAACAATCGGGGAAACTCATTGGAAATGAATATAAAAAATCCAAGATAGTAATGTAACCACTCAAAACGTTTTCTCAATTTATATAACAAAATTATCCAGACTGCTTTCAAGTCACTAGTTGTTTATGGAGAAGGTGGTTAGACTTCCCTAGAAACAGTAGTTACTCGTATAAGTCGCTTTTTCCCAACATTTAGGGGTTTTGACTTGTCACACTCCTATTCTTGCGATATATGTAATACCTACTCCCCTTTGCTCAGTACTTCTCTAGAAGAAGGAGGGAGATTTTGTTGTGAATTTCCACGGATAGAATATGTGAGAAGAGGTTGCCAACTGGGCTCAATGCTGGGAATCGAAAATAGAGCAGAAATATTGTTGTACTATCGGGTTGTGACCAACAAGCTTCCATCGACCGGTCGGTATCCGGTCACAATCCTTTGTCTCGCGGCTTCTCTGATTGCAGTCGGATAGATTTCTGGAATACCTATCGCGTACATCCCGTAGTGCTGCAGGATCAAAGGGTAGTTTAATATGATCGACCGTACAACGACAAACATGCAGGATGACCACCGGAACGATTGTAAAACGCATTGTCACCCAGGGGTATTGTCCCGAGCTTTGTAGACCGAGGGTTTGAAATGTGGTTCTTTAGCTGGGAGTTGCCGGTCGACGGGTTCTGAATAGAGAGGAGGGGATTCCTTCAGCAGTGAAACTCCGGAGTTCGTGGTGACCGGAGTCCCCGAGGGCGGCAGTGGATGGAGTTCGGATCTTAGCGCTTTAACCCTCTTCAAGGGGAAGGAGAAATGGGGCTATTGTTCGCAGAGCTGACTAATTACTGGATAATGCTTCGACTGGCAAGGACAACTGTATTATAGTCCCCTTCACCTCGCCTTTCAATCTCTTCCGAAACCGAGGCCCGCCCGTCGGCACCTAGAGTGCTCAATGTTCCAAACTTGCCCACGTGCCTTCCTCCTTTTTATATCCCCGTCTGCTGAGTGCTATTGTTGCTCGACTTCTTATATTGTGTCGACTTTGTCTCCTAATCCGTATTATTGATTTTCCGAAGAACAGCTCTTCGCTCTCGGTTGACTTCATCATATTTCACCTGAGGCTTGATCCAACCCAACCAATTTTCTACCAAAGTTTAACACCAACCACACGTTTCTCAAACTACCCAACCACCTGTATGGCGGAGGTTTGCCTTTCACCTGGAAAACCAGTCTGTCCCCGATCAGTTGAATTATAATCACTAAATCGTCGTTATTATGCTCGAAACTCACATAATATGTGATCACATATTATGTGATCAACGTTGCTCTTCGAGCACAAGTCGAATTTGCTCTCCACACAAGCTGGTGAAATCCTGTTCAGCTTTTCGATTTGTATCAACCGATAAATCGAGTTGGTAAAACTATTGATTAGTCCATAATCGATTATTTTGTTCCCGTCAGCCATCCCTACCTAAGTGGTTTCTCCTGCAAAAAACCTAATTCGAAACTCGGAACACGAGCTGTTTTGTAAATAGATTTTGACTCAACGATATGCAGCTGTGATATTCAGTTTGGCTCAAGTGGTTTTTCCAAAGAAATAATTCGTCAGAAATGTCGAGTGTTTGCAGGCAAAACAGCTCAAGTGGTTTTGCCTCCGAACTGAGTGCTTGAGTTTACATTATCGAAGGGGAAGAACAACTTAACTAAGATTAATCGAAGCGAATCGATGTTTTCGATATTTAACCGATATCAGCATGATCGATAGGACTTAAGGGTAACATCAAGCGGCAATACGGATTCGTAACTCTAAACTGGAGTCGAGCAATGAAGGGGTCAGCTGAAAAACCTAGAGGCATTTTTTGGACGTCGAAATTTTTGCAGATAAGTGGTTTTTCCTTGAAACGGCAGAAATTTCTTCTGGATATAGTATTTTCTCCGTTCTTCTAATTATACTTACTTGTCCAGTACAGGAGTATCAGAAGTCTACAAGGAAACAACGATGTTTCCTCCTGCTTCAACTTACGGATGCCCATAAATTTCCACCGGAAAACCCGTGGAAAAAAATCGTGTTCTTCGCCTATTCTTCGGCCACGTTTTCCCATTCACCGTCACCAAGAAAATTACACGATCCCTCCGAGCCTGAAGAAAGAGGCGAGCGGTTTTGCGTCCCAATACAACAACCACTCACGTGCTCTCCCTCCGTCCTATCGCACAAAGCCAAACGGGGGAGAAACTCACACACCCACACTCACAATCGCCGTATTGATCCCCCACCCTGTCGTCTTATATAGGTCGGCAACTCTCCTGTAGTTTCCAATGTCATATTTTATGCCTCCTGGGCCTCTCACTCTCCCCTCTCAAGACTTCTGTTTCCTTCCACTCGGCTTGAAGGGAACTTCTCTCTTACGACTAGATTAATCCCTTTCTCGCGATGATGAAAACCATCTTCTTGTTTCCACCCTCCTCAATATCTCTCTTCCATTTCCCTTATAAAGACACCGGCAAGTTCACGACTCGGTGAATGTAGCACAGTGTGTTTGACGTGATAAGCGAAGTATATATTGCTCAGTTCTCTCATTTATGTTTTATTCCCCTGGGCCCAAGTGAAAAACTTGGTTGAGTTGGGAAACAATTCTGAGCGACTTCGTTTGAAAATTGGCTCTAAAAAACCAAAGAATTGTTGCCCAATTGAAACCTCTTTTCTGGTCTTTACTATTCACGAACCACTATTTCCCACCATAATAGAACTATTTGGCGACTCTCCAGCGAAGCAGAATTCAATTGGCCGTTCAAATATGGATGGGTCCAGTCTTTTCTCGTTCCCCGGCAACCCGAAGCCTGAGCCAAAAAAGGCGTTATTAAAGGGAGGAAACCGTAAGGAAATAGCGTTACGATGATGTTGCTTCAAGCTCATTTCATCCTCTGAACGCCATGTTGTTTTTGAAGCTTGCCTCTGTTAACTTTGGTGAGTGGCACGGGATGATATTGGATATCGGGGCACGCGATTACCCACGAGGCTTAACAGCTTTCGTTTTCTTCACGTGGGGAAAACACCTTTTCCCTATCACGTTGATGTTAAAACAGATACATTTTAAAAACTGCTGAAAACATGTATGTCAAGAACTCATTTAGAATTCGCACTCTGGTTTTGTATCGAATTAAATAATTTCAATGATAGAATCATGTATAATTGCGATTGATTTGATGATTACTGTATTTTATGTGTTCACCTCGCTACGGTTTTAGTACCATTAAATTTTACGTTCTTACAGTTATCCACAACACATTATTCTCTACTGTCATTTGCATAAAAGTTTTTATACTGCTAATACTAATAACTGGAAATAACCTATGCAGTGGTGTGGTTGATAGTGCGGAGACAGTATGTTGGTATCGACGGTGATAGCACGTCATATGGCCTTCACTACGCTGATATTTCTTGACTTATAACGAATCTGGTGGCATCAGACCCCCTCAGTTAATTATCTACCCGCAGAGCTTTTTCCTTTGTACCATATTTCGTTGTATTCATTTGTGAAAACATGCGCTTGCTATCGTTCCTCTGCTTTTCTAACCATTCAAATGAAACAATGAAAAGTCTTCCACACATTGAGAATACCCATAGATACAAATTATTCCAGAATGGCGAAAGTGGCGATAAACCGGTTACGCTCGGATGTAAAAAAACTCCGAAAATTCTTGACATAACGGTATCTGTTTTGTGTAGATCACTCTTCTGTCTAGATCACTAAATGATAGATGATCGTAAATGATTATTAATTATTGTTAGATATCCATAATTTTTATCAATTATTATTAATTATTCTTGTTAATTATTATTATTTAACGATATCTGAAAACCATTTGCTGTTCGAATCAGCTCGGACAGTATGAACATTGACCTGCCGTATAAGTCACCCTCATGTTGACGACTTTCGGTCTGCTTCAACTTTGAGATGATATGAATATATTATATTCATATTATGAACTATGTGAATTTTTCAAATTTTCAAAATTCGTTTTGAATCCCGCGTAATTGACCTAGGGTTATGATAAGTTTCAAGGATCATTGTGGGGTTGGTCTGAATCCGTAAACCAAAATTCGTAATTTTAGAACAACGCTAACTTGGCAAAGTGCCGAAAACGGACGGACAGATTTTTTTATTCGATTTTCTGAATCTAATTATCTTGAAACGTAAACCCTCAATTTTTGAAGGGGGTAATTTTTTTCTTGGGCGATTCCATTGGTTCATTATCGAAGATGATAAACCAAAATCTTCTTTGTTTGATGTTTTTTGTTTTTTCTAATGAAATTCTCGCTCACTTGAACATCAATTTTCTCGGTTCAGTAATAAAACGAGATATTAATCATAGAGTGAATTGGCAATAACTGCATCGACCCATTTCAGCTCTGCTAATTAAGTTCTCCGTCTCGAGGAAAAATCGAAAAAACGTTATTAAACCTCCGCCCTTTTTATAGCCTTTTAGATGAGGTGAACGAACCAGATGAAGGGAAAAAACTTTATTACTCCACGTTCCTTGCTACAAGCGATAGGTAAAAAGAAACGCCGATAAATTAGCTCCGAGGCAATAGTGAGTTTTTAATTAAGAAGAAGGAGAAAGAAAGAAGGGCACCTGTGGTCATCCGGATATTTCACATCCTTATCAGGTTTAACCAACCGTTTAATAACACTCCAACACCGACTTCCTAGAGGTTGAAGAGGATTCAATTAAGGGGCGGTGGTTCAACAACAAAAAGATAAAAACTCCACTTCTCCAGAAAATGGCCTTTTTCGTCGTGAATTACGTTTGGGTTTAGAGGCGTTCAGCCGTATTTTCGAGGACCCGATGCGGCGAATGGTTCCGATTATTCATGATTAAACTTGTTCGCCCTTACCTTTTTCAATTATTTTTCACCCGAACGGCCCTTATCAAGCGGTGTTCATTATAATGTAAGCCTTTGAAATGAACGAATGTCATGCCCAAAATTAGTCTGTTGCATAATTTTGTACTTACATAATAATTATTGTCTTTTACCCCTAAAAGGAAGATGTGAAATGGTAAAGTACAGCTGATTAAAAAAATACATATCGATATTGAGCTATGGAGTTTCTTGTTCTGGGATAACTTGAATTGTTTCGTGTAGTTATGGGACTCACAAGGATATTGCATACAGAACAGTGCCGACGACAGAATGGCGATCCACGCAGGAGATTATAAACTGTTGTGGAATAATTTGCAGCGTTATTTTTTTGTTTTGAATATTTTCCATTAAAATCGCATTTTAGGGCGAAACTTATACGAGATCAGAATGAGGGTTCTATCTTTCTATGAATGCCTCTCAATATGACGACTAAACCTTCAAAAAAGAGAGGGTGACTGAAAATGAAGGGGACGACGTAATAGAATATTGAATTTAACTGCAGTGGAGTCGGGACGAATGACAAACGGACCCCTCACCCGAGCTGAAGTGATTTCGTCTAACAAACTTGAGAAGTTCTCCCTTTCCTCCAGAAGTTAGTTAATTTTTAATTCCCGTTTCCTTTATACCCTCGGTATACTTGGTACAATGTTCCCGTTGAAAAGACGAGGTTGAAGTGCCTCGTTTGAATTGCTTTGTCATTAAGATTTTTTTTACTCCTTCCTGAGTCTATCCTGAACATGGGGTTTGTTGCCTTTATCGATCAGATGGCATTTTCCAACTCTTAAGTTCTAACTTTGTAGTAACATTTTGGATTTGATAACGGAAGTTGAAAATTTGAAACCGGCTTGAAACCGAGTTTTCGTTGTGCTAATCGGCCGTTCTATTAGTATGCAGGTAGGGGTAGAGAATTGGGCTGGCTTAAAAAAGTGTGCGGCCAAACGAATGCAGCCTTTCTGAATTATTCCGCGCGCCCCGTCAAAGCCTACTTAGGGCAGCTATAATTCCTACAGTTATCATGGGAAATGTAAAACAAACTGTTTCTTCCAATACCGGTAGTCTTCTCCTCAAATGTTTTCTGTCCTGGAACGTTTCTCTTCATCTTTCATTCACATTAGGAACCCTCCAGTTTTCCTTCTAAGGTCTTCCTCCGTAGAGAGCGGTGATGGAATGTTGTTGGAAGGGCGACCATGTAACTGGGTACGATATAAATACGGAAAGGATGATAGTGTACGAGAAAGTCGTCGGAAGTTTACGGAAATGTTATTTAAACGTAGGACAAAAATAGGTAGTCTATTGTCTGGAGAAGGACAAAAGCCAGCGGATTGCTTATGCAGAGGTCCTTGTCCTTGGAGGTCCTTACGGTCCTTGCAAGACTAGGGGTTCGGGATGAAGAAACCCCAAACAGCACAAAAGTTGGACGGAGATGTAGTAGTGAGGATGGTCGTTCGCGTGAAAGCTGCTCAAGTTTTTTCTGGATCCTCAACTATTCGTGTGAATATGGATTCCATGAATTAACCACGACGGATATTGGTTGTAAACTCAGTGTAATTAATTTTCTGTTGACTCTCGACAGACCGAGGCTTCATTGACCCCACGAGAGTACATTTCTGAAATTCGATTTTACTACTCAGGTCACATCACACCGAAGCTGTGTGATTATCCCCATTGTCGGAACGAGTAGATATGGCCAACAGAAAATTTGGGGCAAAGAACACTCATTTTCCGAATCCCTATATACCTTGCTACCCCACGTAATTAACCCTACGGTAAGGCTATGGCCTTTTAGGAGACCTTACCCATACTCGCAGTCGTACTGGGAGCAATACCGTATCGAAGTTGGCTCTTTCATAAACCCACATACGTTCCCTTGATGAGAAGTAAAACGACCGAGCAATATCTACCCTCGAGAGGTTACCCCTCTTTCCCCAGCTTTCCCTTAATACTCTCAGTGATCCAATAATATGATGCTCAGCATTCCGCGTTGGTTTCGCCTATGGTATGTCCCACTTCTTCCATCGACTCTCCTAACATTTGTACTGCCGGCCGATTCCGTTAAGAGAGCCAGTTCAATTTCATATCAGCGGTATCAGTACTGAGTCCACTATCTCGCTGACCCTCACTTTCCTGCTGAGAATCATCCAAGGCTTGTTTCTAGGATGAAAGCACTTCCTCGCGCCTTTGAACTGCCCCACTGAGCAAGTCCATAAAGGACGGTCTCGTTTAACATCTCGGTGTGGATAAAATCATTATAATAGTTCTGATTCCAGCTCCCTTTTGGAACTTTTATATTTAATTGTACCTACAGCCTTGAAACTGATCCTGTCTAATCATCCACGGATTCAATCCAATTGTAGCCGAGAGAGAATTTTATTGTTGCATGTGCCTCGTCATTGAATCAGCTGCTGAACAGCTATAATTCTAAATCTCTTTTTTTCCTCTCATCCCATAGTCTTGGTCAATTGCAGCAGTCAACTTTGAATGCACTTATAAATTCCGTTCTTTTTCTCCCTCGTGTCATGAGCTTCCGAATTTATCATTCTACGGAGTAAATTTAAGACTCGCACTTATACCTCAGCACCATTCCTTGTAGTGGTTTCGGCTTTTGCCGCCCGTTTATCAATCGAATGGTACGACCGTCGGTCTTGGGTCAATTTTCTTGGCGATCCCTCACCAAGCGCCCGCTTCATCTTGGCTCTCTAGCAGTTTTCTTGGGACCACCTCATATCGACCTATAATAAAAGGAACGACCGGGGCGAGGAGAACGGGAGGAGGGAATTTTTTTGACAAACGGCCAGAATTGGAATTATTATAAAAGATATATTATCTTAGAATGGTGGGTGGTGGGAGGGGAGTATAGGCTGGTTTTCTGAGAACGATCGTATTCACCTTATTGGATAGGAGGGTAATACCGCTTCTGGCTTTTTTTCCTATATTTATGTATCCCTTGAGTTCAAGGTAGACCATAAAGTAGGAATAGGGCAGGACGGGAGCCGCGGTAAAGGTTTTTTCTTCTTCCTCCATGCGGAGATGTTGGGCGGGATCAAGCATTCAAAGGACGCAGCCCTAGTGCCGATAGGCCGTTATAAATCCCGTGACGTCACAACTCATCTACCCCATACATCTTAGCCTGAGCTGCGCCAGGGAGGACTCGAGAAGCGTGCCGGGTGTTGCAGCCTTGTAAATCACTGTAGTTTTTTTCAGGGACACCACACCGGGGAATTTATATCTACGTGGGATTTTCATCGGCCGTTGGGGACTTTGGAAGAAGGAACTAACCCCGAAAGAAATGATTTATTTATAGCGCGGATTTCTATCGCGTCGTAAGGAGTGGCTTAACCTCTTTCTTTCCGGCGCTCTTTGAAATACACTTGGGTCCTAGTAAAGAATCTATACAATCTCAGAATTTGTCGTAATATACTGCTCACACTTCTTCAACAACAAATTCGAGTAAGTGTTGAAACCATAGCGTTATATGAATACTATATCAACCTCTCTTCCTCCTTCATAACTTGCTAAAGTGATCGCCCTTCGATACAGTATCTTTGAGCAACATGTTTTTTCTCATATTCTCAATGACCTTATAATGTGTGTTCATATAGACCATATAACTAACTTATTTGAGTGGATTTGACTGAAGTCAGCTCTCGGTTAATTTTGTTTCATCATACTCCTGATAGTAGTAGGGTGTGAAACTGAATATCAGCTCTAACTTCGTACTGCAAGAGGTTATCACATTGTTTTTGGAGTCGTATGAAATTCGAACCTTGTGGAGGTTTTCCGTACCTACGAAGATCAGCATGTTCAAGAAGATCACATAAAGAACTCCTTGTTAAAATGATTCCGCCTCTGGTGAAATGAAATTATAGACTACCACCGCAGTAAGGTCGACCCGAAATTTCATTATTCCCCACTCCCTTTGCCTCCGGGTCACCTTCGACCTTTCAGCCCTCGTGGGCTTTTCATTCTCCTCTCCATTATTTTGTTCCCTTTTGTCTCCTGTATGAATTATTTTCCGAAGCCCTCCGATGCTTTGAAACCTTCTACCGACAAATATCAACAACCCGTGAATAGTGTTCATCAAAATTAATATTGAAGTTTGACTAATTGCTATTCACCAATGTTAATTTCACCTCAAACTACAATTTTCTCTTGCTGATCTTCCAATTCATTGGACCACAACGTAAGTGATACGTGTGTGTTCACCCGTAAGTGTGACCACCGAACGGTAGAAGGTATGTTCTTAATCATTTGACGTGATTTTAAAAGAATCCAAATTAAATGAAAACGTACTTGACTGATGAAACCGACCCATAACGAACTCTGGTCCGCCAAAATCGGGTACCACCATGAACCCACCACCTGCTGGGGACAATCTCTGAAACGGTAACTCCTTCAGGTGATCTGGTGGGAAGGGCTAGCAAACGGACATGAGGTTATCCCAAGAGGAGAACAACACTTGAGAGCGCTTCCACCCTAGTTCGTGACCACATGGTTCAGCCGGCAACCATCCTGGACAACACCATGGAGGATTCCGTGGAGACCCTAATACGGAAGGTAAACACATATCATTCTATATGCATCCAAACCCTCATCATTGCCTGGCCTGTATGTCTTTATACCTGCCCCGAGGGTTTGTGAATACTTCCAATGCCTGCAATAATCGTGTTCGTCTCTTCATGTGTGTTTGCTGATTGCTATTGCATGGTTTTACACTTTCTTATTGAGTCCTATTCGTCGTTCATATTTCTATACGTTGAACTTACGAACCTTCCATCATGTCCTCTCAACCTCCTGTGCCAATGATTTTTTTTTTCTGACTACATACTAGTTTATTGTTGTTCATCTGTGTGTATAACGCTTCATTTTGCATCGTCACAACCACCATTACTTCAATAGAAAACAACTCAAATGAGCTCCAATTAGGAGGATGTGATCTTCGGATGTACACATATGAATTGGATTCATCCCAACGTAACTGTTGTCCACGCATGCACAATAATCTTTCATTTATTGAAAAACCACCGGAATGTCCGTAAACTCCGTAATCATGACATGATACGACTACATACATTGTACGACTACGCTATTCGTAGATTCCTCGAGTACCCAACTGTGGAGAGTGTTCTGATGTTGTGGTTTAAACGACTATTTGGTCTGCCCAGAATCTCACTTTAAGTACTTCACCAAGGTGGTGAGTATGCCAGACCATCGGTTGCCCAACATAGTCCCAAGAGAAATGGTTCGGAGAGGTATCTCCTCGGCCAAGTTGTATCAGATCATGCTGTGAAATATGGCGTGCCGAACTCCTTGCACTCATTCGATGGGACGACCCTGTATAGGGAGCTCAACCCTGGTGTAAACTGTGCCAGCAGGACACGGTACTTGAGTTACAAGAGATCCGATGGCTGTTCAGAATCCGTGGGGAAATACTGGATGTGAATGGAAAGCCATAAAACTCTGAAGTGACGGAAGAGTGTCTCCTATGCGAACTCCATGCAATTTCCTCTGCGTGTGCCCCACTCTCTCGGAGTTCCGCTTGGAAGTTCTTGGTGTTCGAGTCCTCTTCAGAGATCATGCAGTTGGACTGCTGGACAGTGCTGATGAGTGGAGGAGGTACAATCGTCCGGTAATGTCAATTGTCGTGGAGGTATCTGGTGTCCTGTGTCTTTCACCGGTCGATAGTTCCGTCTCACTATTTCATTATGTGTGCTGAAGAATTTTATATCTCATTTCATTAAATGAATTTTATAAATTATAAAAGAATTATAAATTTTATAATTTTCAAGTCCTGTACTTCCGACTGACGGTTGCATAACCAAGCTGTTGTTTATTTCTATTAATGTATTTATTTTCCTGATTTTAATGAAAATTAACTTCTTTCTTCCTCTTCTTCTTCTATTCGCAGATTAATTTTAATGTATCGAGTACGACGATACCTAGGGATATGAGGAAGCAAGATGATAGATACCTTCTGGTCGTAATTTGTCGGCAAACTCGCGTTTCGGTCATTTAGTCTGTGGATTAAGCATTTTATTATTTAATCCGCCATCCCGACAAAGGCCCCGGCCGTGAACTTGGAAGACAAGGGAGGGAAAGCACTGAATCATTAATATTCACTCGGCTAAACATAGACGTTAGTCACCTGGGCTATTAACGGGATGCCTCCCGTCCCTGTCGCGTTTCAACCCAGTTTTCGGCTCCGACGTTCGACCTGCCCTCGCTGCGTCCCAGCAGGTATCACCCTCGCCTTGATATTATTATTCATAATCCGTAGTCTAGTTTGTTCGTGAGACTTGGCAGCCTTTCTGGCGTTTTCGCACCTTCCTCTCCTTATCAGAAGGAGGTCACTAAGTCTGTCACATTCTGCGTTTCTGTAGAGTTTTGAAGTGAATATCACCCTCGTAAATGAGCTTGGATTTTGAGTAAACCAACTTTGTTTACTTTGATGTTGCTATTTTTGGTTTATCGTAATCCTAAAACTTCCAGATAGCAACTGCTACGACTGTGGCACGTTCTCCTAATCATTCAAACGTCTGCCAAGTCAATGGGAAGCATAGCCTCAATCAATCAACCAATAGAACGTCTGTAACCAATTGTTCAATAAGTGATCGTGTCCTGCTGATTATCGTATTTTGATGATGATAGTGACTGGTAGAATCATAAACTGTCTGATACCAACAATTCAGGTTGTTGTTACTGTACAAGTCAATCGACAGTACTGGTTACTGTACGACAAGTTCTCAACTGTTTGAGGTGCCAGAAAAATTACAGTAATGTAATTTAGTAGTATTGTTTCTACCTACTTTCCGTGCAGGTTAATAAGTTTTTAATAATGAATAATAAGTTTTTATGATGAACAGTGTTTATTTCAAACACTTGGGTACCCTTCAGAATCCCCTCGGTTGTATACGCATCAGTTCAACTACTTCCATCAGTAACTCGATACCGTGTGCAAAGATATCGCACTTCTTCCCTTAGTAGAAGCTGCGGCGCGAAGCGTTAAAACGAAAGGGAACTGGATATATCCATCACAATCACTCTCAGGAGGGAGGCCCTCGAGGATATTGACCCTTCAAGGGAAAATCACCCCCTGTCATACGAGCCTTGATCTGTCAACATCTCAAATCCTCCCTTCAACCGCCCAACCTATTCTCATCGCTTCATAATTGCGTTAAGGGTGAGTTCTTCTTCGGAAGAGTGATTCTTTGATCCCGATCCTTACGTCTTTTTTTTCGGAATTATCTTCACATTCCAGTAGGGACAAGGACTGTTTTCAAGGTTCCAAACTTTCATTTCATCCCCTCTTTAGTGAAAGGACCAACGGCTGGGGCAAATACAACTGGCAAGACCAATTTTTAGCGAATTTCCGAGACAAAAAAAAAATGCCAATAATGGCGAAAGTGAAAAATACGTGTACAAAACCGTCCATCGTACATTTCACGATGGTTACGGTATCTTCCCTTATGACTTACATTGTATAAATCATTACTCCACTATTTTTCAAGAATTTCTATTTTGTCCATCAATGTTCTTAGTGGTGCTCGGTATATTGGGGGTGTAGGGGAAATGAGGGACATGAGGCTTTGAGTAATAATTTGCCCACGCCGACGTAACACGTCAGTGCGACACGCCAGCTCGCGAGGCCCGAGGCAACACGCCAGTCGGTTGTTATTTTACAAAGTTAACGAAACGAGTTTTTAAATATCCGTCGCAATACTTGATTAAAAAAATTATTTAGGTACTCAATGTTTTTATTATATAAATACTATCGGGAAACTGAGGGAGGAGGTCAAAACGTGAAATTTATCTGAACTCGTTTGAACTTGATGTTTCTGTATACCTTGAGGGTTGTCCTGGTTTCGAGTGCCATGCTTCCTTGGATTTCCTTAGATGTAACCGTTGGCATGGAGATGGTACCCCTACGTTATGCCATCATTCCGTATAAAAACGTTTGCCCCCAGAGGTTCCTTCTAAACAGCCGACAACGAAGGCCCATGAAGGTGGGAACGGCGCTCGTAGCGTATCTTTATTAACTTCCCCGTCAAAAGAAAATGTCCCACTCCCGAAAACATGGGCTTCGCGGCCACGTGGTGTTATCAAGAACTTTTTCAAGCCGCCCTCTCGTGAAATAAGGTGTCTCATTTTGATAGAAAACTTGAATGGCGGCAGGAGGAAAGAAAAAAAGGAGGGGGGTTCGAGGACCAGGCAGAGAAGGATGGTAAGGAAAGCTTGAGTGGGTTTTGACCCAGTTCCTTGGCGTGCAGGGCCGGGTTTTACAGCCTTTTCCCCACTGCCTCTGATGGAAATGTTCACTCGAACGAAAAGTATGGTCCTTCCCCAGCCGGATCTACGTGCCCGCAAGTGCCTACAGCTGCGGATGACAGGATCACCGTTTTAGGACATTGGAACGCGAACCGCTATTGACCGAATTCGGATTGCACGGGTTTTCAATACCATTCAGTTCCATTCGAATGAAAAGTTTGATTGGTGAAGTTCAGCTAAATGTTGCGTGTACATTGTTTCTTGGTTCAATGTCTGCTTCCAAAGGCATGCCTTTGGAGTGTGCACACTGTTCACACTGTTCAATTGCCATTGAAAATTCAAGATTTTCAAGTAGCATGCATTAAAGCATTTTAATAATATAAGAATGTACTTATTCCCTGGGTTTTAGATCTTGAGTAATGAACACAATACGCATGTGACTCCTGAATTATATAGTATATCACTCTAGGCACCCCTAACAGATTTTCTTTGTCGATTGTTTCTTCTTGAACTTTATTGGCTGCCTACAATTTGATAATATCAAATTGATTGATATTATCAAATTGTAGGCAGCCAATAATGTTCAAGAAGAAACAATCGACAAAGAAAATATTATGTTAACCACACTATCTAATCCTATTGTACACGTACGTGTATAGCCAAATAAGTACCTAAAGAATGTAAGTAACGTTTCAATCTGGTTTGGATTTCATCCGTCTGTCTATTAGCAATGGCGTTCCATCATCGCGGAATTATTCACGAAGTGGTCTTCATATTTTAAAGTTAGGTTGTAGCTAGTTCATAATATTCTTTAGCTGTACAATGTAAAACTACTTCAAACTAGCTATCCGATTCCAACCCCGCTTCCAGTATTTTCCACTCTTCCCACTGTATTTAATAAGAGTAGCAACAATATTCCCTTCTCCGTTGACTCTCGAGAGTCTGGAAATCTGTTCGGGCTAGTTAGCAGTTTACACGAGTTACCGATGTTCCCATTGAAAATCGGAAACGGTCCTCTTTTTCTCTCCTCCAGCGTATCGGCTCATTGAAACGACCTGAACTCGATAAAACTCGAATTGAAGTACCTCCTCACTAACAGATCGCTCCTCATCGCTATGGGATCGCAAAAAAGTGGAATTCCTCCTTTTATCACGATGCGGGCGGGAAAAGTTGAGGAAATATTCATGATTGATGCGGTCGGACAAGACTCTTTTGATGTCATCCTCGTCACCATCCGAAAGGTAAACGTATACACCATCTCACGGATACGTCGTCAGGCGCGATCTTGAGCTATATAATCAAAGTGGCAAGCCCTACCTCTTCCACCGCTGCTGTCCTCCAGGCGTGTTTTATTTCCCCAGTTTTGTATTGGTGATGAAATATGCAGAAAATCAAGGAAAAGCAACGGAGTTCATGAAAGACAAAGCATAAATACAGGATGTTTCACAAGTCGAGAAATGTGATATCGTTCATCCTAGACCTTCGTCAATTAGGTTTCTTCTGAACCAGCCGTTGCTAGTCTCCAGAATCAGAAGATGAAGCAATAGTAGTGACTATTGCAAAGATAAGAAATGAGTGCATATCGGGTATTCACTTACATGCTTGATACAAGCAGAATTATAAGATTCATTTTCAAACTAGTTGTCAATGTAAAACGTACAAAGAATAATATTACCGACAGCGAAAAATGGAGTTCAGATTGAACAAATTGTTTCATTAAGTAGATCCATCGACCGGAAAGATTGTACAGGGACTAAGGTCCTTCCAATGAGCCTTTCAGCAATACTTTGGAAAATCTTAGTGGGCTTCGCTATGTAATGGAAGTTCAAACCCCGTAATTTATCGAGAGGCTTTACCTCGGAGAGGGGATCAAAAGCGAAACTTTCTCCCCGTGAAGCAACCATAAAACTCTCACAATACGTGAAGGCAAACAACAGAGTTGGTTCTGAGTTCAGCTTTACAAGATCCAGAAAAAGTGTTTATAGTTTGAGTTGGCGAGTTTTTGGATGCGAATACGGAAGAGTAATTCGAGGAGCATCAAGTGGAAGAAGGGACAAGTGACAACTTCACAATCGCAGTGGTCGTTCTCAAAGTGGAACTCCATTTGAAAAGTCTGTTTTGTTGACCGTAAGAGTTGACCAATACGCAATTTAGAACGAGATGGTCGTTTGCTCCTACTGGCTAAGGAAAACTCAAGAACAGAATGGGCTTTTTTACGAAAAGATGGATAGACCATGTCACATACCTATTGTATGTTTTAGCATAAAAATTATATCCTTTTTCTTGGAATGGGCAAACAGATCTAGAGGAAGTGAAAGAATTGAACCAAGTGGCTTCACCTCGTTTTCACAATATTTACTTTGCAACTTTAACGTGGCAACCTTGTACTGTCATAGACAATACCTGCTCTCCAAAAAAGATCCTTCACAGCTTTACTACGCGCTACCCGTGTATCCTGTCATTAAGTTACTGTCATTTAAGCAATCGAAATTCGGATCATCAAATTCAGTTTGTTTTATTCCAAAATTGTAGTTATTATAATTTAATGAATTCAAAGGGCAGTATTTCCATGGACCAAAACGTCGGTGACATTCAATTTTATCGTGAAGCTGCCTGAAATCAAACAATTACTCGAAAAGAGGGTATTATGCAAATAGAGGAACGTTTTTCCATTAGCTCCCTTCTCGATGGGGTGGAAATTACGGATTTTCTTCAAGAGAGCAAAAAAAACCGTTACCTTCGAAGCAACGGAGGGTTGAACCGCCGTATTATTAGGGTCTAGAACCCAACGTGGCTCCTGATGAACGTTGGTCAGCGCGGCGTTTGTTTCAGCACTTGTTTCAGCACTTCCCCTACCTGTCGATCAGGTTTTTGCGCTCAGGGATATTCTGGCCAATATTCGACTGTAAGGCATATATTACGTTTTAGCTTGGGAGTCGATTCCATTTAAGAGCTTGAGTTTCGAACTTGGAATTGAACATATTTCATGTGAGCGAAAATCTGTTGTTAATGATTAATTCAGACTACGGGGATATCCTCCATTGAAGCTGTATCTGATTAAAAACGCATTCTGTCTGTCTTAACCTAGCAACATGCTAAATATTGCCACCCTCAAGTGCTATAATATAAGAAGACAAAAATAACGCTCATGATTTAAAAAACAAAAAAATATACATAATATGAATTGTCTGCTTTCCAACAAGTGGTGAGTGCGTTTTGTGCGAAATCAAATAAAAAAGGTACTGCTGACTGGAAACCGTTTCATTCGTGTGAACCAATAATTATTTTATGTAAGCTACTACTTTGCTAGGAAAGATAATTTGACGTTAACATTTTTTTTTTTTTTTTTTTTCAGTTTGTACTTGTGCCTGCTAAGCATTTTATTTAATCAATTTTTCAATCCAATTTAAAGAGTATTCACAGAGTATTCATTGTCTTCTACAAAATGTGTACCAACATAAAAACACATGTTGTTGGAGCGGAATGATTTTAACCAAACGGATTCACGTCCGCTAGTCCGCATTGTATTACATCATAACTTGACCAAAAGATATTGAGTGCAGTTCTGTATGATTCATTATCTCCTCCATCCCCACCCTCACCCTTCCCGCTTATTCCATCCCGCGGGACTTGTGACCGTGCAATAACTTCCGGTCCCTTGCAATAACTTCGATAAAGTTCCAATAAACCAATTCTGTTCGCAAGTCCGTGTTATTGATTGCGTCGATATCTCACCGTACACCAAACCACAATTCCAGGTCACATAACATAGAAGCCCTTAGGATCGTGAAATTAGATGTGCTGAAAAGTTTATCCTTCAAGTCACAATAAGGAGGTTACAACTTTATTGGCAGTGCAGCGAGTCTGGGACTGGGACACTGGAGCTGCCACATTTTTCTAAGGAAGGTGTGTGGAAACTCTAAATGGAACGATCTGAGGCTAAAATCATTCTAAAATCTTCTGTCTTCTTGGCGCGGTCTAATCCCGCTTGCTGTCGTTGATATAGAAGGCATTCATGTATTCATAATTTGTTATTAAAACAAGGGAAATAGTTTCACCTTAAAGTTAAGGAAAGCATCAAATATAGAATGAAAAATAACCTCGATGCCGAAATTATGCCTATCCTGTATTAGCTTACTTAGGATTTGTTGTACATTTCGTGGGAAGTTCATTGATGGTTAGTGCCCGCAACAGATATCCAGATGTAACAGGTGGTTGAAGCGAACTGAACTCTCTCGATCATGCTGGATCATCGTATACTACCATGAGATGGTTAGTTTAAGAGGGGAATCAAGCAAAGGTAATCATAACAATACTATACGTGTTCTTAGAACACACTGGTGGTTATATAGTGAGTTTCGACATTGCACAAGTTCAATTCGTGGTTTAGGGCATAATTCATCTCTGTCACTGCATTGTATGTACCGGACTTCCCAGGGGTAGGCTTAGGGTTGGGGAGCGCTATGAGGAATAAAAGGTTGATTTCGCCCTTCCTAAAAAAAGGCAGAACACACGTGGGGTGCCCGTGGGACGTACCAGGAGGCCCAGTCCAGGAAGGGCATTGGATGGATGGGAGACGACAGGTAATTTGGCCCAGGGATAGTGTCGTGGTTGGAGCCAACAATCCAACCTTTCCGGCCTGGGTTCCCCAAGTCTTAGGCCCAACCGAACTGTATTGATTCCCCCGCTTCCCCGTTCACCACAGGTTCACCCTTTTTTTCCTTGCTTTCCCTCAACACTCCAACCCAATTTCATTTTCTCTGGTTTCTTTTTGCGGGTACTCCCGTCTTCCTTCTTTTATTCCCTCAGTCGTCGTGGGTTCGGCAATACGGCTTCCTATCCTTGCGTGCGCCCGAAGGTTGGGTAACGGGACACTTCCCGTTGACACTTCGAGGAGTGTCGATCGGAATTTTGAAAAGGGTACGAGCGGGGAGGCATAAATCTGACATGATGTGTCAAAAGATCGAGTCACAAGTGGAAGACGCTTTTACGAGTGAACATGAATTCTGGTGAGTGTATAGAATTGTCTCAGTAAAACCTCAGAACATAAGTTTTGGAGATGACTAATGTTGAGGGGGTGGTGTTGTTTTCAATATGAAAAAACACCCCACACTTAAGGTCAGTATATTTTCTCATAACTTTAAATTGATAAATTAACACCTTCTCAATTCTTGTACTGCTCATGTAAAAGAAGGTCTATATGGAATTGGAGTTTGTATTGATTAATAAAACTCAAGCTGATTCTGAGGAACTACACCAGTATATAACCATGCTCAAAACCCATTACATATTACCAATTGGAGATCCTCTCCAGATTGCGACACTGTGACATTGGACACCAGTGCTTGATCATCTAGATCTTGTACTGTCATCAACAGAGCGGTGGGGCAGGTAGAATTCCCCCCCATTTAAACCCATTCCAATCATCATTCATTTACTGTGACGGTGGATTTATCATCAATTACAAGTTGATTTCATCTCTGGGTAGGAAAGAGTCGGAAACTGGACCAGCCGCGATGTGTGATGGGAGTCGTTCCACGGATTCGTAAACCGTGACAGGAATAGCAGCTGCTATCCAAGCCCTCCATCAACGTTGGGTCTCCCTCTCCGGCCTCTCTGAATTGCTTGTCAGTTCCAGTTTCTACGGGCGCCTATTGTTTTCCGAACTTTATCAGATACAACTGTCAAACAACCGTCCATTTTCTTCCTTATCGGAGCGAGAGGAGTGTGGGGAATTTCTATCTCCCGCATCTTTTACTGCTACAAACTTCATCTTGTGGACCCTAAATCCCAACGAGTTATATGTACATGACGTCTATGCTTTGTATTGTAGTCCAAAATCTGAACAGTAGAGCTGGTGAGTTGTTGTAATGGAGTCGGACTCGGGATTGCATAGTACTGTTCCAACAATAGCGAGGAGTATACTGTTGTTTGTCCTAGGTACCCAGTGCTCTACATAGCAGCAATTAAAACCAATCGAAACCGTAGAATTATTGGTGTTGCTAAAATTTATAAGGAGTCTCAGAAAATCCGACCGACTCCAATATGAAAGAATTCGCACAGTTTTTCATTAGATTCAAGACATCTTTCAATTGTTGTTGCCCACTTCTGGCCTCCTTTATCTTACTCCTATCATCAGGACTTCTACTTTATTCCTCTCTTTTACTTTCTACTTCTAGTATCATACTTCTTCCTTGAGGAGTATTCATAATGAGACACAGAACTTCTGAATTCAAGTTCTTCATCGTTTCAAGAGTAGAAAAAAAAAATAAGAAGGGTGGGAAAGTTAATTGCCCGTAAGGAGAGGGGATGTGACTGGAGATGGAATCCCTTTGAAAAGATGTGAAACTGCTCTCCGAGAGAACCAGGAAAGAATTCTGTGGTAGATTTTTTTCTGAAGAGTTTGGATAAGCGAAAAATTGAAGGGGATGAAGAAGTGAAGAGTTTTTCGCCGCGTGGGGGGATGAGAGGTTTATCCCCTGCGGAATCGGCACTGCGCTATCACCTACCAAAAACCACAATAATTCACATGGAACCCCTCGCTCTCATTAATCACGTCAAATTATAAAATAGCAGAAGGGAGCGCCATTAGACCCTCACCACACCAAACCTTTTCTTTCAACATTCCATTTGAGCACGACCCGAAACCCAGTGGTTGTTCGTTTTGTTGAATTTTATTTGATGTACTCTGTTATTTAGACTTGATAACGTACCTCCTCTGACTATATAGTCTCTCCTAACATCCTCTGTTTGTTTCGTTATAGGTAAAGCTCTCAGGCTGCGTATCCACGTGCGTAAGTTTGTCGAATCGAGTGCATGTATTTTCTATGTCCCATTATTGCTGGAAGAACCTGTGAGGTAACCCAACTAGCGAAACACGAAAACGTGGGTCGTCTACGGTTTCTTTAGTCTAGTAGTGACCCGCGTTGCCATAACTGTGCCCCTCTTGTCCGGTAGTTTTAAAAGGTATTCTTGACCACACCCATTAATTTTCTCAATGAATTCACTTAAAACCCAAGGACCTGAGCTGCACAAAAATTTAGTTTTCAACGAGTTCGTGACTGGTCTATTAAAAAAAAAAAGATATGGAAAACGATATCGTTTTTAAGAACAGCTTTGGCCGGACTCGAAATTATTGGTCAGTTACAATCATTGCAGTCGCAGGGCACAAAAAAAGTACGAAACACCTCATTTGCTAGGGCGAATCCAGGGAAATTCCTTCTCCCACTCTCTTCGGTACTTGAACGCGTACTTTTTTCGGCTGAGGAAGACTTGTAGTACTATGGGTATCATCATTTGTCGACCTTTTCAAGAACGGCCGTGAAAAACGAACCAACACGGATGGAAGAACGTAGGTAGGTAGGTACACGAAATTTCACAGACTGAACCTGTAGAAACCGAAACGGGTGAAAATACAAAATAGGTAAAATGGAACGAAGCTATAACAGCGAAAAAAGAAACGATGGTGGTGGTGTAGTTGTTGAAGACTACAACTTGTAGTGTAGGTACACTTCTTGATTCGTTTGCAAGGTGAACCAACCACTTTGGCGATTGGAATGAAAATGGATCCCCAGCAGCCCTATTGCGCTCAAAGTTCATTTTTTGTCGAAAATTTCAAAGCCCGGTAGATTTGAAGCTCAAACTGGTAGACCGGGAGTTGTACTCAACGTTTTCACTCCATTATATTTGTAAGGAAGATATTATACATAATATTATATTATTGTTGATTTGGTTTTATAGTTTATTTATTATACATGTGGTTGACTTAGTATTATAGTTTATTAGTATATTTAGTATCTAGGTATAGACTAGTGAGCCATGTTCTTCCCTCAAGTATAGTTGCTACTCAAGACCTGATGCCATGTTATCCCTCTTTGTCACTACAGCCCTGAAGAGGATGTAAAAATACATCGAAACGTCGGCCTAAAATAACGTCTTTTCATTGGACCAACCCTCGAGAAGCTATCCCTATTATTCAAGTGGTCAAGAATCTCAGAACCTGCTTAGTAATAAATATACATCCTTCTGCGTGTTTGCACTTCATGATAATCTGTCATAAAAAGCTGGCATATGGAAAAGAGATAAAGCTGGTCAACTTATAGTCTATGAATCATTTCTGTCTCCTTCGGACCTCTCATAATGTGCACGAGCATCTTCATAATGTCAGCTTCCAAATCGAGACAAATGCTGGTGGTCGTTCTCAACTTGCTCACGGATGGTGAAGAATTTCAAACAAACTCCGAGTTGATCTTGAAAAATATTGGATCAACCCTCGTATTTGATTGTAGTAGGTTGATGTTATTCTCTTTTACCGGGCTCCTTTGTGAGTAGAGGACCTCGCGTTAAACTTGCCGCAGAGTGTGTTGTTGAAATCGTTTGAACTCCGTCCGTGTATCTTGGCCAGCAGAAACTTCGCACTTCCTCCCCGCACCTATGCTTTGATGTAGTTGACGTCGGGAAATTAATGGAATGGAGGGCAAAGAGGGCTAAGTGAGGTAGCACATTTCCCGGACACGCCCCTCCCTCACAAAAAGCTGTCGAGGCGGGAACAAACTGAAAGCACCTCCACGGATCGTTAGGGAGCCAGACGCGAAGAGTTGAAATGCGCCATTGCCTCTTGGTAGGAGGGCATGGGGGTAATCGGTCGAAAAATGTACATTACCATAATGGCCTTTCCATCGACCTCAAAATGTTTACAATCAATACCCTCGTCTTCGGCGTGGAGGGCTCTTGACCTTCTCTGACGATGTTTTTAGGTTTTGATTTCATCTTCAAGCATTTAAACTTGAGTAGGTCGCCCACCTCCTGTTATTGGCCGTTTGAGGTGTGTCTGTACAAGATGTATAATATTATCAATATATTATATTGATTTATTATCTTCAATATTTATTCTTACAACGAATTTCCTAACCTCTTTCAACACAACAGAGAACGAACGTAGAAAGGAACTCTTCATAAATCCTGATCGATTTATTTTCATTTTTAGTATGAACAAAGGTGGTTTGGTGGAAATGACAATAGAAAATGTCTTAACCCGTCAGCACTCGCTGCGTGAGATTTTCTCTCACATGTCTGGATAAAACGGTGTTGCCGTGGGAACATGAAGGCGGGAATGTTGGGCTCCCGTATAACTGGTGGGGAGGGGCACTTCTCGATGAAGGACATACGACAGTCAAGTTCAGTGACCGCTAGGCTCCCGAAAATACAAATTTTGTTTTGGATAGAGCTGGGTTGTGAGAAAAACTCTCATGGGCGAGTACTCCGGCTTTAATTTTTTCAGTGCCTGTGAAACATTTTCTCACACGCGAGTGCTCCTGCACCAACGTAAGTATTTCATCAAACCGTCTCACTGCAGTTATTTCTGTGTGTAAAAGTTTGTTTTTTTCATTCTCTCGTCATTTATATTGCAGAATACATCAAAATGTTTAGGGCAAAGTTGCTTGCTGAAATGGGGAAGGCTGTTTACTAAGCAACTGGTATGTTTTCCTGCGTTCAGCTAGTATTTTTTGCATCTCTGTTTCGTTTGACTGTGCTTTACTCGTGAGTTTTCAAAGAAAAGGATGTTATTGCAAAGGGCTCAGCAAGTTATAAGTCAACTACTCCTTGTGTTACCCATGCTATCCTACGACGCAATGCATAGTCCCAATTATCTACTTTATTCAAGTTATTCGTGCAATGCCAAGGTCAGTTCATTTTTGAAGAATAGATAAATATTCCACGACTCAATCATTTTTATTATTCCCATACGACGGATCCAAAAATCGACTATTGCTTTTCTAAGTAGGTACTATTATAGTATATTATAGTATTATAGATATATACCTACCGGTACCATTGGAAAAGAGAAAAAAATGGGTCCAAACCCCTAAAGTTTACAAGTTGGATTGTAAAAGTTTAGTGAAAAGATAAAAGAAGAGAATGATGAATGAATAGGCAATTATTGTCAACAAGACTATTCAAAAACTGGGTAGTATTTACACGGAAATCACATGTGAAAGAAAAACTCACGCACGAGTGCTGGCGTCCTGCTGTGGCCAGCGAGTACTCGCGGGATAACGAAGCTATGAAGGCCTAATTCGGAGAATCCTGACCAATATGGTTGTATTCAGTGGTAGATAACACCAATTTGTGATTCCCTCTTCAAACTCATCAATTGTGAAACGTTCTCAGCTATTGATTTATTGAATAACGTATGTCCGTTTGACACTTCGCCTGTCCAAGCACTATCTATTCAGAATCAAGATCACCAATCCAAATATTACCAATTACAACTTAGTTAAGTGCTGATTTAAAATACAATTTAATTGTAGCTAGTATTGCTCTATATCATTTTTATGCAAACATATTTAAACTAAAATGACTGCCAATATACTTGGTAACATATACAGTCATTATTACCTTCTCCAAATCCAGCCATGATGTGTACTCAAGACACTCAGTTTGTGGTATTTTAAACACAATCCGTTACAACTAAATTAGTAATTTAGAAAATTTAGAAAACTTGCAACAACTGCTCAACACAAGTTCTGGAGCTTTTTGGACCAATGTGGAACGTTCAAAACGTCCCCTTCTAATGTTTTAAGTGTTTCTCGAGAATTCGGGATGAGATGCAGTTTATTCACTGGACGAAATTACCAAGTGGTTAATGTTTGGTTCAAACGCTCGCTTAAGAGAATTGTTCAATCGTCCAAGTTTCGCCGAGGCGCTCATCCGTGGGAGGAACTAGCGAGCGTGAAGAGGGTCAGCCTCACGCTAGCTCAATCAATTCGGAAGGCGAGCAATCCAATCCCGACGCCTCCCTTTACTCGATTATAGTTAACTCGAGATGATTCTCGGGTCAGTTGGATCACTAACGCCATTCCACGTCGTTTTGAATGTGTCGGATCCAGCGATGTTTATATACGCTCCAGTTGAATAGCATAGCCGCCGGCCGGGCATGGGCGTTCCCTAAACATGGCTGTGTGAATTCCTCGACCACATACCACCTTCGCATACTATTGACAGATTCCTCGGTCTGGGGCGGACGTAGGGAATGTATGTTGTGTGTGGTTGGTACGTTTTTTAAATCCATATCTAAAACGTCATTACTAAGCAATATCTTGATGTTTTTCAACAAGGCATTTTGAGCTGACTTTTATTTTACATATTCTTAAATATTAATTTTCGTATTTCGCCCAAAATCACATATTTCTACATATTCCATTCATTAAAGTAAAAATTTTCGATTTAAGTCTGTACTACAAGACGGAAAGTCTGATTTATAGTGGAAAGATCTGTTGTGATGAGAAAGGGTTGTGATAATTATTATTCCTGTCATGGAACCTTTTCCTAGGTGACAATGCGGTTGTGTACTTCTTACCATGACTGGTAACGTGGTCCATTGCTTTTCCGAGTTGGTGCAATATAGCTTTCGTTCTTGTGATTTTCTCTAATCAAAAACTCTTTTCATTCAATCACTATTATCACATTAAGATCAAAGTGTAGAGCGACCGATGTGCCAGGATGATTCCTTGAAGCAGCAATTGTGTGACTGACATCTTGGTTGAGTGGTTCACAGAAATCGTTAGGTACCTATGATGGGATGGGGTTATGGTTCACATGTTCATTTTGACTTGTGCTTTGATCGACTCATGTCCGTTCATGTTTTTTACGAATTTCACGTATTTTGAGGAAGTAAATGCATTTTTATTTAACATACTCATATTTGGCATTTTTAAAAACATACATAAATATCCGAGCCCTAGTCATGACAGTAAAAGTCATGCAGGAGGATCATACTTTATTCAGATCTCTTCGCTCTTGGCTTCCCATTGCCTCGACATACCGTAAAATCGCTTATCTCACAGGAAGCGGTTTATTCCACCTGATGAAGCCTTTGCCACCACATAGTACATTACTTGACAAACACATTGACTCATCGCACGTACCAACTGATCGCTGTATGGATCTTTTGTAGGTGTATTATCAGGTTCACTAGCGGGTTTACCCGTGCGTTGCACAGGAATATTTGTGATAAAATTAACAGCGAGATAGGATATTGTGATATTCCATACAAATTGCAATATAAAGGCCATGAGTCAGATCCCAAACAACGTCATCGACGGTTTGTGTTTTCCTTCGAATTTGTTGAACCAAATCTTTAAATTGACACCGCCACATTTTAACAACCGCCATTGAATTTCCATCCATCGGGACGATGATGGGCATTCCGTCCAAAGATGGGCTCTAGTGAGTCTATTTCATAACAACAATTCATTGAACGTGACACACAATATTTCATACGATACAGGTTTTGGAGCGAAAGACACAATCGTTTTCATAACTTGTTATCACAACAACGAAGAATGTGGGGGTTCACGGACCCAAATATCCCGTTCCATAAATCTCCGTGATTCTTCGAGAAAGCCTTACCCTGGCAGAATAGGAGATATAGGAAAACAAATAACGTGCATCCACATATTTCATTAGTTTTATGTTGTTTTCCGGCCGCCCCTCTGTTAAGAATATGGATAGGGCCGTTACTGACGATACATTTCGAAATGGCAAAGAGGTTATTGCTGAATCATCAAGTAAGAACGATAGTCTCTCTCTTGGATTAGGTCCTATGACGATGAATTATCGAGTTAATTATTGAACGTAAAACTTGATATTTTTGTAAACACTGAAGTCAAAATAACAGAAACAGCTCGAACTCCTATTATAGAAATTAGGTTCCACTAGATATACGGTGCTGCTGAAATGCTTTCAATTACTTGTATATGATCCATTCAACCCATGGAGTTGAATTTCGTTTAAGAAGGTATGATTTGAATTGAAATCGACTCGCACTTAATATTAGTGAAAATAGGACGATGAACAGAAATTTGATTATTGTAAAACAAGTTGAGCGTTATTTCAAACGGGTTTTGTGCTCGATTACCGTTATTCTAATCGCCGAGCACCTTCAATATTAAAAACGAGTTGGGTTATTTTTCCACACTATCAATTTCTCTTTAGTTTTTAATAACCTGGAATTTACCGTACACCAACGAACTAATGGGAGACATTGCTATGCAAGATGTAAAGCAATGTTTCAACAAGGATCGCTCCTCGGAACAGTGCGGTTCCGATCTCCAAGTCAGATTTACCACCATCGCATCGCCTCGCGTCCTATTCAAATAATCCATCACTGTCGGAAAGCTTTTCTTCACAAACAGCACTTTTTCCCGAAGGATAACAAAGTGATCGATCGAAGAAACATAATACAATAAAAGATCGTTCATTGTTCCTAAATGTTCGCCATTTAGTAGATTATTTTGCGAAACAGAACTGGATCGGATCTATTACTCAACTAATTAAGGAATTGTAGCTACAATCATTGGTGTAATACATATACCTACCAATATAATAGATTATATTTTTGTTTTTAGTGTGGGTTCTCAGAATTTGAGTCGAAAGCTAAAAGTAAAATGTGGAATTTATCAGTGTATTTAAGTTGAAATGACGATTGGTATAATAGAACCCTCACTAACTAACAACAATACCTAATTGATGTTAGTTAGTGAGGGTTCTATCATACCAATCGTCATTTCAACTTAAATACACTATTATTAACTATACAGTATTATTAAATAATTATTATTAACAAGTTCCCTGCTGCTGTCCTTTGGAGTAACATCTCGAGATCGTTATAAATCTATCGGCATAATTGATTTGAGCAGAATTGTTTCATGTCTCCTCGATTGATTTCTCAATATCTCTTCGTTTACGAATACTTTTGGATGATTATTAAACCGTCAAAAGAGACGAATAAGGGGTGGAGAAAACCCTCTCCTAAAAATACGGCATCTTCGATTTACCCGTGGTCAGCGGGTGTTAACATAAAGAACTTAGCAGTGATCTGGTAAGATTGGTTGAGGGGTCCGCAGAGCTTAGGGACTTTTCCGCACTAAAGCGCCACTGTGTTTGAATAATGTAACACGCCCTTCTACGCGTAGCTCGGCTTCTTTTACTAACGTTTTAGACGTAAAACCAACGGCTTGATACATGGCTTGATAACGCTACTTATAAAATTAATCACTCTGATATAATAAAATTGAAAGATATAACTTGTACAAGAAGGTCCTTGTTCACTCTTTGTTTAGCGTCCTGTAAAGAAACGATAATTGTGCAAATGTGTGTCACTGTAGTGACTAATAAGTTAGTGCAACATACAACAAAATAAGTACGATCGACGAAGAATGATCAAATCGATTATTGTAGCCCCTGTAAGTATCGTTAAACTTCCGTTGTTGCAATCAGGAAAGTGTTCTTTTCACATGTTGCTTTTACCTCGGCTTTCTTTGATCTCATAATTTATTGGCGCTCTATCCGCCGAACAGATTGGTTATTGTTTCGCTTAGCTGGAGATAACACTTTGAACAGCCTCTATTAGGACCTGACCCTATTTACGGTCATCTCGCCTATCGGTCCCGCCACCTCGCTGCCGTAATGGTTTAGAGCTGCGGGGTTTTGAGAAATTATATCTTCTTTATCTAAATCGATAATGCTCTCGTATTACTCTTTCGCTGGGTGGCAGCGCGGCTTTGCTCTACAACGTCGTTTCTCTCCGGCTTAATTAACTCTGTTTTCAGTGAATCTACCCTTCTTCGCCTATGTGAACTGCTGCGGGTAATAGAATTTCGAATTTTGTTCCATGCCAAATGCATACAATAATTATTACCTTCGCGAACAAACAGGTTTCCTCATGTAGAAATATAACCGCTGTTATCCTCTACTAATTCATATTATGAATTAGTAGAGGATAACATCGGTTATACTTCTACATGCGAAAATCTGTTTGTGCACGAAGGTGGACGATATATGACAATTTAAAAAATAGCTGGAAAGCTGAGATCTATGATTACGTTTTGGGAGAGACGCAAGGTACACCAAGATCTAAGTATTGATTAAATACCGTGTTTATTTTGTTTTCCTTGTTTGAACCCTTAGAACACCATATATGGAGTGTCCGAGAAAATGCTGATGATAAGGGTTTGAAGTTTTAGGAATGTTGATGAACATCGGGGACTATTTATCCCTTCAACCGGAATATCATTTGTTTACTATGTGGTTTCATGCTATTCACTCGTGAAACAAGACCATCTGCAGAGTAACCCGGGAGATGACATTAATTAAACCTTCGTTTATTTTGCTCCGTTGTTCATTGAAGATGATCTGTTTCTGTTTAATTCCGTGTGTTAAAAGGGTTTCCTTTGTCGAATATGTAATGTTTCACGCCTGACCCTCATTCCGCCTAAATAAACTAACACTCTCCGGTAGGTAATAATGGGAATCCTCTGTCTCAAAGTTGAAAATACTGCACTGGGTTGAACACGGGTCGTTTTCCACTTGTTCCTTTTCCTAACTCGAGTTTATATCGCCTTTTGTGCTCCCGGACGACGGTTTCCCAGGTTAGAAGGAATTTAGTAAAGTTTATTCTCGGTCTAACCAAAGCAAAGAGGCTGTTGAGTTGGGAAGACGGGACGATACAAAGTGGGAAAGGGTCCTTCCTTTGTAAACCACTTTAACCGCCTTGCCCCTCAGGAGCGTCCCTTGTCTAGTTTGTTTGAATGGACACACGGATGTTGGTACATTCATCTCAAACTCCCTCCGCCGCCACTTCCCTTCCTCGTTTCAATTGGCAAAGTGAACTATTGTTATAGCACAGTTGAAAAAGAGGGCTAAAGAGGACTGATATTTTGTTTTTAGGGTCCTTCCCTCGCTTTCTCGTTTATTCTTTGTTTTCCTTATTTTCTCTTACGTTTCCTTATTTCTCTTCCACCATTACGTTTTAAGGGTGGAATCATCACAGAGACGTGAGAAGCCTTCCTTCAAATTACCAAATAACATGTGGGTAACCACCTGTTTATAGAAAATCCCAAGTCATGCTATAAGAGCGAATTTACGTATAAATATCTGTTTTTATGTGAAATGACTCCATATTACTGGTTTTATAACAAATTTTGTATCCTTTTTTGCCGAACACCTCAGTTTATAGATTTTACAACGCTGAACACGATTCTGAAGTCAGAATTACCATATCTCATTCCGTTAGAGCACGTTAGATGAAACGTGAAGAAAATCTCACCACGTTTCTTCATCTTCAAAGTGCTCCAGTTTGAGAACGGAATAATACATCTCAATCCTTACTTCAACGTCCTGTTCAGCGTAAAAACCCCTTGGCACTCGCCAGACTGTTTCATTTTTGGAATTTATGGCTAATTTTTTCCCCCATAAAACTCCCCGTTAGAGTGGCCCCCATAAAACTCCCCCTTAAAGTGGCCCGCTTGTGCCTATCTACGAAGTTGGCCTTTCGATTGCCAAGACCGATTTTTGTGCAAATTCGAACTTTTATCTCAATTTTATCGAGAGTTATCGTCTGCAATGACAAATACATACATATATAATATATGACTTTTGGTTTCTTCTGGCAGTAAATTCAGGCTGGTCTGAAACGGATTTTGGTAAACCTAATACTTATTCGGAAATTCGAGTATTAAAAATTTTGGACCGACAACAATAGCTTCCTCTTCTTCGAAAATTCGCTAAAAACAGCGAAGGTAGGTACTATTTTGCTCAACATTCATCATTTATCCAATTGTGTATTCCACGATTTGGAAATTACAGTTCATTACTCGAGTCGTTCGTAATTTCTTGAAACGAGTTCAATAATAGGTAGGCATGTTTTACCAACTGTTTGAATTTGATCCATTTTCTCTGAGGTAATATTTGCGAAGGGAACCTAAAAGGTGAAATTTATTTCGACATTGGAAGGGTAGCTTATTAGTCAGGAGGGTAACATCAAGTCCTTTCATGTAATAATTAAATCACGAGGCCACAATTCGTAGAATAAAGGAGCGAGTTGCCTCGTAGCATTACATCAAATATTCGCAATTGGTGAGATTTTTTTGTGGTTATAAAATCGTTGATTTCGATCGTTTGAAACACCAAATTTAGCTAACCTAATCTATGTTCATTATTCAGCAGAGTTTATTGTACTTGTTTTTCATTTAATGAAACGGTTGCGAAAGGGTAAGTTCTTGCCTATTATTCCGTCCCACACTTTTTGAATCTTCTATCATGTACGCCAATTAATGAGTACAACGAGGCTTTTTTAAAGTTTCGATGTTTCGAGTGATTTGAATCGAAGTTGGACTGACAGGCATGTGTCAACGCGTTTAGTATATCAGTTATCGCGTTTCCTCGTCACTCATCTCGGTAGGGGATCCAAATTACCAGCCCATTTCCGTCCCCAACCATTCGAAAGGATGGTGTGAGTGAGATCCGCGGTAATAGAGAACGCTCTTGTTAAACATTAGTTTCACATTTCACTCGTGACTTATTATTCTCTAATAATCAAAAAGGCTGGTCATGCTAAATCAACAGTCATTAAAACCGTTGTTGAAATTGGTTCTCAATCAATGATCAGTTCAACCAATTTGCGAATTTCAGTGAAGGTATCCTGTCATCACGATGTATCCAGTTAATATGGATGCAGCCAGTTCAATTCTCGCAAGCTATTGAAGGGTGCAACAAAAAACGGCGTGATTGACCAATATTTGACGTAGTGGAAATAATTGCGTTCGAATCGCTCGTTATCGACTAACCTGCCATGTAACTCTCCAATTATTGCAGTGGGTCCCTCTGTTTTCCTCATTCCATCCTCACCACGCCATGTAATTGGTGACAAGGTGGTAGTGGGTCCCGTACGGAACTGATAATGACCAGAAGGACTGTCCTCGAATGACATGGTACCTCGTCATATATCTTCATCCATCCGTCGTTCAACGGTCTGACCAAACACCTTTCAATCAAACCAATACACTTCACCACGTCCCGCGATCGTGCTTCCGGGGCCTCCTTTTCGATCGAATAACATCGGCTGCTGGAATGAAAAGGAAAAACCTTGCGAAAGGAACTTCGAGCCATGTTTCGGTGTGAAGTGTTGGTTCGCGGTTTATTCCCAGGCGAGCCTTCGGCCGCCTCCGTCGATAAACACTGGTAATATCTCAACGTTTGGGGTTTTGAGTTGTTGTCAACTGTTTGAACAGTCTTCAACGGGCACCGAAGATACTTGCGAAGAGCTTTTTAGAGTACTTCGCCAGTAAAACCCTGGAAAATCGTTTCGCTTGTACTTATAAAAAAAATTTAAAAAAACACCAAGTTGAAACTCACCTGCCAATACTTGGTATTTCCTCGTTCATAGAAAATCTCATAAGAAAATCATTTTGAGAAAATTCATGCTTTAAACATGTATTTTCTTAAACGGGCCCCGTTTGGAAAACGTTCATGATCTAATGAATTTCTAAGTTTGGAGCGAATTTTGTACATTTTTAGTTTATTATTTAGAATTGTTACAATTTACTTTCTTATTGAATAAACAAAGGAACCTATACGATTGATTTTTCGATTAGAGGAGCAATCAGTGTTCTGCAAAACGACATGAATCATCGCGAGGAAATGATTTTTATGTCTCCTTCTTAAAACTCTCCTCAGCTCGAATCACTTCCAGAGATGTTATTGCCTTGCTTTCATCTTCATCTTGATCACAACTTGGTTGAAGTTGGCTACGCTGAGTTTTACTCGTGTAGCAAAGAGGTGTAAAACTCGTCGTAAAGAGGAGAAATAAACCGTAGAAAGTCCTGTAAGTAGGTTTTTACACTTCACGTACTTTATTTTGGCTCTTTCTGCTTTTATGGTAGGTAGATGAACTATCATTACTTGATTTCTTCTTTGAGGGGGAAGGGAATGTCATAATCGCTCAAGAGAATTTTTTTCTCCATTTCAATTATCTTTTCAATTGCTTTAACGTTATGTACATCGTGAGAGAACGAAAATTGAGGACGAGGGTTCATTCAGAAAGGCGCTTGAGAGAATTGCTCCGTACCGCAGCGCTATTTTCGTGGAAAAGGCCCTGGTTCATTTTACAAAGTGGAAAAACCGTTGCAAATCCTCGCGGAGGAATTCTCGGAGTTTGGACCTTGACCGTCCAAAGAGTTCAAATCACCGTTGGTCAGTAAAAACTCTCTGCTTAACTGGCCCTGGCAAATTTGGAGAATTCTTGCACCCGAACTATTGAACAGATTTTCACAACAAACAGGTTTCAATTTCAGTCGCCACTTTTAGCGAATTTTCGAAGAAAAGGAAGCTATTGTTCTCGGTCTAAAATTTGTAAAAACTCAAATTTTCGAAAAAGTTATATACTTACCAAAATTCGTTTGAAACTATCCTGAATCCACTGCCAAAACACTCCAAAAATCATATGTATGTGTCTTCTGTATGTATTTTCTTCGAAAATTCTCTCTTATGACTGGATTTATTTATCACTACACCCTTCCATAAAATAGGTATGTGTGATACATTCAGGAATAGATAACATCTTATACTAGCTTAATAACGTAGATATATTACGTACTACATCCACAAAAAGTGATTTCAACCTGTCACTCTTGTGTCTTGCCAACCTCCATGAAATCGGTGGTCTGTGAATGAACGTGGCAAAGTTATTTCTAACATAGGGCTCAGCAAACTGTTGAATGAGGAGCAGTATCGTTTTATTATTTAAGCGCGGTAAAGATCGGGTATCGTAGTGGAAGGTTGTAGCCGTTGCACTTAAGAAGATGGAAGGTCTTAGCTCCGACCGCTCTATCCTGAACCAACTAACCTGTTGCCCCATTCCATGTCGTTTCTCTTAGTTTCTGTCATTATAGTGAAGCGCTTCGTAATAGATAGCTTTGAATAATATTTCATCCTCCCGCTGAGAATAATTCAGTTACACCTCAACAATCAGGCGAATGTTATTAAAAAATTAAGCGGTGAAAGCGTTTTACCAAATGTATGTAGTTATTAGATAACCTTACATGATTTAAAAATTTGAGTTATTAATTCATTGAAAATATAATGTATGTTTTTAGAGTTAACGCAAAATTTACGGAAAATGGATGAGTTCCCTCAGACCGATCCGTCGTATATAAACCGCTACCTACTACCAACACTGGTGTTGGTCATTAAACAGACCTAGTGCCGCATCGGGAAATCATTTCCTACCATATAAAGGTACCTACAATACTTGTACCAGGAATACTCAATTGTCAGCTAGTTTCCACAATTATTTCATCGAGATAAATCGGTTAGAAGGATTTTGGTTCGACTGACACAGTGTGTTTAGCTGTGGAAACAAAATGTCCAAAAATATAGTTACGATTGTCGGCAAAGTATTGAACGCCTGGAGTTAAATACGGGGTCAAATTTTCTTAATTAAACGCTTCTACCCGTTTCATGTTCGAGGCCTCTGTTGGTTTCAACCGAATCGCTTCAGCATTCGAAAATTGGTTGAAAGGCCCCCATCCTGCTTACAGCGGCTATTCTCATTCGAGCGGGAGTTGCTGAGAGAGAAACAGGAATTGTAGGGTGTGGAAGAGAGACGCGATGATAGGGTTCGGGGACGGGCTCAGGTGGATTATCGCCCGATACTTAACCGGGCCGGCTCGTTACAAAGCTTTCCGAGTCCCTTTTTTGGCCCGTTGTTATCGTGAAGGGTCGGGGTTTTATTTTAACGGGTCAACAGACAGCTCTCCGACAGTGGGGGAGTTAATGGGGTTTATGGTTGATCGTTCTTCGGCGATCTTCATGGTATAAATGTTCTCTGACGGTCAATTCGTTTAATAGATGAGTACGAACTATATTGGCCTGATAACAAATGCTGGAAGTCTCTCCGTGCAACCACCATACTTGGTACAGTCGAAGCCGAAATTAATCAATGGGGCAAATATTATGTTCACTCCATACCCAAGCTGGAAACAAGATGTGTCTTCACCTTTTTAATTTCAAAAGAGTGCAGCTATACATAGTCTACACATCTGATTATCCAAAGTCCCCTATGATGAGTATACTTAGCCCACTTTGCTGACGATGTGGCACATCGGAATCGGCATCTACAGAACTACAAGTATTCACAGACGAGGTGGGACGATGGTGTGACAAGTGGAAGACTAAGTTGAACCCCAGTAAATCAAAAGTTGTTAGATCTACTAACAATAGGATCGTGGAACAACAGCAATTCATTCTTCGAGGGGAACCAGTACCACACACAACAAGCCACAGTTCGATGCCTCGGCCTAGAACTAGATCAAAAGCTAATTTGGGGGAGCCATATTAAAAATATTGTCCAGAAAACAAGATTCCGTCTTGAACAGCTGAATTTCTTGCTCACCATAAAGTCACCTCAAATCCACATTAAACCCATCTGGATGTACAGCTGCGCGTTGTGGGGATCTGCTTCCAAATCCAAAGTAATGAAAGTGCAGACTGTGCAAAATCGAGCCCTTACGCTGATTACCAGTGCACCATGGTACGTCAGAAATGCCACGCTCCATGCAGATCTGAACATCCCCTACGTCACAGACGTCGTTATGGAGGCGTATGGAAAACTTCGCAGCAAAATGTTGGATCATCCAAACCCAATAGTTCGCGACATCCATCACCCACGCCAAATCACCGGAGATTAAAGAGAAAACGGCCACCCGAGTTACTACCATTATCTGTTCCTATAATTTATTCTTCAATCTTTATTGCTCTTGATCAATGATGTGTCTTTATTATTTGAACATCAAACTGTTTGCATTATCACATTTATTAGAACGTCAGGCCTACTGATGAGTAGCTTCTTGCATCTAGTGCCATGTTAATTAAGGTTACCTTACTATAATATTACTATAATATAAAAAAAAAAAGGCATAACATAACTATAATGTAATTTGTCTTACAATAAAGATTTCTAAATTTGAAAAAAAATAAAAGACACAGACTATGTTGGAATATCTTCTTAACTGCCTACGTTACGGTTTAATGGATAAATCAAGCAATATAGACAGCAAAAATAAATGCAGATAACAGACTTGATTAATTGGAGTAAATTAAGTAACTAAAAGCCCAACTATTTGAGAAAAAATGTGCTAAAATTTGATCATGGTGGAAAATTAAGTATTATGTAATAATATTATATTTTACTAGGTATTATATAATATATAATATTATATATTACTATATTATAGTTACACGTGGAATGATGAGTACCTATGCATGTATGTATATTGAGTATCTAAAAGTGGAGTAATTCCGTGGCCCCTATTCCCCAATAACCACGTTAAAGGTGTTGGTGGTTAAAGGTGTTTTAGTCACAGCGCGGAATATTATAAATGAAAGATTCAGTTTCGGAATGAAATCGTGTGTCAGTCGGTCGTTTCTACGTTACTTACAGCGGGATGTGACCAATTCGATAAATCTGTTCAACCGCACGGGCTCAACCCACGAAAATCGTTTTGAGTGTCGTTGGATTTCTGGCGTGTTCCGTGCAGATCTCACTGCATGCACGTATCACATGAAAAGGAACGGACTTGTTTATCCAGATGCCGTCACGAAGGTCCTTCGGGGTTCCTGGCTGAAAGAGGAGGATTATTATAATACAGAGGATTATACGGAGGATTATTATTATTCCATATTTTATGTGACTTTGCCTCGTTCGAACTTTGGTGAACTGAATTCAAACAATTTACCTTGTCATCGATTAATATAAAGATCACCTAAATGATCTTGTTATCGGCAACCGAGTAAAACAATCATACACAACCGAGTAAAATCATCTTATGTTTTTAATTCCAGGCGTCACATCCATACAGATATCCATTCTTCACTAGATGTCACAATGGTTGCCACAGTCGGTTGTCTATGATCAACTCTATTTTCACTATTATTTTTAGTATTTTGACAGCTTTTAAAACATTGTTCGACATGTTCACATTTCACTTCGATAGAAACACTGAAGAAACTTTTCGATTGAAGATTAAAATTTTCAAATCACAATCAAAAATCAAATCAATTTGGACAATTTGGGGGTTCTCTATTTTATGTAATTGTTTGAAGCAACCCGTTTTTTCTTCAAAACTTGAATGAAAAACGCCTTTTAAATTTTAATTACTTGACCTGTAGATTTGTTTCGAAATCGTCTTGTTGTGATAAATGCAAGGTTAAACAAAGAAAGAGTGGTTGAATGTGAAAAATTAATTGATATTTTTTGAAGAGCTATTTTTAACACAAAAAGCTAGAAAATTGGTATATATACCAATCATATAATATATGAGAATGCTCAAATTGGTATATATACCAATCATATTATGAGAATGCTCAAAAACTAGACGTGATAGCGAAAAACGGGTTTCAGATTTGTATTCAGCTCACTGAAACCCCCACACCTACACTCATGTCCTCTGCACCAAACAACATAATATGAATTAATTTTTAGTAGATGGCTGACCAGAATTTGTTTAAGTAAGTTTTGGAATGAAATTTCTATCATCAATGGATTTGAGAGTTCTCCCGTTTTGGTAAGTTGTCCAATCCGTGTACCATCTTGTCCGGTTTTTTGCGATGGAAATGGCATTGGTCGTTAGTCCGGAAAGTATTATAAATTGTTCAATAATTTAAATGAAAAGGCCCAGTCAATTTGTAGATACCGGCGTCACCAGATGGGAAACTGCTGGTTATTCCACGGTAAATTCGAATCCGTTCATCCCCTGGATAACAAGTGGCTATTGAAACCAATTTCAGAAAATAAATGCCGCCCCCCTTCGACCCCGTCCCACCGACCAATAACGGGGTTAAAACTCTCAAGTTCATATAAAATTCATTAAGGGGCCTTGTTAAAAGGGGTGCGGAGAGAATTCCAACCACGCCCTTCAGTCAAATAATTCGGTTATTTGGTCGCCAGCCCTCTCGCAGAGGTTACGAACGCCGGGTTGTAAACGGCATCTCACGGGCGACTGCAGAAGGCGTTTCGGGGAAACGCGATTTCAATACAGCCGGTTCCATCTAACGCCGCATTTGAGAACTACAAGAGGAACGACCGGCTTTCCCTTCGACTTCAACCCCTTTGTAAAGTTCTCAGTTTCACCACAACGAGGCTCTGGCTGTACCTTAACAACTCCCGTTGCACCCTTCAATAGAGTGTGCCCTGTTCCAAGACGTAATGCCCGAGTTTCGTCATTTTCCAATAGCTCTCCTCAATTTGGCATCAGGGGAAAAGTCTCTTGAGGATATCCTGTCCCAATTCTTTCATGTCTGTCTAGAAATCACTCATTCAGATAACGGCTGAATCGCATAGCATTAAGGAAACACCTTTGAACTAGTGGAATCCAGCATTGCACTACCTGCTGCACCATTACGAGTTGATTTCTCGCGAAAAATTGGTTAGATACCAAAACAGTTCTATTCGTATCTGCAACTGCATTGTTAGTAGGTACTACATTTCGACGATAACCTACCATCTGATTGAGCTTTACACTTCCAGATACTTCAAACTTTATATAAGAAACTGATATCTCCTCTTCATCTAACAAATATTCATATAAAAATATAATCTATAAACATGTACTTAACAAATAAATAGACATATATTATGTTTTATACTTTGAAGTAGGTACCTATCACTGTGGCTCTCCTCACCCCAGCTCAAGCCTAACTTGAAGGGGGGAGTAGCAAAGTACGTCTTTCTTTTGTACTTAATGTATGGTCACATCGCCGTAAATTGCATTTAGAAAAAAAATACGAATTGTTAATTATGTATGCATCCTCCTCAACTCATCAGAAAACAAACTTCTTTATGTATTTATTTATTTATTTTATTTTATTTATATTTTTTACAAATTTTGTTTGATACAAAGGCCGACTATTGACGTTTATGGGGGTGTTCTTAATTATTTTTTATCTGTAAATTGTGTGTTAGAGTCTCATGAGAACCTTTTTGTTTCAGCTCAATGAGCTCGAGCAGCGGGTCATCGATGCTGAAGCCAGGGCTGAAGAGGCCGAGGATAAGGTGAGTCGAACTTGAAATTGATTTTTTTAAAATCTGATAAGTAGTCAATTTGCGTGGGTATAACGAGATAAGTTGATTCGTCAGGCGTTTTATTGGGAATTTCTCAGTGTTAACTGAAATATCAGTTGTTGCATTGTACCAATTTTTGGCGGTGTGGGTGGATGGGTGATTGGTCTATTGGCGTTTTCTGGTCTCGAAAAAAAGCACGAAAAATCTGTTCGCATATCATGGTCGACGCTTGGTTTTATAATAACGCTTGGTTTAATTCTTCTTGACGAACATGAAGACTCTTGAGAATAATTTGGTCTAATTCATTGAAAGGTCGTCCATTCCATTTTTAACGTTCTAAAAGAGCGATCTATTCCTCGGATCTATGCCTAAAGCAATCTACCAAGCTCTATACATAGAGTCAATAAAAACTATAATGACGCCAATCATATATCGTACTATACAGAATTATGAGCGTTAAATCAAAATTACATTTCCAACTAGAAAACAAGTTAATCTTGAGTTTAAATGTTACTATATTTGCTACACGTTTCAGGCGTTGGTTTACTCCAAAAAGCTCGTGTACTGATGGCAACTAATCCTGTAGGATGCGTTCGGTAGAGACGACCCGAGCTTTTCTGTTCCCTCTTGAATATTCATCATTCAGCGATGCATAATGAATGGTCGGATCGTTTTTCATCCTAATACCTTCCTCCCGCGGGCCCCTTCCGCTCTGGCATCATCAATCAGACGCAGCTAAGGATTTTCCGTTCATTTATATCAATTATGTCCGAAGAAGGGGCCTTGGCGAGGGTGGAAAAATGCGTCTTTTCATGCAGCTCCGTCCGGAATGCGAACAAATCATTTTTAGGCGTGAGTTGGATGGATTGCTTCCTTGGGAAAACTTGCACAATACATGGTTAAGCAGGTGTCCTCCCCCAAATGACGGTATGCCCTCCAAATTACATCATCTTTACAATTTTTCCAACATAGTTATTGGGAGTCCGTAGACTTGATAGAATTCTGCACCTTGAAATCATTGATGACGCACATGTAAGTCATGTATTGTATTGATTCTGATTGTGAAGCGAATTTCGACGATCACTGATGATTACTCCTACTTCCTTAGGCTTTTAGCCAATCTTTGAACAAAAAGAATTTATTGTTCTTCGTCAAAACTTTTTGAAGCTCGAATTTCCGAAAGATTTGTACACCAAAATCCGTTTCAGATTTGTGGACCATCGTGAATGCACTACCAAAAGGCACAACAATCATATGTGTATGTCATTCCAGACGGTATCTCTCGATAGGAATAGAGATAAAAAGTTCAAATTTGCACAAACAAATCTGTCTTGGCAACTGAAAGACTAAGTTCGTAGATGAGAAAGGTGGTTTTCGGGAGTTTTAGGGGGAAACAATTACCCATAAATTCCAAAAATTAACGCGCTTTGAAGGTGAAGAAACGTGGTTGTTACTTGAAATGTTCTTCACGTTTCATCTGCTAACGGAATGAGATATCGCAATTTTGACTTCACCGTCATGTTCAGCGTTGAAAAATCTATAATCCGAAGTGTTACTCGGCAAAATGTGGTAACAAAATCTGTTATAAAAAAATGGAGACATTTCACATAAAAGCAGTTATTTCTTCGAAAATTTGCTCTTAAAGCCATGCTGCATGACTGTGTTTTTTCTGTTTTCAGGAGTACTCAAGATTACTACTCCTGCTTGGCTGTAATTCTTGTTTCGCTATTTCTGTTTCCATACATGACTTTAAGGTGCTCTTCAGCTTTGAATTGTTGATAAACGCCCAGAAAGCAGTCAGCGTACAGAAAATATCACACGTTATGCACTTTTTAATTTTTTTTAACGGCTGTTGCCAGTTGTTCCTCCCCGGTCTGCAGACAGCTTTTTCCCAGGTCTCATTTTAAAGTTTACCGGAAGTTTGAAACGATACCAATAATTTATTCACAAGCTCATGTCATATTCTGAGGAACAGGATGCGGGTGAGCTCAGATGGAATGCAATAACCCGCACGACTTAGCTGTCATGACGAGAGAGGAAGACTATTTGCGCCGTCCTTTCAAGTCGACTACAGGAATAAAATTGAGTTCCTTCAGAGGCGTAACTCAATATTGGAAAAAATCAAACAGTTTTGAGTTGCACGAGGATTTATTCAAGTTGGAGCCTGGGATAGCGGTGAGCAGGGGAAATATGATTTGGGTGTTTGTATTGGTGATTCGCGTTACTATTGATTGGTGCTCTCAAACCGGATGCTGTCAGATACAGAGCGGTTTTAAGCCTTCCACTTGTTTGCTTATTTATTTTAATTAAAACTCAGCCGAAAGGGGAAACGTGTTCATTACAGCTGCCGCGTAGATCGATGACCGCCAGGTGTCTGCGTACCCGCGAGGCTCACATGAATCATCTGCGCGGCGCTCTCTCCTGCAAAATTCATTAACTATATCATTTGCATTTTTGTGTTTTCGTTCCCGCTCACAATGATATTCCCCGTCAACAAAGACGTCTACCCGTGTTGTTCTGCGGATATTTTTCTTTCAGGGTTTTTTTTTGTGTGTGTGAGATGGGGAGTCCTAAATAGAAAATGTTATATTTAGTCGAGCGGCTCCTTTCAAAGAAATTTGACCTGCTCTACACAAAAATAAATCTTTGCATCACTTTACAGTCGTTACATAACATGTACGAGTCCTGATGTAGTGGATGGGACTCACGAAATCAGAGGTTATCCATTGCTGCTATTCTATAAGTGGTTTTGTCGATGAGTCTGAAAATTGATTTGAGGTAAGTAACGCAGTTCTCATCACTACCTGTGGATTCATGTGTAGGTTTTGTGAATTCAGTGAACAGCAGATTTGTTTTTACGGTCCTCTACATTACAGCTTTTCAAAGCGACGGGATTTTCAAAAAATATTGAGATGCAACATCAATCGCTCTAACTGCATGATTTGGTACGACGTTTATTTGTCCACCGATTGGATAGGCCGGACAATTCGAATTTAGGGTTGATACAGGCCCTCAGCGGTACGTATCAGCAGACTTTATCAACACCTTTCTCGTAGTAATTATCAGTCAGGTATCTTCTCGCTGGAGATGAACTTCATATGCACGGGGTAGACCTGGCGGATATGGGGAGGTTTTACGATGAAGGACGGCTTTACATTAAGATGCTTATGACTTGAAATATGATGTAGTTCAAGAACAGTACTGGAGGAGTGTATATAAGAAGCATCATCTCGACCAGATCTTAACATACCTAATATAATATTACAGCAGTGAGTGTCATGAAATTATTCATCAATCAATCATTTGCATTACAAAGTACGCGGCCTAATTATACAGTAGAATACCCGTTAGTATTGCTACAAATTGTGTCCGATCTGAGTCTTTGAATAACGTTATAGTTTGCTGACAATGCAGCCGTACATATTGCACAGAAGTATTCAGACATTATTTGTCCTGCCGTGGTGGCCTGTATAGGGACATCCACTGTTTCACTGTATTCGTAATGTCAGATTCCTAGACAAGAGGACTTTAACATTGTTAAGCCCATGAAATTTCTGAGATCCTAAATCAGTGAATTTTGAAAGAGTTTCAGAATTATTAAATGAGACAACAAATCACAGGATGTGGATATAGGGGATGTGATTATTAACATAATTAAAACTGCAATAGACTAATCCACCAAGACTGTTGCAAAACCTAGTAACGTAGTCAGAATGACTCCGTAGATTACAGTTGGCCATGCAGTAAATTCACATATTTACCAAAATTTATGAATTAGCCAAAAGCGAAGCAAATATTTGATATCCATAAAATTCTATGTTCTGATATAATGATAAATGAGATTAATACTCGTATAAATGAACTCAATACATATTTATGTATTCATAAATTTTGGTAAATACGTTAATTTACTACATGGTGGAGATGCTGGGACGCATGCTTGGGGAAAAGGCCAAAAGTTGTTAATAAAGTCTAAAGAACACTGCCCACCTGTTTGCCATAGTTCAACCTGTTTCTCAAGTGGATAGTGATGTTACTGACAGAGAACTTTTTGGCAACTTCCAACTCCTCGTGGGGGAGAGCTCTCGCAATAGGTCGAAAACTATAACCATGACAGTGCCAGGGGGATGTGGTGTGGAAACCTCATGTGAAATCCCCGATGAGTTGGATTCTGTTAAAACCCCCAAAAGTCGACATTTTCCATCTAAGGTTGTTTGAAAGATGACTAATTTAACAAAATCGCGTTTGTTTGTGGATGGCAAGGAACCATTAAAATTACCAGTTATAGCAGCCTCACCAGAGGAGCTTGTATCCACATTCTGACTACAAAGAGTTTGCCACTTATTAATGTGTCACACAATGCTGGTCAATTAAAACTCACGTTAGAACTCCTAAATGCACCATTTAATAAGAACAAAAACGTCCTTTGGAGACTTCTACCACAGCTGCCTCCATGGTAAGGTGGTTTCTATGGGAGACTGGTTGACTTGGTAAAATCTAAGGACAAAAAATGTAGTCAAAAGAACAGACCAAAGAATGTATTGTAACCAAAAGTCATACAAGTCAAATGCAAACGTCCTCGAAAAAGAATGATATCTCATCACCTTCACTGTCGCACTGTTCTATTGCATTGCATACTACATTATTGCCTTGTATTGTACATTATTTGCCTTGTCAAAAACATCGATGTTAAAAGAGAAACATCGAATGTTTTGAAACATCGAGTATTCGATACCTATCCCTAGTTTGGAGTAGTTCATCAGCAATACATTCCAGCCATTCCGCTGTTATCGACCTGTTCGGCGTATTAACTTGAATTACGCGGATCTTATCGCCCCAGCGCTCTAATTAATTCGCCGCACACCTGCCGCCTCTCATCACATCGTCAGCCTGTGTCGCGATTGGCTGAGCGTCTAATGTGATAATGGGATTGAAATGGTTTCCGAGGGTGCTACTCGGAGCTTTGAGTTCACTTGATGGTATCACTTCGTAGGTCCGTAGACAGGGATCGTTGTCTCTATGACAACCGTTGCAGTAACTAGGTTGTCCCCGCGGTTCTCCGGCCGTATTCGCTCTGTGGCTTTTGGCTTAGTGCCATTCCGAATTATTGATGGGGTTCCGGTAGTCTTTCTCAAGTCGGATGACTTTTTGTAAAGCCCTTTGTACGCTGAGGCTCTTTCCCGCCCCAGCCTTCGTAATGGCTCCTTTTACCAGTCGAAGATCCGCTTTTAGGCTCAATAGTCACGTTGAATTATTATTCAGCCTTTCTGCATCTTCTGCAAAAACGTGTTTATGCTGCACATTGATTGTTCACTGGTCTATAGTTCACTGGAAAGCTGGAAAACGTTTTAATCTCTTTAATTGGGACTAGAATGAATGAACGAGTATATGAATTTGCGCCTTTGAGACCCTCGAGATTCAGAAGGGAGAGGCGAAAAACCACTAAATTTTCAGACTTATTTTGAGTTTTTCGGTTGTGAATTGAAAACGGGTGGTTTTTGGTACATTTTCAAGTTACAACCAAAAAACTGAAATAAGTCTGAAAATCTCGTGGTTTTTTGCCGCCCCCTTCAGAAGCTTGAGGGTCCTGAAGGCGCAAACTCATATGCCTTCATTCTAGGCCCAATTGAAGAGATGTTTTCCAACTTTCCAGAAATTATTTCTTACTGGGCCACTTTTTGTCCGTTCATTCAATGGGCTATCAATTCATACCACAATCGTTTAATAAAACCGATTTTGCAAAGAATATAATCTAAAAATAATACGCCCCACATCGTCAACTAGGCTACTTTTCAGAAGCGCAAAAAATCAGTCGTCAATAATTTGCTGCGTTCCTAGACATTCTATTTCACAGCCTCGTTTTCTGTTGCATTTGGAATACCCCTCTTCGCTATTTGAATACCTACTATTTGTTACCAAAAAGTTAATTTTTAGAAAAATTAGTGTATTGTTGTGGCCACTTACGTTGCTTTACACGTTTCCTATTGAATTTTCGTTACACTAATCTTTAGATCGATCCGCGTTGAGAGTGCGCGTCCTGTGGCAAGCGTAACTCATTTTGGCCAAAACCGAAGATTGAGGACGTCGGTATGGCAAACTAACATATTTCATAAATATTGTAGTATATGTAGCTCATTTGTTGGTGTGTTCCACTCCATGAACATTTTCTAGTTGTTTACATCGATGTGGAGTCGTTCCAACTCCCAGTTCTCAAGCCCTGCGTAGTTTCGTGGTTCTGTGAACATTGTCCCCGTGAGTTGCCTTGTAATTGTTGTAGTGGGGCAGCGATGACGAAATGTGCCGGTTGTGTAGTACGTTGTTTAGGACGAGAAGAAAAAAACCATGACTTCTCTACGGTACATTACACGAATTAGACATACTTTCTATATCGGGCTCAACCGTCAGTCAGTGAGCTGCAAACGGCGAGTTCGCTCCCGATCTCCGGTCCCATTCAGGATGATGGAAGCCAAAATAGCTCGTCTCCGAGTAAGTCAGTTTTGTCACATCCGCCATTGGCAACTGATGAGTATGTAATGTCTTCAGCTTCAAAAATCGTCGAATTGCTTTCAGAAACTAGGCGAATTCGGGCTAATTTTATTCTTAGGGCGGAATGGGCACTATGCGGGACAAGAGACTGTCTTTTCGCGCCTATTATTCAATTATGTCCTTTTTATACGATGCTTGGATTCTACGTACCTAGATATGTACCTACACCAACAAATTTTAAGGGAAGAGGACGGTAAAAAAAAAAAATTTTTTTTTTCATTAAAAATAAGATAATTTCAAATTACCTAATGGAAATTTGGAAATATAAAAATAATTATTTAAATTTTAAAATAATATAAAGATTCGATAATAACAAAAGGAATGGTGGGCTTTAACCCAATTTCCCCTACTCTGAACACTAGTGAAACCATCGTACTTGAATTTATTCTTGTACACGATTTTGGCACGCTACACTTGAGATGTAAAGATTTAGTCCTGCATTATCTGGAAAATAGTAAAGTCAGTAAATCGGGCAATATTGACATTGGTCTTGAAACGTGTTCCTAATATGATTCCGAATAGGTGGATACAAGCACAGTATAAGCTGTTCATAGTTGTTGATATCGCCGATTCTTCTCTACTTGGGGCTAAATGTTTCCTTTCAAGAACATACGAACTCAGGGAAGAAATACCCTATCTCTAAACGTATCGCCATATATTTACGGGCCTAAAAGGACGGTCGGGAAAGAGGTTGAAGTTCCCGCTTCAACGACTTCCTCGTGGAAACTTTGCTCAAGCTGAGAACTAATTGCGGGCGGTTCTCGCCAACTTTTCCTTCAAGTGCTTTCGAAATAAAAAGGAATAGGCGCGGGAAAGTGTGCGGAAAGGGGTTTTCTTCCATTGGAAGCGATCCATCACTCGCCCTTAATCTCCGCCTCTTTTTGAAACTTGAGTATTAACTTCGATTAAGTCCGAAGGGCTTCCGAAACTCGTTTTGTTTCTCCGGGGTGGGTTTTCGGAGGCCGTTTTACGAAACGCTCCCTAAAGGCGTGTCTAAATGGATTTCTCGGGTCAAGCCGTTCGGAGACAGCTAAGTTCAACGTTTAATTATTGAAATAGTCGAAATTCGTCGTGGTGACAATCGAAATGAATGATGAAACTGCATAACTATAAACATTATGCAGCCAAATTGAATTTATTGTTACCCCTTCTTCGTACTAATAAGGTGTTTTCTTTTTCTACCCTGATTCAACTGTGAAATTTTACCTTTTTTCCGTTGACACAAAAAACGTATTACGAGTACAGAACAGAACGTACGGGAAACAAAAACGTACAAAACGTATCTCAGAACCAGACACTCAATATTATAACCATGTGTTGTTTCCAAAGTACCACCGTTTGACTCACGCTCATGTTGGGGATTTTTCCTCAGTTCCACGATACTCCGAGCATTGGTCTTAAATAGGTAGGTAATTCTCTGAATCAAATTATTCAATTTCTTACAACAACAAAAATGTGTTCCATTTAAAATGTCCTAGATATTTCCTCAGTTTTGACTATTTCAACCCCTGTTTTAGAGAATTTTCGAAGAAAAGGAAGCTATTGTTCTTTGTTCAAAATTTTTAAAACTCCAGTTTTCGAAAAAATGTTATACCCAAATATTTTCAAACTGGAGCACTTTGAAGATGAAGAAACGCGGTTGTTACTTGAGATGTTCTCCGCGGTTCATCTGCTCTAATATGATAACGGAATGAGATATCGTAATTCTGACCTCACCATCGAGTCAGCGTTGAAAAATCTATAAACTGATGTGTTAGGTACTCGGCAAAAAAGGAGATAAGATTTGTTATAAAACCGGTAAAATGGAGACATTTTACGTAAAACCAGTTATTTCTTCGATATTCGCTGTTATAGCCATAATATAACTGTGGATTTTCATCCCTTCCTATAGATCCAGGGTTCTATAGGTATTCTATAGGTCTATAGGTGGTGCTATCAAGGAGCTTTAAACCCAGGTTTTAAAGTTCCGATCAGACCCAGGATTAAGCCCGAATTTCTCATGTTTGATTATTTTAAATGGGCCAAGTCCCGGACGGGGTTTTTCCCCCAATTTTGAAACGTAAACCCACCAATTTTGAGGAGGGACTAAAATGGGTTATTTTTTTGGTTCATTACAATTGAAAATAATTAACCAAAAGGGGTGGCAAGTAGGCGGCGTGCAGTGGTTCCCCAAGGGCTAGTACAACAGAAGACCGCCTTGGAGTCGTGTATCGATTTGGACCCTGAATCGAGGTCAAAGTTGCCATCCAAGGACGGGCGTGGGATGAGATCCTCCTGCCGAGGTGCCCATCAACGCAATCACCCTGATGAAAGCCGATTCCATTGAAATGTTTCCTACCGCAATTATTATTGAAACTAATCCTCCTATAAATCAATTTCCGTTTCAAAATTCATTTCTACTCCTCTGGTAGCCTGAAATTCACTTGCACAACGACAAGAATGTGTTATAATCCCACTCTTGCACTCCCACACTACTTCGTTTTTTTCGGGCTGATATATTCAATCTTATTGCATTTAAAACGTATTATAACCCCTTGGTGTCGTTACCATATTTTGTGGCACTCTCATATGTGTGACTACTGCGTTCAGCTGATGGCACCTCAGAGTTAAGGTTGTTTCATGTTAGAACCCCGATTTTATCCACTTTCAAATAAATTACTCGTATGTACCCTGTAGAATGGGAGACTGCTCTGGGTTGAATAATAATTTTTGAATAATAATTATCTTACTTGTTGTTTTCATGATTATTGTAATTATGAATCCCAAATCAACATGTACGCTACGACATATTATAGGGTAATTTTCATGAATATGAAATTACCATTTCCTAGTTATTTTTGATTCTAAAATCACTTCATCCGTACAAAGCATCTCATCTTCAGACTTTATTCAATAGTAAAACAGAAGTGTAATTGAGGCAATCAGAACAATTATTTCGTATCTCACCTCATTTTTGCCAATTTGAAGGGTGATAAGATTTGATCTCAAGAAATGAAGATTGGTTGTTCTCATCGTAGGTTACTTTGTTAATCCCGTACCAGACCAACAACGTGTGTGAAGTAAGAAAACCTTGAGGTAAACGACCAGAACGATCTCGGTAGAAAACAACGCAGGCAGGGCAATCAAACGTCAAGCTCAGCCTGAAACAGCGATTATTTCATATTTATAACATGGGTTAGAATCGTATAGGTTAGTATTGTCCGTACAAGTAGGCTTTTATTTACCATAACACAACTTGTAATTACAATTGCCTTGCTGAGGTCACAACAAATCTAAGGTTGTTCGTCCAGAACCGACTGCCTTGTGCTTCTTGGGCTGTTCTACAGCAAACTGTCTTGATAAGTTCTTCAATGTCTTACCTTGATCTCGAGATCGACCTCTCCAACAGCCTGATTAGTAATTAAGCGTCAATATCTCAACCCCTTGGATACCCATTGAGCCATTATTGTGCTCTTTGTTTAAGATCTAAAACAGCCTTCAAAGTAGTATTTTTCAATTTACCGTGTTGCTCTCCTACATTCAACTTTTGATATAATTTGACTATAATCGTACTTCTGATGGTTCGTACAACTTTTTGACTACAAACGTACAACTCTTACAACATGGCTGCGAATTCAATTCAATTCCCTTTTGCCTGAACCTAGACAGAGGAAGATGAAGAAGTAGCCTCCTTGCCATCAAGATAAGACGTCCCCATTTCCTATTCTACACTATGCACTTTCTCCTAACACCATATCCTACTTGGTTATGAAGCATCTATGGAGTATTTGGATTATATGGGTGCTAACTGAGCAAAATACGCCTTGATGTCGTGTAAATATTCGAATTTATTGTTTCGTGGACCACATGGGTTTGTTACAGAAATGGTCAGACAATAACAGTTGTCTGAGAATTACTGAGGCATTCTTCAGAACAAATCGCCTGTATAGTACTCCTAGACCTACGCACAATTATAGTTCGACCTGAATTACTGAGGCATTCTTCAGAACAAATCGCCTGTATAGTACTCCTAGACCTACGCACAATTATAGTTCGACCTGCTAGCGTTCTGATAATCAAGATTCGCTCTATCTTGGTTTCCGGAAAAAGGGAATAAACAGATCTCATCACCTGACCAATCAGTATAATACTGATTACGTGATGACCTCAAATAATGGTCTAGACACCGTCGGTTCCTGTCAGGTTTAGTTCTGGGGAATATCACCCGTCTACCTGCTCATCTGTCGAACAGAGTGTCATTGTTGCCAATATCTGGACATGACAAATACGTTACGTCCCATCGATTGTGAAAAAACCTTCATCATTTCGACCGCTCCTCATGGACCAGCTTCCAAACAAACCTTGAGCAGATGGGTTAAAGATGGCGTGCAGCAGGAGTCGAAATCTCCATTTTTTCTGCCCATTCTACACGACATGCAGCCACTTCAGCAGCAGCCAGGAATGGTGCTCCCATTGACACTATTTTCAAGTCTGCTGGATGGTCTCACAAGTCATCCACATTTGCTAAATTTTACAACTGGCCATTGTGTAAACCGTTAAACCTTTTAAATTCTGTGTTTCCTTAACTCAGATGTCCTGCAGCGAATGTGATATCACCTGCAGCGAATTTTATGCTGTTCAAATGTTATTCTTAATACAATTTTTGGTATGGTCTCTACCTATTTTGTGTTCTACCAACAATATTGATTCTGGAATGCTCATCCAGCTCTTTAAACATCTACTGTTTATCACTATATTGAGGACAGGATGCTGAAGTAATTTTACGATTAAAAGAACTTACTGAAGTTCGATCGTGATTATGTGAAGCATCCTGTCCGAAGATATAGTGTGCTTGTGCTTGTCCGTCAGTGATCTATGTCCAGGTGGTGAGAAGGTGAATTTATTTATAACATTCGGTGTTGAAGTTCGTACGGTATTGTTGGACATGGATCTTGGCTGTATGTTGCTGGGTTAAATAATACCTACCATTAAGTTTCAAAAGCGTTATCTTTGTTTCCTCGCGGTGGTCCGGCGGCAAAAGAATTCAAAACTGGCGGCAATCCGCGGCGTGTCGGTAGGCCCGTAGGCGTCGCTTAGCAACCCGAGGGGAGGAAGGAAGGAGGGCGAAACTACCCCTCTGTCCTTTCATTGATTTTTGTGCCGACCGACTTAGAGTAAAGCCGGGAGAGTAGTGTGGTGGTGTGGTGTTACACGCGTTATGACAATGTCGCATTTTGACGCTCCAACGTCGGAAATCCGTAAGTCCGGAAGATGATCCGATGACGACTAATGCGTCTGACGGCTCGGGATCGGTCTAGAAAGTGAGTATCAACTTCCAACTTCCTCTCGATTTGATGTAAACTTCCGCTGCCGACCATCTCCATCTCTGTTCTTATCTCGCCCTGTCCAGGATAAGACTTCCGTCTGTATTTTTCACGATGTAACTCGCAAGAATCCGCCCGCTATCCGCGAATGCTACGATCCCTGGTCTTCCCAAATCTTTCAAGCTACAATCTGTGAAAGTCTCTTATCATAACCTTACCCACGACTACTGTATATGTGGTATTTAACGTATCTTCACTACCAGAATTGCTCACTGCGCTGCCAAATCCCATTCCCCTCAGAGCAACGAGGACGTAAGAAACCTTCAATGCAGCCGTCGTTTTTTTTTCTTTTTTGCTCCCTACCGTAATAACGTACTTTACTCATTAACATGTGAACAGCTGAGCTCTTACGCTTAGATTTTACACACGATAACAAAAAACCATGTTTTTTCAACCCTCTTCGCGCCTTCTATCGATCCAGAGTCTCCTCGTCCCTGCAACATATGGGCTCCTCTATCCCACAGCCTCTTCAAGTTCCACAGCTCTCTTCTGTCCAAAATATCCTGAGCAAGACCTCCCTCACCCTACCGATCCCTAAATGTCTTAATCTCCGACTGCCAAGGACGAGTCAATCTCCATCACAAATCCCAGACTCCATTTTGTTTTCTCAACAAACATTTGTCGTATCACCCTTCATTCGATGTTTGCTTAATTACTTTTCCCCCTTCTTGAATATCGATTTTCTCTGTTGAAATACCTCTGTTGACTGTATACTTATGGAGATGATTCAACATTAGGTATGCAGCATCACAAATCTGTTTCGTCCTTAAGCGATGAGCTCACATTATATGACTATCCAAGTATAACGCCGATTCCTTTCCTTTTAATGAGTTTTTAATCCTTTGGGTGCAATCCTGCTACTGGCGATTTTTTCTGGTACATTTAAATTGTTGTTGATCTGAGCAAGAACGTAATTATAATGTTCAACCGTATCTGCATCATGCTGTTAATACACCTCGAGACGTCCACATTACTCATGCATTTATATCACTAACATTAGGTAGGAAATTCAGTTGACGAACTGAGTGAAATTCCATATACATGTAGACATGTACATGTACAACTAACAGCGTTACCTGTACGTGTCACGTGATAAAGTTCGTTAGTTAATTGTATTGAAACGGTGAAAACATGCCTTGGAATATGACATTTTCTGACATTGATAATGTCAACCCTATCGTCCACTGTTTTTAATTTGGCAACTCTCGTTTGATACTCAAAATCAAATAGGCAAAATAAATTAAAAATATTATGATGAACAAATAAAAAACATGATTATTTTGTGTGATGAACGAAATTTGAAGATGCATTCAATGTAAACATTTCAAAAGATTCGTTGAAACCAGGGTCTTATTCGAATCAATCGCTGATACAAAAACGAAGATTTAATCTTCGTTGCAGGGTTGAGTCAATTCAAATGAATTTTGATCGATGGTGAATTTGGTGATCAAATCTAATTTTAATAGCATGTTGTTACATACCTAACATCGATTTCAGCTCAACCATTAAGCATCCTAATAAAAGACATAGATGGATAATATTCTTGATTCTTTCTTATGTTTTTTCACTTGAATTATATACAATTCTGTCCCGAATGCCTCATCTATTAAATATGTACTCTATTACATTACTCTCTACATCAACTAATTCATCCCAAACTCCTTCGCTTCCCCTAACACAATATCTCCGTTGTTTGAGAAAATGCGGCGAAAAAGATTTACAGTTGTACTTCGGTACTACCGTCACGTAGACCCATTATTCAGTGAAGACCCATAAAAAGCCGTTTCAGAGTTGCAACCGTAACAAGTTTCGGGCCTGTCAGCCTGCCGTTCCATTTATCAGATTAGGAATCTTAAGTTTTCTTTTTGTTCCTACGGTTTCACCTTCTGTTGTTAGTCGATGTTATGTAACAAATTCCGTAACAAAATTTTGTTATGGTGAATCGTTTCAAAGTCGACAATTAGACATTTTCGATTTATCAAACTTGAACCGGTTTGAAATTCAACTTGGTTCTAAGAGTAATTATTCCGGGTGTATCTTGAACTGGGGCACCAGGCGACAGTACTCAGAGACTTTCCATGCCTCGCCGTACACGAAAGCCATTTTGACAACTCCCACATTTGTCCTAGGAAGCTTCAATAGATCGTAGGCAATGAAAGTATGGTAAAACATTCGCTGTCATTTTTCTATAAATATGCACCCGTACATCGATATGGTCGAAACTTCTGTTTGAAAAGGCGAATATTGGTGCCATCCAATTGACCGAAAGACAACCCTCCGGTTGCGAACCACCTCACATACAACCCTTGCATTATGTGGACAAGATAGCGTGACAGATATTCTTGTACTGTCAGTACATGCTCTGTTTTACATCTAATGGGCGTTAAAACATTCCATTCATGACCTTCTGGATCCATCTTGAAGATGTGTCTATGCGATTAATACGTGTCAACATCCTGACCTTCTAAGGCGAACTCCAGCAACATGCTCTGTTTCATTGTTAGGGACGCATGTACGAGTCGTGAAAACCTCGTTTATATAAATTAAATTTGTATAGAATCCTAGCACAACGTCCAATGTTAAACAGGGCTTGTTTGATTGTTGCAGGTTCGGATTATGGAACAGAGGTTGGTGGAGGCGGAATGGAGCGGTACGGGAACATCGGGCCCCACCGAGAGCGAGGAAAAGGAAAGGGAAGAAGCCATCACCAAGCTCGCGTCCCAAGTTGAGCAGCAAGTAAGTATTTTACTCTGGAATTTAATAGAAACTACCATCACCCGTGGTTTGCTCGTGAAGAACTTCTAACGAGGCGAAACTCGGTTTTCGTGCCGATAAACTTCCACTTCTGTGGCTCCAAATAATGATTATAGTTAATATCACGCTCTAGATTCGCACCTATCAGAAGCTGCCCTGCTCAGTTATTGCTTGAGCCGAACTTTTACTCGAGTCTGGTGTGTAGTCACCAGGTTCAAAATCATTTTATCTACTCACTTTCTCTTTCGTATAATTTCCTAGGAGAACAAAACCACATCGTATAAATGTATTGAAACGTATTTCCCAAGACGAAATTCTGTTTTTGTCCTGAAGTGTGGAGGTACTCGTACTTGTTGGCAATAATAAAGTGTTTAGGTAAACAAGTTCGTCTGACTACTACAAACAAGGCTCTTTGTTGCGTAGACATGTGTCGAGAACGTTTTCATTACAATTTCTCAATATTTCCAATATTTTGATGGTATACCTGCTAAAGAATAAGAATTTGATCTTTTCGGGTGCAAAATAACGTACTTTATCCAATGAAATAAGACGGACCTGCCGTAATCCAATATCTTCTCTACGCAGCGTCGAAAACTGGGGGTCTTATGCTATTTCCGCTTGAGCCAAGTTGTCGTCACCTGTAATATTTCAGGAAATGGACATACACGGGTTTGAAGGTATACTGTCGATTTATTTCATTTATCTGACATATTTGACTTTGTTCTAATTCGTTCAAGAATCAAAATTTCCCTTGATCGTTTTTATTTAATTCCTCGGAACCAAAAATAGGTGAATTTTTAAATACACAACAAGCTAACTGTCTGACGATATTAGTCTTGGGTTAAGCCAATTTTAAGCGTCTTTGCCTCTGTAGATTAGGTTTGATCGTTCACATAGGTCCTCGAACGACTTGTGAAATATCAGTGTATTCGGTGTTCTTCGTTCATCCCATGGCTTCTCCGTTTCTTAAGAGGATTTCACACTGGAGTACCCGATTAGGGAAAATCCACAGGGGCGAAAGATCCGTTCATGCGCGGGATCCCGCTTACCTTTCATCACATCCAATTTCTCGGTGGGCTAAACCCGCACGACGCCCACGTTCTGCGTGTGGATGTCGTGCTCCTGATGACAGTCAACCCTTGTCTTCCCTCAGAATACCCTCGCCTACTCAGTGCTCAGGTTTGTAATCTTCATTCAATCTCCTTAAATTGGCGCGTTCAGAAACTCTCATCTATTGTTCCAAGTTTACCGCAGAATTGGAAATACAGCTTGTTATCACATTTCCGTTTCATTTCTGCGTCTCGGAATTTCTACCACAACTTTGATCTTTACTACACAGTTCCGTGATGTTTGATCTTCCTGGCTTTCATACGAAGTGTTCTCGAACGCACTTATGGAACCGGTTTCATCAAAACCAAACTTGTACTCGTATTTTATATTGTTCGCACAACAAAAATGTAATTACAAGTTTATCTCAAATCTAATTAAATGGTCGGAACCCATTCTAAACCCCATTTACAGTTTAAACGAATTTAAAATTAGTAAACTGATGTTGAATATCATGCAGATACATGTATATATCTCATTTTCTCCTTGTAAAATACCTATGTATTTTGTTTCTCAAGTAAAAATTGGGCCTATTCTGCATAAATTGTAAGTCCTAATGAGGCTAAATAGCAAATTACAGCTTCATAGATTGAATAACATCGAAAATAGCATTAGAAGCCACTGAGCCGATCCATGACCTATTCTACTTGAAGTGAAGTGTAAGTCCTAAGAAGGCTGCCTTCCAAATTACAGCTTCATAGCCATTCAGCCCGATCCAGGGCCTGTGCAGCGTCAAGTTAAAGTCCGAAGGAGGATGGCTGCCTTCCAAATGACAGCTTCACAGAGTGAATAGTATCGAAATCAGCTATAAGAGCCACTCAGCTGATCCAGGGCCTAAGGAGGCTGGCTACCAACCAATCTGCAGCTCATAGAGTGAATAGCATAGAAATTAGCTGTAGGAGCGACTCAGCAGATCCAGGGCCTATGCAGAGTCAAGTTATGCAGCTAAGGAGGCTGGCTACTTATCAATCTGTAGCATCACAGAGTGAATAAAATCGAAATTAGCTTTTGGAGCCACTCAGCTGATATTCTGCTTAAAGTGTAGTTCCTAATGAGGCTGCTTACCAAACTATAGATTCATAGAGTGAATAGCGTAGAATTGCCGGTATAACTGCTGTTTATTGGTATCGCGCTTTTTTCTATGAGAAAAAATTTGCTATGACCCCCAGCGGTAAGCCATGACAAACAGTTGCAGTATTCCAGTTTACTAGTAAAAAATCTCAATTTTTGATAGTTTTTTCCGCCCAAAAATATTTTGAGCCATTATAAGTTACCATTGATAACAATCATTGTTGGGCATAATCACAATCGTAATTTCTGTTCTGCAGGCATTGTGACGTTGTGTGATTTCGGTTCATGCTTCCCCCGTTGGATGTTTGTTGATACCACAAAGGTGTTGGGCACTTGGAGAAACGTGACCTCCAATTTCATCTTGCGATTGTATCAGATACCTGTTGCAACTGCAGTAGTTGGGGCCCGTCAAAGTTGTAAATTGGAGAGTAAAAAAAAAAAAGTTGAAAACCCTCATTTTTATCTTGTTCATTTCAACATTGTGTTTTCCTAGTCAACATCGTTTGTTAAGCGGAGATCGACACGAACCGGCATAACGTGACGGCAGCACGAAGAGCCCTAGTTTACGATGACGATTTGCATGAAAAGTAGAATGAGAAAACGTGAAGTCATTATAACTATGAATCAAGGCTCGTTGAATTGAATTTTGTTTCGTTCGAACGAGTTTGAAGCATCTTTGGGGCATTTACATTACAAGACTGATATTTATATTATAAGAATTATTTTCACGTAAATCAATGCACCTATTCTCAAGCAAGAATTCAAACCAACAAAAATATAACTGTCAATTTTCATTGGATTACATAACTTCGTCATCGTTCGTTTTTATACACAACAATAACAATTTATGTTTCCATATTCAAATTCTTGGAAATTCGTTTTTATCAAAAACAATCATTCTCTTACACTCTCAGAATATTAATTGTAAAACTTCCCATTTAACATCCATCAAGTCTTCATAGCATAGAGAAGCTACTTATGCAGCTACAGTAATACAAATTTTCAATTTTGTATAGATTCATTGTTATAGATTTTTTCTCCCTGTTAGGTACAATTGGACCAATACTGGTGAAACTTTGATAGCTCGTTATTAGTTTGGCACTGGAAAGATTTTATATCGTTAGATCCAACCTTGAGTTTGGTCCATCTTCGCGATAATATTAAATTATTCCCCATCAGGCCAGTACCTTTGAAACTACCTTGCGCAGTGTTGACGTGTATGATTCGCTCCCTTTATCGAATTATTCTGTTCATTCCTCTTGAGCTCTAAGCGGACAGAGAGGTTATACAGACTCCAAACCAACTGCAGGGAGAGCGTTAAAATCCCGGATTTTAAAACCCTCGCTCGAGTTGTAATAGCATTACACTGCAAAGGATTATTCCACTGGCTCGGTCATATTATGCTGCCGAGTGTATGGGTGAAACAAAGCGAAATACTGCTTTGTTTGCGACTTTCAATGGGAAGAGACAGAAATACAATTGATTCCATCACAGACGGTTTGAAATGTTTCGAAAGGGATGTGTTTTCTATGTATGACTTTTCCTTTGAGGGGAATCATATTAAAGGTTGCAACCTCTACAAACATGTTTTTCAACCTCAATATTCCCTGTCAAGGTGCACATTTGTTAACTCTACAATCCACATCTGTCTCATACTAACATTGACACCTTATTAGTTCATTACCTCTCCCACTAGTTATACTGAGTCACTCCTACATTTCCCAAAGCACTGTTCTTCAGCTGTTCATTTTTCATCAATCTATTTTGAAAATCATATAATCGTATTGTTCTAGCCTGACATCGATATGGTAAGTCACTTCGAATTGATATTATACCTATATTATATTTTAACTCCAGACCATTACCAATCTAAACCTGACCCCTCAACCATTTTCTATCGGCGATACAAAGCATTCTAAAAGCAAGTCTAACTTGCCACCTAATTTCCTTAAACATTGTGTCTTTTCACATTCAAAACAAGTTACGTGACATTTATTCATTAAGCTCGTTGTACGAGTATTTGTAGTGTCACAACGTTGAACGAGTAATTATAAAAAGGTAGGAGAGTGTCATTCATTATTGAACTAATTGATGTTCGCGATTCAACCAACCCATAATAATCAATGGTTCTGCATAGTTTTTTCAATATTCGAGCTTCTCATACAAACAGCGAAATATTGTACGTACTGTACATCAAATTTCTTGATATTTCTTGAAATTTAATTTATTTTTATTTTCCAACTCGTAGCTTTGGCATTTTTCTCTTTGAGGCTCTCTTAATGATTTGACTTGTTTGAAAAATCATTGAAATAAATATCTACTCTTTGCAAATACGCTCGTATCTCTACAACTGTGTGGGAAGGCTTGACTAGTCAATGTCCTTGTAAAGCTAAACTACAAGGGAGGAATAATATTCATTCAAAATATTATTTTGAGTGGTAGTTACGGAGATACAAATGTATGAGTATGTCAAAAACCAAAAATCTAGCTAAGGTCTTCATTCCAAAACTACCCTTGAAATTATATTAAAATTTGGTGAATCGTTACTGAGATATCAGAGTTTTTAAGGATTTTACGATTGAAAGCTGATTGGGACAACTCCAGAAAGTCTGTCATAATTAGTGACCGGATTTTTATGCAGCATAAATGTCCCAAATATGCCATAAAATATGCAGTAAACAGCAATAAAATTTGCCAAAAATATGCAACAAAAAACTAGTTATAAGATGAAAGTTCGGAGACGAAACGCAAGTTTTAAATTGCTCAAAATGTTCGGATCCGTAAACAAGGTTGTCATCTTTAAGTTTTTATTGCACTCTCTGCATCTGCGATCAAACTGAAAATGACGACGACGGCTGAAAAGCTCAACCTGCCCCACCTCCATTCAAATTAGGATCCCTCTCCTGCTGCTGCCTTTTCCTTGATAACAGTCAAATACGAAGAACCTTTCAGTCATTTCCGCGAACCGCTCGAGTTGCTTCCAACCAACAGCAGTCAGGTCCCTTGTTTTCCCTCCTCAAATACCCATCTTCCATTTGGTGCGTGTCTGTTCATTACCTCCCCTTCTCCAAAAGTCGTCGAAATGCATATAATGCATAGTTGGGTAGGTTATTTATCTTTAAATATCCAGAATCACGTAATTTTCCCGTACAATGCAGAAATACCTATGAATTTATACACTGGAGACCAAAAAAACCGGCGCAGTTGAATTTTTGTCGAAGAGTCAAGTTTAAATCGATAACAGTTGGGTTAGAGTCAATAGTAAGGTCAATAACAAGGTTAACAGAGATTACTTCCCGAGGTCCATCCCTGTTTTTCCTTAACTATCCAGTTTTTTTCCTGTAATGCTCTCATGAATTCACGATAGAAGCCTACAGGAAACCGTGAAACTGGTAGCTACACCAGAAGGCCGGCATCAGGGCGTCCAAGGGCGACGGATCCTGCTGCAAACCCAAGCAGCTCAGTCCAAGCAGCGTGATCTCTAGCAAATTGAAGACGAGCCGTTCGGTGTGCTGGGGTGAGTAGAGGACCTAAAGCACGGACTCTGGAGTGAAGATTAACATCAGCAGGCTTCTGTAGGCTTCTATCGTGAATTCAAGAGAGCATTACAGGAAAAAACTGGATAGTTTTAAGGAAAAACAGGGATGGACCTCTGCACGTAATCTCTCTTAACCTTGTTATTGACCTTACTATTGACTCAAACCCAACTGTTATCGATTTAAACTTGATTCTTCGACAACAATTCAACTGCGCCGGTTTTTTTGGTCTCCAGTGTAGTTCGTATCAACTGAAGTTAACTCAAATAATGAAATAATTGGTGTATACCTCAGATGAAGCAAGATGAATATGGAATTCCATAAAAATCCGGTTTCTAGTCATAGTCAATGAGGAGGACCTCGATTTTATACTGTTGTGTGTGTCTACAACGGTGGCCTGTAGCTCGTTGATCACTCCATTATTTGGATGATGTAAAGCACTTCAGGATGTTTGGAGTATTAAGTTAGTTGGGTTTACAGAAGTGCTGTAGTATTGGACGGTCACAAGGTGGGGAGGGAAAGGCATTATGGTATAATAGCTTGTTTTATCTCACTTCGCTGATGTAGCTTGTAAGATCTATTGCCCGTCCTGATAAAAACGGATAATGAATATCTGCATGACAACGGTGAGTTATTACATGTCAGTGGCGATGTGACTAATCTATGAGTAGTTCTGAGATTACACTTTGCAGGGTAGAAAAATGATTTGTCTGGTGACGGAGTTGTATTGCACCCTTACTGTCAAGAGACAGGCCGGCGTGTTTGTCTGGGCGAGAGGGGCTAAAGTGGGATGAGACGATTCTTTATGTTCACTGGAGACCGTCGTGTTATCGTTATGACCCCAACCCCGGACGCCGGGTCCCTTCGAAGAGAACGGACCCTTCCCGGCCTATCGATCATTTTCCGTCCCCTCTCTTTCCCTTTTTGGCTGCAAGTCTTGGTGCCTGACGAAGGGGGAAATTTCTTGTTGCAGCGTCAGCTCAGATTGGCGGACGCGCGTCAAGTGGAAGCGAAGGCTGCGCGGATCAAGGAGTGGGTGACGAACAAGCTGAAGGAGCTAGAAGCTCAGAACCAGCATTTGAGGGAGCAAAACCATCGGTGCAACCAACAGCTGGAGCTCTTGAGGAGGCACATGGGTGATATCGGGACGGACAGGGTGCGGCCGCAAAGTCTACTGAGGTCCAATACCACCGCATCAACCACGTAAGTTCAATATTATTCACCAATACACGTTTCAATCTAGAAATAAATTTTCTACAACCACCAACCAATCCATTAGTACACGTGAAGTGTCACTCTCCCAAAGTACCATTGAATACCCGTAAAATAATGTTTTTGGTTAATCGCATGAAAGCAATTGCTTTAAAGCTCATCTCAAGTAAGTGTCTGTCACACCTGTACTCTATGAGGAAAGTGCTGGTTTGGATCCAGACTTAAGGAACTCAAGGAAATACAATCAGGATCAGGGAAATATAATTGCTCGATTTCGTGCCAAATTTTCTTTTCCATTGCGTTAGTGCTGATGGCTTATACATACCGTTATTCAGGTGAACAGACAGTTCAACGAAACATTTGGTGACGTCACCTCCCACAGTTCTATTGTGTGTGTTTCCTTCTCTTTTACGTTCAGACAAAATAGATGAAAAGCAAGTTTAAGATCGATGCACTTAACGTTGAAACTCTTCATTCGTCTTTAGTGTTTCTCTGATTCATTGTGACACTGAACCAATTTAGAAGTTGTATGTAAATAACCACAAACTATGATTTGGGCACTACTGCTTCTGAACCAAAACCCGTACTCAGCATTGGAGCGATATAAAAATTGCAGCTTCATACAAATGAATATTTTTCCTGACAGTTAAGTGGTAGAAACACGAATGTGAATTGTCGCCGTTTTCAAATTCAACGGCACATTCATGTTAAATCGAGAAGCTCTTGCTTGATATTCCTATTCGGAAAGATGTAAAGGTGCATTGATACCTACTTCATGAATATTTCAATCTAAGACGAGTATTATCGATGGAAGGTGAACGAACTCTGAACACATGGGACCCTTTAAAGTTGCAACCCCTTCTTGTCATTGTTCCGTTACTATAGACCGTCGATGGGCCCAAATGAGTCATCTCAGCTACCGTTGAGTCATTAGCTGGCGTACGCACGAGGGCGGCTATCAGCTGGTTCGTGATTGAAACGCGAGTGTAACAACACTCCCCATTCATTTCAACACAGACATTTCAACTAGGGTATCATGGGCTACTGGAAATTGAGTATATGCCCATGCGAATTCATCTGATTCCTTCGGTACATCACCTCCCCTCTAATCAGCATTCGTTTGTACTTATGATTTAAATCCACACTGGTCGTCACTTCGAGAGCTATCGTAGTCTTATTCGTCACATTATTGATAACCAATGTTCAAAAAGTGGGATTTTATGGTCTCGATAAAACAAACCAAAAATAGTTGCATCCCAATACAATAAGTCCGTACATTTTTAAACGGGAAATTGTCTGGATATTGTCTGGATATTTCATGTTAGTTACCTCCGGTACTGGTGGTCCAATTTTCCTGAAATTTCCAAGATCAGTACAATTGTCTCGAATCACCGACAATCAATGATAGTAAAGTTTTTTCACTCCAACGTTCTGCTGATATTCATCATTTCAAATACTCAACTCCTTAAGATCACAGGTTAATTTCAGTCTTGACTTGTCAGTTTGTTTGGGTTGTGTTTGTAGGCCCTGTCTACGAGATGAGCAGCATTTTGTTTCAGAATTTCTGAATTAAGCCATTTATCAGCTGACCATTGAGATTACTTGCTACGTCCTCGGCAATAGATTGATTACATTATTCCCATCCTTGATTCACATTCTTTGTAATTCTACTGCATCTCATTCCATCTGGAGTTCCCACCCTATTGTTCCTCTGTTGGTCGATATCGTGCAGTTTTCCCTTGACGTCATCTGTTTGGAAAGTGACTCACGGCCCATTTGATTGTTTGAAATGAAATTGCTGTCCATTAACTATCGGTAGGTACCATTGCATCGTTTATGAGCACATTAAAAAACCATTTCATCCCAAAATGAAATTATGTACTCCATATAACAAGGTGTTTGGTATATTTATGTAAAGAACTGTTTATTCTTTCAGTAAGTACTATTTTTTTAATTTTTTTTTCTGCTATTGGTAAAATGGCTCTACTTTGCCTTTTGGTTATAAAGAACGGGAAATAAATTGTTTTAAATAATTAATTATGTATCTGGAATGTGTTTGCTAAATTTAAGCTATGTCTGTTCAACCAAGTATTGTCGTCCAGTTAAGTTAGGTCTTTTCATGTCAAGTTAATTATGAACTCCTCTCCTCAGCACAGGCTCGCCTACCGAGGGGAGTAGCAGTTATAAATCTTTGGGCGATTCCAATGGTTCATTATCGAAAGTAATAAACCAAAATTTATACTGTAAATGTAATTGTAAATTTGAAATAAATGCCATTGAAAAAAAAACCTCTAAATGAACCGACGGAAAAATCTTGATCAAGATTTTTCTTCGTGCCTTCTTAGAAAAGGTGTTATCCAACATTTTATTTCGTCGAGTACAGACGGTTTCGTGTCTCAGCTAAATTCACCGTCTTCTCCCATTCAGTCCGTTTTCATCACAAATACAACGTTAAAACCTGCTATAATTTTCTCAGGGCGTTGCTCGAGAACGAAGCTGTGTACGCCGAGGTGCCGCGACGGCCCAAACCGGTGCCGCAGGAGCCGGGGACGACGTCGCTGGGTCACCGGCGGCACCTTTCGGCGACGGCCGTCGCCATCAATACCTCACCCTCTCAGCAGCTCAGCGACGATCTGCAGGCTGCTGTGGAGAGTTTGGCCCTTCTCCCGGTTCATATAAGGCGTAAGTAGACAAGATTCGGTGTTTCTACATTCTAATTTGTTTTCTCCCAATTCTATTTGAGTATTATTATATTTAACAGTCGGACAACGTAACAGTTGCCTCCCGCAACTCAGTGTCTCACAACCGAAAATGGGTATTCAACTGATACGATAGAGAAATAACTACAGCGAATGAATTCTGACTAGTTGAACTCTTCCCTGTATAGTCATGAATCATTTTTGTTAGCAACGCTGTGGTAAACAACATTTGCATAAATCATTACTAAAGTATAACAACCGAGTCTCTCTCGATTCAGTTGAGTCTCTAGGGAGTTCCCAAGCCCATTGTGGCATCTTCACTTTTGAATAGTTATTTTTGCTCTTAGCTGCATGGAAACCCCAATGTTTTTTGGTAAATTAGTACGTAATACCGTTCACATTTCTCTGATTGAGACTGAACGATAACGATTTTTTGTTCGTACCATTAAATCAAAATTTAGAGGTCAGTTCCATTTGAGTTCTCCTCGAATGTTACTATACTTGTGGGATTTTGGTTGCAGCTAAATCTGAATGTATGGATTCGGAGCAGGGCCACGATTACGCTGAAATATACACGCCGAGCACGGAGAAGGACGCTTGGGATGTTGGCAAGCCACCAACCCCGCCTTTGCATAGGTATGAATATTTTAGTGATGGATAATATTCCTATGCTGTTCAGATTGTGAGGTCCCTACAAAATCTTCTCCTCTGGTTTCGAAGATCCTCCTATTCCACTCTTTTTCCTAACAATAAAAATAATGATCACTATTTCATTGTGTCTCAACTACTACAACAATTTTTGCGCTTGAAGTTTTGAACATTGGGTTTTGCATTAATATGGTATTTCGCCTTCAATTCCATGCACATAAACAGGGTGATCCGCTCGTAGATACAAAAAATAAAATGCGTAAAACTAAATTAAAAGTGGAGTCAAATCGACCAACCGCATATTTCTATCTCAGTCCGTACTCGAGATATGATTTTTTAAAGGGTTTTTTTCTCATTTAAAATCAAATTTCTCCGCTTTTCTTCATTCAGTTTCAATGTTTCCCAACATTTTCGGAATGACCGTTAAATTCGCTATAAGATCAGTGGACTTTGATTCTTGAGAAGTACCATCTAATGACCATAACAGCAGCCCAAACATAGACGAGTTTGAAAAAATTGAAATTTTGATTGAAGGAACAAGATAATCTCAAAGTTGACGATATCGTTGAAAAACCTATTGCATGAAGAAGTTTTCATGAGGTTTGCCAGTTTCCGGGATTTTCGTTGGAAAATAAGTATGTAACGTTTGAAAGATGTTCAGAATTTTTGATTTTTTCAAACTTATCTATGTTACGTGGTAGGTACCTCTCAAGCATCAAACACTGATCTTATAGCAAATTTAAGGCTGATTCCGACAATGTTGTCAAAAGTTAAAACTGAATGGAGTAAAGTAGAGAAATTTGAGTTTAAATGAGAAAAACCATGTTATGTCGAGAACGGATTGAGATCAAAATGTGCGGTTGGTAGCATTTGATTCCATTTTTGATTTAGTTTTACCGACAACATGGATAATATAATAGTGACTAACAATCCAGGTTGCAAACAAAAAATAGTCATTAGGCGGTGGGTTACAACTCACTCTATGAAGTTGTAATTTGGTATGTAGCCTCCATAGGACTTTGAGTAGAATAAGCCCATTATCAACTGAGGGGCTCCTACAACTAATGGAGAAAATTGTTGTTACACAAAAAAACGTAACGTGATTGTAACGCGATACCAATGAACAGCAACGGGCAATTACTCGTATTACTAGCACTCTTCGGTTGCATTATAAAGTCCCCATTTCTCTCCCACACAATGCTAAGTAATTAGGAATATATCCACTTAATGATGCATTTAAGTTATTTAATTTTCACCGTTATTTTGTTCTACTTGAGACACAAAACACATATTTTACAGGGAGAAAATAAGACATATCCATGTACCGATGTATCTGCATGTAGTGTAGATACTCAACATCAGTTTACTGATTTTTTTGCACTCTGTATATTCAACTACTTAAAATGGTTCAACCTATCCTATAACCGGTACCTTCAGAATTCTTAGTAGTTACGTAAATTACTATCATAATTACATGCAATGGGAACCTACTGCTTTCTATTAAGGACGCCGCTATATGAGTCACTCTGTATCCTTCAAGTTCATATCTCGTTTTTACTCGATCCTGAGAGAAAAAAACTTTGTGTACGATTAAAACCGAGTTCCTCGATTGATAAAAATGTTTTAGGTTTCCATCGTGGGAAAGTCGGATATACCAAGTGGCGAGCGAAGGACTTGCCCCTCATCCTACTCCGGACTCGAGTAATAACAACACGGCCACAAGGCTTCACGCTTCCCAGGGCTACTGCGATATCAGTGTGCCCGTCTACGCCACCGTCAAAGGGGTAAGCTCGTCAAAATCTGCTCTGTATAAAAATACCCTGACTCGACGTGGATAAATTTATAAATCAGCCTCTCACTTGGCCGTATTAATATTTCACTGTTTACGACTGGGTAACGTCACCTAGGTTCCACTTATCGAGGGTGAAGTGGCCACAAGGCCGAACTCAAAAGTGGCTGAACAACAAGGCCTACCTGAGATAGGGCTGGTCAACATGGCCTTCCTCAAATGGTGCTGTACAACATGACCTAAGTGTTTTTTTTTTCTTTTAATTTCACAGGAGACACCAAAAAACTTTAAAATTTGGGAACATACACGTTAATGTTTGCAATTATAGACACTTCTAGGTGTCAATATATTACACAGACAACTTACGTGATGATGAATAATTTTAATTTGAATCCAGCTGAGTAAACAATTCAATAGTCAAAAAATGTCAGTTAGGCCTTGTTATTCTGTACTATTTGAGTTGTGCCATGTTGACCAGCCCTATCTCAGATAGGCCGTGTTGTTCAGCCCCATTAGAGTTAGGCCTTTTTACCACTTCACCCTCGTTATACCTCTTGGCTCTTCCTCTTAAGCGCATTATTCGGGATTATTAGTATTGTGTTGGATCACTAAATTATTCGATTATGCATCAACCGAATTGGAGCATGTTTTCGTGCAATGAAGATACGCCCAGCTTAGTGTTTTATTGTTCAAACCATGCAGCAGGTCACTTGTTTACCTAGTTATCTATTGTCTGTTTGAATGCCTACACCAAGAATACAACGTTAAACACCGCAACACAATGGTTCCTGAGCTGGGCTTTGTTAGATTATCTTGTTTGTCCATTTCTGCCCCTCTCAGTGATGGATTAATTACTAGAATTTCAAGGTACTCCTGCTAAACCGTTGTTCTACCTCCTATTCTATGCATAATGTCCGTTCAAGGTCCTCCAGCTTCTGTTTGCAGCTAAATAGGTGGATGGCTGGGCTGGTATCTAACCCCGTATTGTGCCCGTGTTACATAGAAACCCTTTGTGTCCACCTTGGGCAGTCGTCCTTCGATCGAAATATCTACACCCCTCAATGTTCAAATATCAGAATTTAATATGGGATTTGAATTATTCATCAATACATCAACCCTGTAGGGTCCCTTAGAATATAGCATTTTCCCATCTCATTCAACCTTTTTCACGCTGAATTCAACCTTTTACACATTGAATCCATTGAATCCAACTTTTTTCCTATTCAGTAAAACCTTTTTCACATTCAATTCAACTTTGGTAATTTTGAAAAATTCGTCAGAATATATATTGTACGTATACTATACATACATATATTTTAGAAATAAATTTGTAGGCAGTTTTCAAGTATAATAATGTAATTTACGGAGAGAACCAATAAATACTCAAATTGTAATTAATACAAACCCAATAAATTAAGGGGTTATCCAAATATTTGGCAAAGCTCGAATTCACCGTGCACATGTTGTGCATGGTTTCCACAACTATGACCATGAAATGTCTACCTTATTCACCGATGTTGAACCCTGTGGAAGAGGATTTTCCAAAGTAAAAAACTCCGCAAGGCGAATACTAAGCCGTCCACAGGTTCATCGTCTTCCTGAAGTTATCAGAAGGAGTTTGGCGTCCGTCACCCACCAAGATCGTGAAAACTACCTAACCGATATGTTTGTTGTGCTACTAACTACAGCCGTTGGTCAACCCCTCCACAGAGCTCCTCAATTTCGTTTCTATATTACGTTTACAGGGGTTTAGATGGGAAAATGCTATATCATCAACATCATAAACTGTAATGTAAAGATGCACATTACCAACCAACAGGTGTGCCAAAACTAGGAAATAGATTTATTCGAATACCTATCCATCATCAGTAAAAATACCTAGCAATACCGACCTAAATATGCTTTGTACAGTACTGTACTTGTTATTAAGAACTAGAATGCTGAAATGTTACATTTTTTCAACACTTTTGTATGGTCTGGAGGCCTGGACTCTCAAGAAAGACGATATTCGTAAGATCCGACCATTTGAACTGTGGTGCTATCGTAGAATGCTAAACATCCCTAAAACTGACAAAGTTATAAACATAGAAGATTCGAGAAGAAAGGGAAAAAAACATAAATTATTAAAGCAACGAAGATAAGAAAGATGCGATATTTTGGACATATTATCAGAGGAGTACAAGATCATACAGCTTATTCTAGAATGGAAAATAGCAGAAAAGAGAGGAGAAGGAAGACAATTCTCAAAATTCACCATAATTTTTAAATTGTATCAATGCATCCCTTCAAAACAATTTTATTCGTTGTACCCCTTTTATAGTACCTACTCGGAACCTACCTTCAAACGGAAAGCCGTAATTATTTCCACCGTTCATTTCTGGAGAAGCGACTCGAAGGTACTCAAGGCTACTTATACCGATTATGGTACTGCTCGAGCACACGCCAGTTTGCTACCTGTATAAGGACAAGTGTCGGATGTCCAATTTAGGCCAAACTCCTATGAAAACCTGATACGTCCCTTATACGATGTTTGGTATTTCATCCTGATAACCAGGTGTAGGATATTGTCTTTACTACTTGTCATTCCTCTACCGTCTCTTTACTTCAGTTGATCGCTCCTAAACGGTCTCACCTCTCGATTACTCTCACGACTACCGATGACAGAAACCATTGGGTTTAATTTCCTACCATTAACACTTTAACGATTTCTGTCGCCTTGTCACGATGTTCTCAGCATTTTCGCCTTTCTGTTTCCAGCGTGCTAGTCAAATCCGCTCTATGCCGTTCACTGGTGATTCTTCAGACGACTCCAGCGACGGCGAAGGGGAACATACCAACGCCATGAATCTCAGCACCACCAGAGGAACCAACAGTAGTTCCGATAATACTGGTAAGTCTTCAATCATCTGGTCAGTATCTGTCAAACAAAACAGAAATATATTCAGTAAGTAATACGGAAGTGAAGAGCCATTAGAGGGTCCTTCTTGGTCGCAGCATTTCGCTTTTTAAACTTTTCAATCAGACTCTAAAAATGTGAAGTTGAAATGAATTCAGAAATTCATCTGATCACAAGGATTTCGAGAAATGAATCTGAGTTTTAATCATTGAAAAATCGTCCATCATACCAAAATTGTACCAAAAAATGGCCCCACGAGATCGTGAGTCTGAACAAGAAATTATTTTCAAAACAAAATACTTATTAAGAGATCAAATTTACATTTTAACGAAAGATCATTTGAAAATTGCAACGAATTCCGTTAAATCAACCAAAATATGAGGTGGTAAATTTATATGAATTGAATAACGCAAATTTTTTATCATTCATTCAATAATTATTTTTAACGTTGTACGTAAAATGTGTACTTAATTTTCGAATGCATTTCAATATATTATTATTATTCCGTTTCCAGATACGTCCTTATCGAGTTCTAGCCCAAGTAAAAGCCACATTCAAACTACCTCAAGTTTTTCCCCCGCCAAAAGAAGTTCCTCTGGGTCTCCCTCCAAAAGTATGCTGCGTAAGTTTCAAAGTGTTTACTTTCTTATCAATTCTATTTGGGTTTGTTTCTATAATTTTGAGATTATTGCTTTTTCCTTCAGTTTCAAGTATAATGAGGAACTTGCGTGTTCATCATCTCTAGCATTTTAGCATCATCTATTGCAGTCCTTCATCAACTATAGCATTTTTTCTGAAGCATTGATTTAACATTGAAAAAAAAAAAAAATCACCAGTTATGCAGCATGGCAATAAGAGCGAATTTTCGAAGAAATGTATGGTTTTATGTAAAATGTCTTGTAACACCTCAGTTTATAGATTTTTCAACGCTGAACTCAATGGTGCAGTCAGAATTGCGATATCTCATTCCGTTATCGGATTAGAGTAGATGAGCCTTGAAGAACATTTTGAGTAACGGAATAATTTGGGAACGGAATAAGATATCGCAATTCTGGCCATCCACGAACGATCGATTGTTAAAACTGTCCCTTTCGATTGTCAAAACTGTATTTTTGTGCAAATTTGAACTTTTTACCTCAATTCTATCTGATTTTTTGTGTCTTTTGACAGTGAATTCAGAATGGTCTAGAACGTTTTTGGTATAAAATGTTTTCGAAAAATCGAGTTTTAACAATTTTGGAACAATAGCTTCCTTTTTTTCGAAAATTCGCTAAATGATGTCTGTACCTCCCATTTGTCATGAATAACCCTCACCTCGATATAACAGCCTACTTTTCTACTGCTTTAAATACGTATAACTGATTAGTTTGAAAGCATTTTGCTAAACGCTGAAATATGACCAAAATTCTTGACAAAATGTTGTCAACATTTCAACTTTATCCTAGATTACCAAAACGATTTCCTGTAGGTTTTGATTTAACCACTACAAATCTGCCTGAAATGTCACTAAGTAACTGGCTATCTTAGTAACAGGTACCAGCAGCAATGGTTTGCTGGGATTTGGTGGTTTCAGGCCTGAACTGACTTGTTTATTGTGTTACCGGTAGATGTCATGCAGGTTCCCATTACGTGCATAATGATGTAATATTTCTATTGCGTTATTATTTTTATTTCTCTGCACTCTATTTTTTTAATTTGCGTTATCCCTCAGTTTGTTATGGTTTTATAATTTATTTTTGTACACTTGGGGTCCATTCCCGTTTAGATACGTCATTTGAATCCGGCATGTCCGATGATTATGCAATCCCTCCAGACGCAGTGTCGTGCGAATCGCTGGACTGGAGCGGTTTGGCTCGCGGCCCAGGGGGTAGCCCGAGTCGAGCTCCTCGGGGTGCTGAGCAGATAGAAAAGAACGGGCATCTCGCCAAACTCGGCGGCAAACTGAAAACATGGACGAGGAGGTGGTTCCAACTCAACAATGCCAAGCTCAGATACTGGAAAAGCCAGGTGAGTCCTTTTCACGTCGTTTCAATTGCGATTGTTCGGTTGGCTTTGGAACATTTCCCATTTTCTTGATGAGATCAAAGTGCTCTTTCACGAGATTTATTTATGCTGCATTTTAGCCCAGTGAATGTAGACACAAAAAAGGCAAACTTAGCATACGCACATGTATCCATGATTTTTTTACATGTTGTTAGGACCCCTATGGGTAGTGTCTACCTAAATTTGCAACTTTTAGCGTGCTGGCGTGGGTGTTCACCGGGATTTATTCGACATTTCACATATGGGGTATGGTAGTTAGTTCAACCAGCTTTAAGATGAAAAAAAGAAATTTTGAATCACGCAAATAACTTCGGAGTTATAGCCAAAAGTGGACAAACTTGTTTTCGCAGAGAAGTGAGACTTACCGCAGGTTAGCCAAACTTTGAACGCGTGTGGTGGCCAAACTGCTGGACCGAATTTAATGTTATTGGGGTTCATCGACGCCGAATTTAAAGCTCTATAAGAAAGTAATGCATAAGACCTCTTGAAACCGATATAAAACCTCTTTATGACGCCGTGCACTTTTCAACTCAGTGACTCCAGAATACCGGTTACCTTTTTTCGGTTTTTGTTAGTTTTTGAGGGAACCATTCGGTCTAGAAGCACCATTCTAGTCTTAAATCAAAGAGTATTAAATTGTCTTCATATTCTTCTCTCATGACCAGTAGTTTGGCCGGTTCGAGACTAGAAAAATTATCGTAACATAGAATTTGCACTTTTTGGAAAAAAGGCCTGTTTTTGCAGAGCTCTATGTCGGGTACTATTGTGTCTGCGGGGTTCTTCTACCACTGAAATTTTAGGAAATTTGAATACTTGAAGATAAGGAACGAATAAATTTTTTGGCCAAGAGGCTGCGTAACTGCTTTTTTGGCCAAAAACTAAAACTAGTCCAAATATTTCGCTGTTTTCCGAGCACCATGAAGTTAGCACACGGTTTTCAGGGTTCCAAATTTATGTACACACTACCCGTAGGGATCCTAACCACTTATTTTTAAAAAATCGTAGATACATGCGCGTATGCAAAGTTTGATACGCGACCTTTAATGAAAACAAGAGTCATCATCCTCCATATAGTGTATTTAAATGCTTTACGATAGAACGCTCACTGTATAGGTACAGATGAATTTAATTGAAGACGGTTATTTGTTGCTGCATAAATACTAGTTTTCCTATTTGTGATTTAAGCCCTGCAGCCTCCACAGTGCTAACCTCATTATTGAACAGAGAGACCAAATAATCCAAAACTGCTCACTTCTGTGACTATTGACATGTAGGCGAAATTTTGAATTTCCATCATGTATTCAAGAGCAGATATTGTGTCGGACGATACACATAAATATTGTATCTACATACATAATATAATATATTATTTTAAAACATTCGATAATGTAGGGTTTTGATATAAATCCCCCAAAACGGAGTTATCCAAATATCCAAAAATAGCTTCGACCCCTTGAAGGACTTATCTTGCAGGTTATTCCGTGAGATATTCACTACACATCATTACTTGGTATTTTGAATAATTGGTATTTGTTGTTATTTCAGAACGATGTAAATAGAAAGCCTCAGGGAGAAATTAGTATAGATGAGCACTGCCGAATCACGAGAGCCCAAGGTGCTGCCACGTTCGAAATTGCCACCGAGAAAAAGACTTACTACCTCACGGCTGATTCAATAGCTGCGACTGAAGACTGGGTTCGGGTGCTACAGGTTAGTCTTTAATTATAATCCATGGGCTTCAAGAATACGAAGATTATAAATCATACAGTCTGGTTGCCAATCAACCAAACCAACTTGTGTCAGTAGCCGGAGTACCAGTCTTTAGGTACTCTAACTGTTTTTGACAAGATTATTCGGTGGATAGTCGTGGAAATGACACTCATATGTATTGAATATACGTGGATGACGATGTAGAAGCCACGCCAAAACCATAAAAAGCTACTTTTTCTTCCAGAATGTACAGAGGCGGAATGCGACGAAATTGCTCCTCAGCAAAGAGCATAACAAACCCACGCTTCAAAGCTGGCTCACCAAAGTGAGAAACGGCCATGCAAAGAAGTGCTGGTGCGTCCTTCTCGGGAAGATGTTCCTCTACTTCAAATCTCCTTCAGACACTGTAAGTTGACCACGTGATGTTATCGTACTGTGATTCCCAGAAACCTTGAGCTGCACTGATCTGCAGAAACCACACTGAACATGCAGTAACTTGTACGAAAACACTATGTAGAATCTTAATGTAAATATCCTTCATTTCCAACGCTTCAGTTGTTTGAATTGGACTTAATTCAACTTCTTCCAAAGTTAGGTGTGCTCAAAATGTGTACATAAAAACGAAATTACTTTTCAGAACGCAGTTGGGCAAATCAACATGAGGGACGCGAGAGTTCAGCAAGTAGAGCACGTCTCCGATTCAGATAGTGAGGATCGGGACAGCGATCTGGCACAGCTGACGATTGGAATCTTCCCGAACCATCAACCACCGACATACCTGTTGATGCCCACCAAACAAGAGAACGTAAGTGAATTTCAGGCGGTTTGAAACCCAAAAAATGTCAAAGATCAACGATGAAAGCAAAAGCTTAGACAGGTTAGATGGATAGCTTAGATGGTTTGCTAAGTTGTTTCCTTCCCGAGGTTTTTGATTTCACCGCTTAGAGGTTGCCTGCTCTGTGAAAGCAGACCAAGACAACCCTCTGGGTGGGTTTAATTGCCTAACCTTCCTCGGGTTACAGGGGAAACTCAGCAAACCATTTTTCACAATTGACTACTGTGATGAATGGTTTGCTGAGTTTCCCCTGTAATCCGGGGAGGTTACGCCCCACCCAGAAGGGTAGCCTGGTCTGCTTTCACAGACCTACCTATCTCCAGAGTGGTCGAGAAGCAAGGGAAACTCAGCAAACACTACACCATTTACACTACACAGTTATGGACTAGATAACCTGAATAATTTCTTCATACATCCACAGTTTCTTCAGTACGTTTACTATTATGATGATCTAAAATGTCCTCGACACCTGCTGAGTCTTGGCCCTTCCACTTCACTACTGATGACACCTGCACGCCTCATTGTTTTCAGGACTCTTGGCTGTACCATCTGACAGTTGTTTCGGGTGCTGGACCCAACGCTGGAACGCAATATGAACAACTCGTTCAGAAACTCATGGAAACCGACGGTGACCCAAGTGAGTTGAAACCACAACTCGCCACATTAAAACTCTGAAATCAATGATATTTCAGGGCCTTGCAGCCCTCATTTAATCAGCATATTGTCACTTCATTTCCAGCTTTTAACTGATACTCGCTGTTGTAATCAAGTTTTGAGCTGGAAATTGCCGGTATGTGTGAGGTTTTCAGAAGAGAATAATTTGTTCCAGATTGTGTGCTGTGGCGACATCCTCTTTTGCTGCACAGTAAAGAAACGATAGCCTCCCCTCTAACTACCCTGTCGTCGGAGCAGCTTCAAGCTGACGCTATTAAGCTCTTCAAAGTTGGTTTCATTTCTAATGAGTCGATTATATAATTATGGATACGTTACCGCCATTGATACGCTACAGACTTTCGTCCATTGTCGGGTATTCAATTGACCTTCTCGTTTTGCAGAGCTGTCAATTATTCACTTCTGTGGCTGTGGAATCCGCCGGCATAGATTATCACGTAGTTCTGGCTCAAAACGCCTTGCAGCAGTGCCTCGACCAGTGGGAGCTCCAAGCCGAAATGATGTGCGCCCTGGTTAAGCAAACGTCGCGACATCAGCCCTCCAAGACAGGCGTCCAGGTATTCGCCAAATTGAGGCATCGTGTAAGTGTTCCCTATCCCGCATGGCATACCTTTAGCTAAGTAGACCTAAGTTGATCTTCTTTCCCTCGTTATTTGTGACCTTTTCCTCTTGAAAAAACAAAAAAAGCTACTCAAATGTATGAATATCCCTCACATTAATGAGCCATTTTGTCAACACTAATTCCTTTTACTATTTCACTATTGACATTGTTGAATTACTCCTTGAATTACCTCAAAGTTCAGGCTTAGCGTCCTAGGTATTTCGTATACAACCCTCACCAACAAATTAATCAACACCTTGTACTCCTCCTCTAACTGAATCAATTCAAACATACTCATTTCTTTAGAAAATATCTACCTACCTCCCTAATCATACCAACGTAACCTTTGTAAGTTTCAATCACATTTCTCTGGACTAATTCCACCTACTAATAACTTCACCCATTTCAATGTTTCCTCCAAACTGCCAGCAGTTGGCACCAAGGATCAAGAGTGGTAATTAATAATGATTCATAGATTCATAAGGCAGTACATTCAAGTCGGATGCATTTAAAAAAGTTCAGATTTTAGGGAACACCAGTGAATAAAATGAAGAATGATTTAATTTCTGTTGAATTCGTGGGGTCAAAGTGAAACTGATTTTTCAATTTACTAGAAAATATGTCCATCCGACGTTTTGTCAAAATAGTCGGAATAGTGTCAAAATAAGAATTTAGTTCAAAATAGAAACGATTCCACGCTAAAAATACGTGAATACGCGTAAAATGTGTTTGTTTAATACAACATTTTGAACCGTTTAGAATTATGTGTGACCAGACCCCATAGGTTCTCTTAACCAAGTCAAAATTGTTAGTATTTTTCAAGCATAGAGTCAAAAATGGTCGATGTTTTGCTGTAATGTAGTAGGTAAACTGCGCATAAGGGAACTAATTATTCAATTATACGAAATAAAAGGCGAGTTTCAAAACGAAAAAGTATATTTCCACGAAAATACTACACGATAAACCGGTTTTGGCTGTCACACCATCATCAGTACAACAAAGAATGAGGAAATTTATGGAGGATTTATATTTCTCCTGATTGGCTAACGAGGAAAGGATCAGTAACAGGAATAGCTCAATCAAGGGGGAATTATATAAGTTCACTCATATCTTTTACAGAGAGGCCCAAATGGTAAATTCTCTGATTTCCTAAGACTCCGATGCATACTTTTTTGGGACCATACTAAAAATATGGGCTATTACAACTGATGTGTTACCTATTTCGTAATAATTACCAATTATTGGTCCTATGGTCCCTCTTCTAACCCTTAAAGTCATCCTTATGTTCCCACATCCTAACCGTAGGCTTCCTACTTGTCTGTCCTGGATATTTACTTCTACAATCAAATTTCAATACACAGGGTGACCCACTCGTAGGTGCAAAAATTTTTTTGCGTAAAACTGCATTACATTTTTTTTTCTTTAAATCCCCATGTTTTTTCTCAATTAAACTGAAATTTCTCCACTTTCTTCAGTTCCAACTTTTGGCCGCATTTTCAGAATTAGCGTTAAATTTGCTAAAGGATTAGTGCACTTTGATTCTTGAGAAGTACCATCTAATGACCATAACAGCAGCGCAAACATGGACGAATTTGGACAAATCTTCAGAACGTTACTACTTTTTCAAAAAAAATTCTGAAAACTGGCAAATCTCATGAAACGTCTTCATTTAATAAGATTTTCAACTGTATGGGCAACCTTCGTGGAAATAGAATTTTTCGTTTTGAAACTTACACTACAATTCAACAGAAGATTTCAGTTAAATTTTATCATTATAATATAGTACATAAATATTGAAGCACCAAATCCACTGCACTCTCGCTGTTTTAAGTTTCCTTATGTTAATTTAAGCCATCCCGTATATTTTGATAGAAAATTTATTTCGTCAAATTGCAGACTTATACCGCTTTGCGCACACCGCTGCACTCAATTTTGTTCAATTTATAAAATATATTATTTATATGATTTTACGGTGAAACGGAATTTCCTTTCACCAACTTGTAAATTGTGCCTGCAAAGCTGAATGTCGGTGTTCTAATTTAGATGTTTACCGTTCGACACTCAAGTAAAAATATAGTTTTCAATCTGGGATTATAGTTTTTTTTCTGAATTTGCATGTGAAATGCAGTGTTTAGCCCCTTATGGGACATTCACTTTAGCTGCATCGCCCGCCATCGCGCATGATCGTTTCATTGTGAAACTGGTTACTATGTACCATAAAGTTAGATTGTCACAACTAGATGATTGCTGGTGAAAATCAATAAATGTTCGTTTCTTAGACAAATATTGTACGATAAAAGTAGTTTTTTTAAAAAGTTTTTTCTTTTCAATTCTTTTTAAGGGGGGGTTATAGGTGAGGGAAGGTCTCTGGGTGTTTAGGGCTTAGGCCACCGATATTTGGCTTTCAGCAACTCCTGTTGTGCGCCACACAGTCGCTGTTCTCTTGCGACGGCGCCGGTTCACCAACTGTGGGGCCGCTCCCGACGCCGCCGCCGCAGGCTCCGGTCGACTCCGTCAAGGCCAATCCGCCCAACTTCGCTCTCGTCCAAGCCTGGCAGCTCCTCGCATTGGCCGTCTCGCTCTTCGTGCCTAAAAACAACAAGCTCCTCTGGTACCTGAAGCTGCACCTTCTCAGGAATACGGATAGCAAGTGAGATTTCAGCCATATTTCTACATTTATGTGATATTTGCGTAGATTTTACGGTTTTATTTTTTTTAAGCAGCACCCGATTAACCCAAGTGGATCTGGTTCTACAGGGTGGAACACGAAAGACAGATAGATTTGTAAAGGTCGCAGGTGTCTAGGAGAGGGTTCATTGGAAAGAGGCGGGTGGGCAGTTGTGGTCTATTGAACAGCCTACTTCGAACCTACTTTCGACTGTCCTGTGACCGGTATGATGGGCGGGTCCCCCTGGCAGAAGACGAAAGTCAGTTAACCAGGGGTACCAACCAACCAACCAACATCAGCCCCTCAAAGAAACTGAACACATGTCCTGTGACCGGTCCTTCCAAAGGTTCTGAGGGAGGGCCGGGCTTGCGACCATTCAAGGCTTAAAAGATCGAGACTGGGGGAGGGGGGACAGGGTGAGAGATTGCCTGGTCCCCTGCAGGCTCGGGTTGCTCAAAATGGTACCACGGGCGGAGGGAGCCACAGGTGCAATGCCCTCTGGGCAATGCACCACCGGCCTATCCTCCAACAGAGGTTGGATTCGTGGTGTTTGTGCACTTGCTAGAAAGCAGGAAGTTTCCCCTCATCCCCCAAACTTTGATGTTGGGCAGGGCCCCCTGGTAGAAGACGAAAATCAGTTAACCAGGGGGACCGCATAGCCTTTCAAAACATCTTCCACATGTCCTGTGACCGATCTGGCTTCTAGGGACAATGGAGCAACCAGCACTCTGGATAGCTCTCATCCCAAAACCAGTACCATGGGAGGGAGGAGCCCCTGGCACCAGATGCATAGCAGTTTGCTAAGCATCAACCCCCCCCCCCCCTACCCCTCCAGTTGAGGTCCGATTCGTGGTGGTCGTGGTTGACGCAAACCCCGATCCCTGGACATAGTGGAACTACATACCCACTTGCGAAAGAATGTTAATTCCTATCTATGTACGAAATAATGCAAATCTCTACCTACCTACGATTTAGTTAAAATCTCTACCTTCCTAAATATCCATTGAATAGCGGAGAAAATCCGAAAAATTAAAAAGTCAAGAGGTCGAACCACAACGGGTTTTTTGGTCAGCCATGAATGTTTATCGACCTTAAACCATGCATAGTTTGCCGTTTCGGCAAAATAGTTTGGTCGTGTTCGTGTATCGCAGAAGGACGAATGAATAGTATCGACCCTAGTAGAAAAACTAAACTACCGCATACTTAGTACTCCTTTGGAACTGCTCGAAGTATCCAACTAGCATGTCACTCAATCTCACGGTTATTTTCGAATTGCCCGTGCACTACCGCGGTTTTACCAATTTCGCAGACATTTCGAAAATCGTAATCTAACAATTCTGAACAGCAAGACCAGCAGAGACGTAGGCACAGGTTTGAAAGCGGACGGTTGACTGGGCACCACTGCCTACTTGATCAGCGGTTCTTTCCCCACGAGTACATTGAAAAGTAATTTGAATCGATTCCACTAATTTACTTGGCTATCTTCTTATAGAATATATTTTCATTACTGAATTGTACCTATTTGTTCCTGGAGAACTCAGTCTGAAAACTAGAGAGTAACTACATGACCTGTTTCGCGCTATTTTCCTCATTAGTATCTTAATTAGTACTACCTCTATGTTTAAGATTTAGGATTTAGGAGATTTAGGATCAAGGGGTGGGCATATTGTTTGGAATATAGGTATATACAATATGGTATACAATATATACCAATATGGAAAATTACCATCTCAGGCAGGTACTAAGTTGTTTCAAGCCCTTCCTGATAACAAAAAAGTGTTAGTCATACAAAATACTTTAAGCTAAAACATTATAGAACATTAACAGGGTTCCTTTCACAGTTTAGGTGAGTTTATGAATTCAAATAAATAATCAAACATAACTTTACTTTTCTTTTACACTATTATTTTTGCTCAAATTTTTGCTTTTGGGTAGATCGTTACCAGTGACTTTATCTTTATTTTCATCAGTGTATTCAGAGTGCCAGATACGCTGTTCCAAACCGTATAAATTTAAATGTCATTAAATTAATTTGTGTTTTTTCCCATTTTGTAATCTATCTGTCCATCCTGTACAACCAATTCCCTTTGACTATGTGTTCCCTTTAACCACGAAAGCTGATTTGGTAAACCCAAGCTTGTCTCAGATGGGCTCTTGCGCATGAAAAAGCACTCATTAGGAGGTTAGAAAACGTTACTATTCGATTCGGCATTGACAATTACTAGGTCGACACCCAACTCCCAAATTCAAGTAGGAGACACCGTCTTTAGTATGAGAGGACGATCTTTGTCAATATCCTTGGCTTCGACCTGGTTTTTCGCCTTCAGAACAAAATCCAATGGTGCAGCATCTATGCAAGCTGCACACATCATACTGAAGTGGGGCATCAGCCATATGGTGAAAATCTCTTGACAAAGTCTCCATAAATATGGTTGTAAGATTGAAGAACATGTCACATCGCCCGCAATCACAATTTGCTAGCGGATGATTACTGGAACCGAGATGTAAGCTCAAAATTGTCCTTAATGAGAGCGGGTTGAGATGCACACATCTAGTGTACCAGAGTGAAAGTCCAATGAAAAACGCCGAAGTATAACATATTTGATTAGCTTGCAGTTTCGGCAGTCCTCCATCCCTCTTCAGAGGAAACAGAGAAATGATGAGGCTGCATCTAGCAGTACAACTCAAGTCACCGCACGTAAAATTAAATACTCAAGAAAGGAACCATGGTAGGTACTCGCCAGTAGAAACCTCTAGGGTGCCTGATTGGTAGCATGCTTGTTACAGTACTATAGTAGCCCCTCCGACTCTGGTAAAGCACACCTTAGTCACCCCGCGAGCTCACAGTTCCTTCAATTGATGGAGGGAAATGAAAGTTTGGTACTCCTTTACAACCATGATAACTCACAGTTACCAAATATTTCCCATGTGATTTACTGCGTTTATTTCTTTCAGGACTGAATGCGGAAAGTATGCTGCATACTGTGAACGAGCGTTGGAGAGAACGATTACTAACGGAGGGAGGGAAGCGAAGCCTTCAAGAATGGAAGTGCTGTCGATACTTCTGAAGAATCCTTATCACCACTCTTTGCCTCACTCCATCCCAGTTCACTTCCTGAATGGCACATACCAGGTTTGTCTTCAAAACAGTGATTAGCAGTTGTTGACGATGGCCAAATGGATTGGATGTTGAATAACTTGAACCATTTCTGAATCAAAACCACGACAGCTTATAACTGCCTGACAAATCTACGTGCCAATCTCCCATTAACTGGATTAATTTTCCTCTTATTCGCAGGTTGTGGGATTTGATGGGTCGACCACAATAGAAGAGTTCATGACGACATTGAACACGGAGATCAGCTGTCGCGAGTCATCCAGCTCTGGGTTTACATTGTTCAGTGACGATCCCATCGAGAAGGATTTGGAGCACTACATCGATCCCCAGGCGAAAGTGAGTGCATAACTTATTTCACGAAATGTTTTGTTATTTATACATATGGCGAATTTACTTTATTGCTGCTCGGTTTTAATGTACAATTATAATTACGTCCTTACAGTTGTGTGACGTCATCTCAAAGTGGGAAACAGCTCTGAGGGAAAAAGGATCAGGCAAGTTTGAAACGACTCGGGTGATTCAGTTGACCTACAAGAACAGACTGTACTGGAGGCATTCGGCCAAGATGGAGACGGACCGTGAGCGGCTGCTTCTCTGCTACCAGACGAATGTGCAAGTTGTCCAAGGGAGGTTTCCTGTGAACAGGGATTTGGCTCTCGAGCTTGCTGCACTGATGGCTCAGGTATGAAGCCGAACTCTGTTACATGTCTCGCTAACTAGCACATCATCGTGTAAATTTCAATTGAAAACTTTTCTGAAAAATTAACAACTCCCTATTTTTCATTTCAGATTGACTTTGGAGAATACCATGCCGAGAAAGCAAGAGGAAGTGGAGGAAACGTCAGGGATCTTCAGGTGCTACAAGCTCTTGATAAGTTCTATCCATACCGATACAGGGATGGTCTTGCTCCTGACACGCTCAAGTAAGTAGAGTAGTTCAGTGACCCATGCTGATGTTTGATTTAGTTTTGAGTCCCTTGTTGATGGTTTACTCGTGTATATTTCAGGGAACTGCAAAGTGCGCTACAAGAAAAGTGGATGTCTTTGAAGGGAAGAGGTCCTTTAGATTGCGTCCGTATTTATCTAACTTGTTCTAGAAAATGGCCTTACTTTGGAGCGAGCTTATTCCAAGCTAAGGTTGGTATTAATACTGGCATTTCTGTCGTTCGCAGTTTTTGATGTATCTTCAGGTTTCTTCAAGAGATGTTACGATCCAAACTGTTTTATCCGTAGTTGAAGCAGAGTGAATGGGGTATGATATGGGTGGCTGTGGCAGAGGATAGCATCACTCTTCTGGAGCTGGGGACTATGCAGCCTCTTGCCAGGTACCCTTACGCAAGCGTCCTCACGTTTGGAGGCTGTCAAGACGACTTCATGCTCGTCGTCAATTCAGACGAAGGACTTGGATCGCAAAAGCTGTTATTCGCCCTTAGCAAACCTAAAGTGAGTTGCGGTACATACCATAGTGCTGGTAGTAATAGAAGTATTCGCGCCAATTTGCAGGAATCTTCCGTAATTGCCTAGTCCATAATTGGTCCCAAGTTGATCTTGAGGCATGAGAAATGGTGTGTAGGCAGACTTCAACATGTACTCATTCATACGTCGATTTAGTGGCCGATTCGTTTTGGACTGAAGAAGTTGTCTGTTGATCTGTAATGAAGATCTATAGAAATGTGGTAGAAGTATGATCATATTATCGTTGCTGCATGAATAGCCAAGAAGTGTAACAGCATCAGGGATCCTGGGTTCAATCCTAGGTGAAAACCCAAATTTTCTTAGTTCTCAATTAAGCTGTAAATCAGTAAGTTAGCCTGCCAAGACATCAACGCTGTATGGTCGTAGCTATTTGATTTTCGTATTGAACATCACCAATTTTTTTTTCCAGATTCTGGAGCTGACTCTGCTGATTGCAGACTACATGAACGCCCTGGGCAGGGGTACCGGAACCCCTTTAGCAGGAACCCTGACACGCACGACCCAACCGGACATCCTCAAAGCCACTCCTGATCACCAGCTCCATCGAACCGACTCTCACAAGCGGAACGAAACATGACATTAGCCGTGTTAGCCTTGAATGTCCACTCTGTTATCGCTTTCTCAACTTTTCTATCGTTCTGTACAGTTACTCGAAATGTTTATTAAGAGTATTTCTAGAGTAGTTGCATATTATATTCAACATTTCGTTGAATATGCGCTTCTCGACTTCTGAAATGACCCACTGCGGTAAACTTGCAAAGACACGAAATCAGGTCATATAATGACTTCAAACTATTAGTTTACAAGTTTGATCAACGTAAAAACGTTCGTTGAAAACTAGTTGAAAAACGGGAATTAGTGTGACCTTTCGAATAGGCGTAAACCTGAAGAAATTCTGACGTCACAGACTCTGTTTCCATCCATTTCAGGCCGAAGCAGACTAAGTTTTGGGCTGAAAGTAGTCGGTATTGGAGTATAAAAGGAACTGAACCAAGGTGAGTAGGTGAAGGTGTGGGACAGACTTCAGGTCGGCAGCGTCCTACTAGTTAGGCTCAACAGAACACACATACGAACTCTAACTACGTAAATTCTTCGTTTGCCGTATGTTTTGAGGTTATACTAAGTATTGTATGTCTCAGTTCATACTGAAGAATCCTACCGACATCAATGGAACATCAGTAGAGAAAAATAAACTATAATTTAGGATCTATCTTGATCAGGATAGATAATGGTAAATATTGAAAGAACGGGAGGGATCTTGAAAAGTGAGGATCCATGTTGAAGTAATAGAACTAGGGGGCGTAGGAACGGGAGAGATGTTAAGAAGTGGGGTTCCATGTTGAAGTAATAGAACTAGGGGGCGTAGGAACGGGAGAGATGTTAAGAAGTGGGGTTCCATGTTGGAGTAATAGAACTAGGGGGCGTAGAACGGGAGAGATGTTAAGAAGTGGAGTTCTCCGTGTTGAAGTAATAGAACTAGCAGGCGTAGGAACAGGTGAGATGTTAAGAAGTGGGGTCCCATGTTGAAGTAATAGAACTAGCTGGCAAGTTCTATGTGTGGTTCTCCAAGAGAAGTGTGGTTCTCCATGTTGAAGTAATAGAACTAGGGGGCGTAGGAACGGGAGAGATGTTAAGAAATGGGGTTCCATGTTGAAGTAATAGAACAAGCAAGCGTAGGATCGGGAGAGATGTTAAGAAGTGGGGTTCCATGTTGGAGTAATAGAACTAGGGGGCGTAGGAACGGGAGAGATGTTAAGAAGTGGGGTTCTCCATGTTGAAGTAATAGAACTAGCGGGCGTAGGAACGGGAGAGCTGTTTAGAAGTGGGGTTCTCCATGTTGAAGTAATAGAACTAGCTGGCGTAGGAACGGGAGAGATGTTAAGAAGTGGGGTCCCATGTTGAAGTAATAGAACTAGGGGGCGTAGGAACGGGAGAGATGTTAAGAAGTGGGGTTCCATGTTGGAGTAATAGAACTAGGGGGCGTAGGAACGGGAGAGATGTTAAGAAGTGGGGTTCCATGTTGGAGTAATAGAACTAGGGGGCGTAGGAACGGGAGAGATGTTAAGAAGTGGGGTTCCATGTTGAAGTAATAGAACAAGCAAGCGTAGGATCGGGAGAGATGTTAAGAAGTGGGGTTCCATGTTGGAGTAATAGAACTAGGGGGCGTAGGAACGGGAGAGATGTTAAGAAGTGGGGTCCCATGTTGAAGTAATAGAACTAGGGGGCGTAGGAACGGGAGAGATGTTAAGAAGTGGGGTTCCATGTTGGAGTAATAGAACTAGGGGGCGTAGGATCGGGAGAGACGTTAAGAAGTGGGGTTCCATGTTGGAGTAATAGAACTAGAGGGCGTAGGAACGGGAGAGATGTTAAGAAGTGGAGTTCTCCGTGTTGAAGTAATAGAACTAGCTGGCGTAGGAACGGGAGAGATGTTAAGAAGTGGGGTTCCATGTTGGAGTAATAGAACTAGGGGGCGTAGGAACGGGAGAGATGTTAAGAAGTGGAGTTCTCCTTGTTGAAGTAATAGAACAAGCAAGCGTAGGATCGGGAGAGATGTTAAGAAGTGGGGTTCCATGTTGGAGTAATAGAACTAGGGGGCGTAGGAACGGGAGAGATGTTAAGAAGTGGGGTTCTCCGTGTTGAAGTAATAGAACTAGAGGGCGTAGAAACGGGAGAGATGTTAAGAAGTGGGATTCTCCATGTTGAAGTAATAGAACTAGCAGGCGTAGGAACAGGAGAGATGTTAAGAAGTGGGGTCCCATGTTGAAGTAATAGAACTAGCTGGCAAGTTCTATGTGTGGTTCTCCAAGAGAATTGTGGTTCTCCATGTTGAAGTAATTGGACTAGCTGCATCTCTCTGTCATGCGCTCGCCCTCACCTTGGGTTTACGTCACATCTTGTTATCCACTAAGTAAGACTGATTTCTTAGGATTTTTATATCGAGAAATCTCTCACTTAAGAGCTCACAACTCAACTGCAGCTCAGTTGAACCTGCTCCGGTCAATTTCAAATGTCGAGTAGAATATTTTTGTAATAGAACGTAGACGTTATTAAAAATATGAAAAAAAAAAAACCCAATGCCAAAAAACAAGTAAAAGTGATAGCTTTTATTTAACCACGTTGAAAATTGTAATTTTCTTTACTTCAAAACGTTTATTCGTCTAGTTTATATGAGTCTCTGTACATCTTCAGAACCTACTATCCCTTGTACATACAATTAGTTAGTAGTCCATTACAGTAGTCCAAATGAAAAGTAGCGAAAGACTAGAGCGATACTGTAACAGGACTGACGGACAAGACGTAAATATGATTTTCACTTTTTCGTGCCGTTTGAGATTATTATTTGTACCTTATGAAACTCTGCATCACTCATTTTAGTCTCAACCGCCCTAAAACTTACTCTGAATTGTTTTGTTGGTTGTGATTTCCTACGCAGGTTGTGTAGATTAGTGTAGAACTGAATTCCCTCCGAATTATTGAAATTAATACCATTTCTGCATTGGTTTATTTAAATGTACCACCTCGAGTTGTAAAGGTTCGAGACCTTCTAGTTGTATTTATTTTAATTGTACAGAGCTGATTAATGGTTTACAAAATATATTTTGTATGGGAAAAAATGAAAAGTTTACAAATCGATATTTTTACTGTGGTGTTTGTGTATGATAATGGTTATGTGATATAGAAATTTAAACATTTGGCTAGACACGTAAGTTACCATCTTGTGAGCCATTTTAGAAACAATATCATAAGTGGCAAGATTCGATTGACTGCCATTAGCTAAGTATTCAATACTGATTCCATCAATCATTGTGACTTATTATCCATCATTGCAACTGAAATCACAGTGTTGATTTATACAATTTAGTTATCATCCAAGCCGAATCCAAAGTATTAAGTGTTACAAAGTCCACTTAGATTGCAAGGTGCAAACTGTAAACCTATTGTAAAAATGTTGAGTGCACATTATATATTATATATTTAATTTAAATGGTTTTTCCATTAAAGACTTTTAACTGGGCATGAAATGAGACGTTTGTGTAAATTTTTCATTGCGTAATAATTTTATTGTACATCTAGTCTTTTGTAAATATAACAGTATCATTAAAATGGCTGAGAGAAAAACAAGCTTTGGAAAAAAGTATAAATTTTTAAATCCATCTATAATCGTCATAACATCACTAAATTGTTGTAGGTTTCTTTTCGTGTATAATTAATTCTAACCTGGAGTATATACAATATTATTTTGATAAAACTCAGTTATGCGTGTTTTTATACTCTGTGAAAGATGAAATAAAAATCATTTGCGTGAACTACCAGATTGGACTGCTTGTTTTTGATTACTACCCAAGAATCTCAACTGAGGGGTATGCGGTGATGATTGTCACAAATGTCGTCACAGCAGGGTGTGTCACTATACGTATAAGTCGTATAAGCAGAAACTACAGTGGCGCCATACTCAATCACGATCAACCAAAAAATTCAAATTCAAATTTTTGAGAGGGAGCATCTCTAATGTGAAAAAGACAGTTCCTAAGAGATATGTTCATTCAGATGTGGCCACATCTAAGGCGAGCAACTTTCGGATGCAAACCAAATGTGTCCAGTTTGGCGGAAGTGATCACATGTACAAGTAACGTCAAGTCACCTTAGCACAACGCGAAATCCATCCCTTCCACTGCTTTTCTGATCTTCCCACCCGTTCATCGCTCAATTTTCTTGATTCAACTTCTGAACGTGTCGGGAGTGCTTGATAATTTGTTGCGGTTTTATCTCGAAGGGCTGATGTCGCACGACGATTTGTTAGGCGGAAAAAGGCGCTGCACTTTTATCCCGGAGTAAGGTTAAATTCGATTCGTATAAGTTGTGTCCCGGGAGAGAAATGGACACATGTATGTGGCCGGTTGTGATTGACTTGAGGCGATGTGTCCGAACACAGCCGACGCGCATGCGCAGTTGAGATAAGTTCAAACTTATGTCCTTAGGAATGTCCCCTTAGGAACTCTCTATTGGGGTCATATTTGGATTCAGCATAAAATTTCCTACAAATGTAGCCAAATTATAATTTTTTTGGACGAAGTTCGTGATGACCAGGAAAATAAACTGTAAAGTTGTAGTAAAAAATTATAAAAAGTATTAAACGTATGAAAATTTGATTTTATATAAAAAATATCAAAGTTTGATATTTTTTATATAAAATCAAATTTTAATGATGCTACAAAATCAAATTTTAATGATGCTACAAAAATCATTTAATGATGCTACAAAATCAAATCATAAATGAACCTTACTTTTTTAAAAAAGTTTATGGAACCTGAGTAGGTTCCAAGTCTCATTGTTTGGACGTTATGGTATGATACCATTGGTACTTATCTTTCCGATTCTGCCCTTCTACGAACTTAGTCTTTCGATTGCTAAGACAGATTTTTTTGCGCAAATTTGAACTTTTTATCTCAATTCTAGAATGGCACATATAGGATTTTAGGATGCTTGGACCTATAGGTCTACGATTTTAGGTGTCTTCCGGCAGTGAATGCAGGATAGTCTAGAACGGATTTTGGTATAAATGTTACCGGACAAACCCGATTTTAGGTTTAACTGGTTTGGACAAGGATGATCTAGTTTTTCCTGACCGCACTGGGATAAACTAGTTAGGCCTTTTTCCCCAGGCTAAACTAGTTGGGCCTAATAGCCTGGGTGAATTGTTTGGCCAAACTAGTGTGTTCAAACCATTACTAGAGTATCATAAAAATTTAAGGGTAATGAATAATTAACATCTCGATATTCTGAGGTACAAAACTAAACGTATTCATTGTTTACTTTTAGTTACATGTCAAACATGCAAAAATTTACAAATTGCACAGTAAATTTTTCTTTTTGCAAATTGCAGATTGTTTTGCACGAACATTTTACAAATCCTTGACCGCTACCAGTGGAATGTTTTGTTGCTGCCGTTCTCTAAGAAATCTCACTCTCCATAATATGGGGAGTGAGATAATAATATTATTCACGTCCTTTTCAGTAATGAATTAGTAAACAAATAAATACGTATAGTTTTGTTCCTCAGAATATCGAGATGTTAATTATTCATTACCCTTAAACTTGTTGTGATACTCTAGTAATAGTTTGAACACACTAGTTCGGCCTGGTCTAAAGCAGGCAAATCTGGTTTATCCTAACGCCACCTGGCCAAACCAGTTCAGCTTGTAATCAATGAGGCCAAACTAGTTTATCCTAGGGCTGTCAGGAAAAACTAGATCACCTTAGTCCAAACAAGTTTGTCCTAAAATCGGGTTTGTCCGGTAACATAAACATTTTTCGGAAAATCAGTTTCAAAAATTTCGGACAGAGAACAATAGCTTCCTTTTTTCAAAAATTCGCTAAAAGAAAAATATTAGTAACATTTTGCACCAGGCACGGATCCTTCGCCTCCGAGACACTAGAAACAGACATGTAAGAGTTCAGAGATCGTCAGTTATTCACAGTACCAAATATTTATACCTAAACACATCCACTCATGTGATGATCGTGTAACAAGTTGTCAGATTAGGATTGGTCACTGAAGAAATGTATGAACAGTGTTTTGTTTTTGAAGGGTTGCATTTATTTTTATTATGGTATAAATCACATTACACTTACAAAATGGTACAAATCAATAATCCACTATAATTTATCCAATCTATGGAGAATTGAAAAATTGTATAACCTACGAATTACAAATAAGTGTAATTTTCTACGAATAAGCGGCAGGTATTGAGCAGTTACATCACAACACCTCGGTTTACCCTGAATAATTGAGTAGAGGTTCTCATTTGGAAACATTCCGAGTCCTTTCGTAGAGCATGATTAATATTTCTAATAAGCAGTCTTTGATAGTATGACTACAATTTGAAAGACACTGTTACTATAGGAGATTCGTAGAATATTCCAATACCCCAGAATTGAAAACTACGCTGAGTTAGTTGAAATTGGTAGCTGAATGTAAAATCTCATGATACAATGTGCGAGAAAACCTAAATTGTAGGTAGTTCAATAACTAAATTGAGGAATTATTAACAACGACACCCGAAACAGGTACCTACGTCAACTTTGAGCTTATTATTTGAAATTCTACGTAGATCACCCTTTTAGTTATCACATGAGGGGACCCATTAGTCACTAAATGAACATAAAAAAGCTCACTGTATTAGAGGTTTTCGGGTATTTATGTTCTGTAGATGTTTCCCCGTATATTCGACAAGAAAAATTTTAGTTGATAGTGCAGATTTAAGTGTTATAAAAGTGTTATTCACACAAATACGAGGGGGTACCCAAAAGTAACGGGAATTGGGCTGTGGTGGAGAGGGAGAGCAGGGATAATCATTTCGACCAAGTGTCCGTTAGAAAGACGTCTCCTGAGTCAGTGTGCCAAGTTCCGTCGGTTCGCCCGTGGGCATTTTTTAGTGAAACAACTGAAGATTTTTCATTATTTTTATTTATTAGTAATTAATAAATTATTTTATTATTTTTTTTCACAACTGGCATTTTTCATTATCCCATCCTCGTCGCCAATGAAATATTAAGAAATAAACCTCTGCGATTGGAATCAAACCATAGAATGAACTTTTATTTTGCTTGATTCATTGGTTACACATGCAATATTGTCAATAATCATAATTAACTGGCTAATCATACCACAACATTTTTCATTTCGCCGAAAACGTGATAGCCGATAGTCGAGAGCAACGCACGGCTGTGAAATTTGGTAAATGTAAATTCTTAGGAGTCGTATTTGACCACAATTTGAAATTCAACTTTCATATTGATGCCTTGCTCGTTAAATTGAGAAATTGTAATTTATGTTTTAAGGTAGCCCGAAATTTCCTACCTGTTGTGATGACGAGAACAATTTACTTTGGATTAGTTTTCTCGCTGTTGAAGTACGGTATTTTTGTATGGGGAAGTGCGATACCCCAATACACTATTTCATCGGGAGTTTGATGAGCTCAACATGAGACAACTGTTCTTATGAGACGGGCATTCAGCCTAAGCATAGAGGGAGTGTGGCATATAGATGTAATGCTATGTCTTCGATATTCAGCTGCCTAAATGTAAAACAGAACGTGCAAAAAAGAATTGTTATTTTACTGTACTGTATGTTCTGTAGTCTGGCCAAATTCCGGAAGCGAATTCTCTGTAAAATAAAGGAGGATAATTCATTGTAGGTTTTAGACAGGGCTGAGATCTGCTCCACCAGCCATCACAAGTTCCTCCGAAGTTATTTGGTTGGTGGGCAGAAAGGAACTGTAATTGTGTTTCTGAGCATGGCATTTTGTTTTCTTTCTGCTAATAAATTCGTATTCTATTTGGTTTCCTGTTTGAGAAATCGGCCACGGAAACTATTGCGATGCTCAGGACTGCTGATGGGGATGCTCCCTGTAGCGACTCCAAGAGACTGCGTAGCTATTTACGCAACCTAGCAACAAGATGTTAGGATTCGTTTTGGATTTAATAAAAATCACTTCTAATGTTCACGTGCGACGAGTAGTTTCTTTCGTAGCGTAATTTCAAGCTGCTACACTCCCCTAAGTAAAACTAGAGTCAACGAGTGGGTTTTTCGTTTTAAAATGGAGAAATTTCAATTAATTCCAACACCGTTCGGGACGCCCCCCAACGTCAAGAAGTGACGAAAACATCGACAAAATCAATGTTCTCGTTCGTGAAGACTCTCGGACTCTGTGAAATGAGTGGAATATCATGGAGTTCAATTCAGAGGTTTTTATCTGAAGATTTACAAATGGGAAGAGTTGCAGCCAACTTTGTCCCTCGCCTTCTCACAGACGAGCAAAAGGAGCGTCGACTTCAGGCATGCTTTGAGCATCAAAAATCAGAGGACCCTGATTTTTCGAGGACCAGAAGTTGTACTAGGAGATTTAGGAAAGATTAAGGGAGAGTATCAGAAACAAAAGGGCAGATCTTTGGAGCGCAGGCGATTGGTTCTTCCATCATGACAACGCACCGGCCCACACTGCTCTCTCAGTAAAGCAGTTTTTGTCCTTATGACCCAAAACTGCATGACATCAATCCCCCCCTGACATGAAAGGAAAGCGTTTTTCCAGTGTGGAGGGGGTAAAACAAAAATCGCTGGAAGGCCTAAAGAACATCCTCATAAGTGAATTTAAAAAATGTTGTGGTCAAGAGAAAATACTTTGAACGTGATTAAAATTTGGTGTAAAAATATTAAGAAATGTATAGCGAAATTCCCGTTTTTTTTTTTGGGTCCCTCTTCGTGATATTTTTCAAACCAACTAAAACACCTTGCAATGAACGTATAAGTGGCACTACGCGTACTTGTGATTAGAATAATTTCTTATATGATTTGATCAAATAACTCACCTAAAAATTAGTAAGTGATCAGGTGTTTGTGGAACAGCAGAATGGAAACTGGGAGGTTAATAAACTGAATTTGAGGTCAGTTGTCGGTTTTTTTTTGAATGTGTAGACCTCTACTGATTTTGGTACATATGAATATTTCCGTCCATAAACAGTGTTTACCAACCTCACAACGTGGAGAGGGATGTGGTCATCCCATAAGGCCAAATGTTGTACGTGGTATATATATACCTCTATAAATATACCCATTATATTATATATATTCAATGGGCCGTTGATAATTTCTCATCTTCAATCCAAACCGGTGACTCCGCCGAATTTTCGAAAATCAGCATTAACATGGATCAAGCCTTTGGTTTTAGTGATTCCACAGATGACAGATCCGCGGACGGTGTACCGCTCAACGTCGTGTCCCAACTGTTTTAGGCCGTCTACTACTTGCTACATAAAGAAGATGTAACATTGTTAATTATTAGGACATAATAATGGAACACGATTAAAAAAATATATGAATAATACTCCGGGCAACTTACTTTCAGTAGCCCGTATTCGTAACTCAAAACAATCGGGGACAATTGATGGTGAATCCTGCTGGCATCGACAGCAGCTTTCAAGTCTTCTCCCAACCACAGAAGTCTCACAATGATCTGAACAGAAAATGTATTATTTCTAACGTTTATATGGAAGATTAATACTTGTTTTGGCAAGTACCTACCCAAGCAACAGCGGTGATAATTCGGGATCCTCCAGAAGCGCCAATAACAATCTTGACATCCCCATTGCGATCGACTACAATTGTTGGACAAGCTGAAGATAACGGCTTTTTACCTGTCAATGTAAAGTATAAATTCATGTAATTAGATTAGATTGTAGCAGGGACCCAGTAAGCCTATAGACCCAGTAAGCCAAAAGCTCTTTTCTACCAGGCTGATAATCCTCCAAACCAGGTTGTTTACCGTTATGATTTCTTCTTGTACCAGAGACCTAAAGATTCTGTATCGTCGAGGACTCAAAGAGGAGACGAGTCGCTGTTTCGTCCTCCTCCCCACAAAGTCTGCACGACGGATCTCCTGTGTACGAGTATACTCCTATCCTGATGTTGATCAGATGTTTGCAGAAGCACCTATGCCCAGTCAGCATCTCCACCAGGAGCCTCATTTTCCTCCTTGGCAGTTCTATTGCTTCTAAGCTCCTTCTACAAGGTGCTGCCATTGACAACTTCCTGAATCTCTGTGCTGGAATGTCTTCCCAATGCCTCATATTCCCTTCTCCCAAGGAGGATCCTACCGAGCATTTAGAAATAACCCAAGATTCCCCCAAGAAGCTCTGGCCCCACAAATCATGTAATCAACACGGATACGAAAAATAGGTTTAAAATGACAACGGAATCCACTTGTTCGCAATAAAACTCAAAGGCAAACGAAATCTCACCAGGTTCAACGTAGTTATGAGTAGATGGGACGAAGTCAAAATAGTTGTTGATGCCTGGGATTGAAAAATCGTCCATCACGCTATTCAACAATATGCCAGTTCTTTTAGACGTGAAACCTCCTCCAAAACTGAAATAAACGACCGATACATAATTTGAATAGCAATTGAATCAACGGAAATATTTGAGGCTGCGGATTTTCAAAACTTACTAGAGATTTATGGAGCTCGTGGCAGCAACTGCATCACCGTCAGCACTCAAAACAGAAACGTGGTTTGTCCCGTGATCACTCGACCTAACAAAATATTTTTCTTGTAAGTTACATACTTGATTCAATTGTTATTACTTTTAGGAGAATTTAAATGTACATAATTAAGAAGTTACCCAAACTCAACAGCTTCGTAATGGCGAAGATCAGAGTAGGTTTTATTATCATCGATTTTTCTTCGTATTTCCTCTGCATAAGTATCAGAAGTTAAATTGTTCAGTACCTGAAAATTACACCAGTGAAACATTCATCATTGAGTAATCCATGGATTACAAAACCACGTCCAAGGTGCGTTGGATTGAAAAAGATGTTATGTCATTACAGTTGTATGTTTGGTAGCATGGGCGTATCGTGAGTGTAGGGGGGGGGGCGAACTGGGGCGGTTGCCTCAGTAGACTGCTCCGCAGATCAAACCTTTTGCTTTAGTACAAAAATTAATCTGGCTACACCCATCTTAATAGTCTGTACCAGTGAATCTCTGTTGATGTTTAATTTTACTGAGTCATGCGACAGTTGGTTCAGGTAGAGATTCTTCAATTCAGTTATGTACTTGGTTTTGTTTATTGGACATTTCAAAATTTCTTCGACTGTGAGAGGTAGCCAGACAGAGTTTTGCTTATAAAAAATCCTTTATAGAGACAAAACTCCAAGGACCTCCAATGATAATGTGAAAGATGTCGAAGCGTGTTGAACAGTTGAGATTGGTAAGACTTACAGAAGAGATGTCAACGAAATTAGGGTCACCCAATAGACCGCGTTTGGCAAAAGCGAACTTGAAGGATTCGATGATTTTGTGTACACTCGATACCATGCGGGGCACTGATGAGAATGACTCAGGGGTGAAATTGTACCTGCAAAATTACGTTGATTAAACACTTCCAACATTCAAATATCTCAAGGAAAATATATTCGAAATAGCAGTTCAACTATTCACGAAAGTTTACCCTTTAAGGATCTGAAGGATGTGTGTCAGAAGGGCTCCGGAAGCAGGCGGAGGTGCTGTGTACAAATAATCTCCTCCAAGTTTTATTCGAAGTGGTTTTCTCCAATCCACCCTGAAATACGACATTTTCTTATCATAGTGTGAGGTAGTTGAGGTTACGATATTAACGAGATGAACCTGTGTCAACATGTTTTCCCAGAGAGGAGAGAAGAAGCCACACAAAGTACACACAGGGCCTCGCGTATGCGTGTCAACTAATTCGCATTAGAATCATCGATCCTTCTTGGCTGGCAGGGAAATCTTGTGAGACGGCTCTACACCACTTGGTGGGGAAAATAGAGAAGGTCCTGGAGTACAAGGAAATAGGGCTTGGAGTCCTCCTGGATACAGAGGGCGCGTCCAGCAACTCCTCATTCGGGTCCATGGTCAGAGCAATGGGCAGTCATGGGGTCGACAAAACCCTATGCTAGAACACCTCACGGTGGAGGCGTCAATGTTTGAGGAAAGGCTACTGGTAACAACTAGGGGTTGTCTACAGGGGCTAGTTCTGTCACCTCTGGTGTGGGACCTGGTCGTTGACAGCCTCATCAGGGATATGCAGATGACCTAGTCATACTTATCCAGGGCAGGTTTCAGGGTACGATTCAGGAGCTGGAACAGGCAGGGGAGTCGTGGAAGCGTAGTGTGGTGAAGAGGGACTGCACGTGAATCCTAAAAAGACAGTGGCTGTTCCCTGCACCAGGAACCATTACCCTGATGGAAAATCATGGAGAAAGCCACTTTCTCCTGGCTGGAGATGCCAGGAGAAAGCGGATGTGTGAGGAGAGAGGCACATTACTAGATAGCAAGCTCACATTGAAACCCACACCTGATAGCAGTATGTGCATGGCAAAGGGGGCTCTTTAGCAGTATGTGTACTCAGGGCTTCCTCTGCTGCAGCTGATGCAGGCGTTAAACGGACTATTGGCATGGAGATATGGGGATCGACTCAGTAGTTCCGGCATTTGACTTTGAGAAGAGACCCATAGGGATGAGTGGACGGGTACCAGACCCCCGGATCGGACTGGAGACATCGTCATGTTTACAGATGGATCTAGGATGGATTGGAGGTCAGGGGCTGGGGTCAGTGGTATGAGACCTCGCACAGAGGAATCTTGGCCGCAGGGCGTGCATGCTACTGAGTAACAGGCAGATCTTTGAGTGATTGGAGAATATGTGGCGGAGATCATGAGGAGGGGATTTAGAGGAAGAAACGTACTCATTTTCTTGGACAGCCAGGCAGCACTAAAGGCCCTTACAGCAACACAAACCAGGTCAAGACTGGTAAAGCAGAGCTGGGAGGCACTGAACTGCCTGGGGGCAGAGAACAAAGTCACCCTAATGTGGGTACCAGGAGAAACTGGGGTGGAATGGACTCAGAGCCTATAGGTTGGTCTAAAGGGCAACGCTCCGCACAATAAGCCCAGGTTTTAGTGCGGCGGGTGGGGACAGGAACCACCCTAAGTCCCTGTTTATAATCTAATCTAATCTTGGCTCAGTTGGCCCCTGCTGAAAGTAATATAAGATTTTTATAAATTACCTGTAACTTCTCATGTCATTTTCTGTGAGTATACCGCCGAGTCCTTTTACATCTTCGACGAATACTTTTGTCAATGAACCACTGTGTAATGTGAGTCCACCATCTAGTGCGATCCGCTCGTACGTTCTACAGAGTAGTTTTGGGCTGATAGTTGAACCCCACCTCTTGAATTCACCGGTGCTATTGATCACGAACCAAGATCTGTGGTCAGAATGAAATACATTGAAATATCCTAAAGTTGGGGGCGTTATTCAGAGAATTACGAGGTGTGATCAAAAAATTCCAGGGCTTTTTGAATTGCGCAGTTCCACGTAAACGTAGAAGGCTGCAGTTGCGCTCATTTTGTAACCACAACCGTCCCGAGTAACCTCATTTTTGTTTCGATTTTATAGCCTATATTAATCACGGTGTCACGGTGTCACGAAGGGTTCAAGAGGTTTAAGGAAGGCAGAACATCGAGTGAAGATGATATTCGTTCAGGAAGGCACTCATTACCGAGTGAAGACACTCAAGTGGCAACGAAATCCTCCCACAAGGTCAAACAGTTAATCGTTTTCACTTCCTTGAAACCCTAACAAATTTGCGCCAAAAACATAGGCAGAAAGGACTAGAACTGTGGGCGACAGGAGTCTGGCGCCGCGCCACACAGCAGCGCTCCTCATTTCTTAATGTTTTGTCAAAAACTAGTCTTCAACCCTTCCCCAACCACCATAATGATAATAAAATCTTTATCGTACCACCTCGCACAACATTGTATTAAAAGAAAAATGTACAATATCAGAAAAGTGTAAAGTAAAAGGCCTGAAGAGCAATATTGAGTTGAAGACCTCCTAAAATTAGAAGAAGTGGAAGAATAACGGGTAAGGAAAGATTGAGATGGAAGAATAAAATGTAGCATGGAAGCAAAAGAGAAGAGAGAGGAAAATTTAAGTGGGAGAGGTGTCAGAAAGGGGAAGTGGCGCTCAACTGCAGCTCTGAAGGCACCAAGGGTGAAGGCGGAGCGGATCCCGACCGGGAGGATCCCGCAATGGCGATAGAGTTACTCATAGCCAGGCCATAGTGGCGAGTAATACTAATATTATTGGCGCGAGACGATGAACCTGGGGGGAACATGGAGTTGATGAACTCGGGAAGACAATTTTTCGTCTCTTGGAAGATTATGCAGAGGCAGTTGATATCTAGGTAGGTCAGGATGTCCATCCCTAGTAGGCGGTGTGAGTAGAGAGAGACATGTCCAAATGACTTGAAGTGAAAAACATAGCAAATACAAGCACTAAAAAAGACTCTTAGGCGTCGGAGGGAATTATAATAAAGGGACCAAATAAACAATATGAATCAGTAATGAAGTGGGGAAGTAAGAGAGCTTTGAAGAGTTTCAAGCGAACATGAAGAGTAGTGCAATATGCCAGATTTTGGAGGTATTGAAGGCTTGAAAAGACGGATTTAGCAATCTTGGCAACGTGCTTCTTCCAGGTAAGGGTTGAATTGAGCATGAACCCTAGGTTACGAACAGATTGACAATAAAGAATTGGGTGATTGTTAATATGGATGGTAGGAAGAGTGCTTGTAGGAATAATGTGTTTGAAGACTATCATGGCTTGACTTTTATCAGGGTTGAGGATGAGGCCATTGGCAGAACACCAGGCTTCAGACACCAGGTGTTACTAATTATTGCAGATAAATCACTATTTACAAGGGCGATCGAGGTGTTAAGAAGTGAGATCAGTAGAGCTGTGCGTGTGAATTTGAGTGTCATCAGAGTAAAGGTGGAATGAATAATTTAAAATGACTTGGGGCATGTCGTTAATGAGAACTGAGAATAAAAATGGAGCTGATCCTTGCGGAATACCGTAGATGATGGGCAGGGGATATATACAGGGGACATACTCTCCTGAACTTGTTCCCTGCCACTTCTGGCTACTCCCCAAACTCAATGTCCCGATGAAAGGACATAGTTTTCAGTCAATAGAGGAGATGAAGGGCAAGACGCAGGAGCAGCTGTACACCATCCCGGAAGATGAGAATAGTGACTACTTTGAAGGTGATAAAATGGAATAATTTTAAAAACATTTTAATAAAGCATTTTTGAGCAAGACCTGGAACTTTTTTGATCACACCTCGTATCTACCAGAGGTAATATAGTTGTACACGATACGTCAATAAGTAGGAACCTCAAGTTTGGATCGAGTCTGGGAGTTTCTGGCCGGAAATCCAACGCATCCCTTTGTGACTTTGACATCTCATAACCGTTGTAACACAAATCCACAGACGGCATCACTAACTCTATCCACGGCAAGCGCCCGAATCTCTTCCAAACCTCATAGTAACCTTTCAACTCTCCGGGAACCCCCACTGACAGGCACCCTAAAATAGAATTTCAAATATTGATTAATCCAGAAGAAGATCCACCTGAAATATGCACAGATTTGAAAGAAGAATCACCTGTGCGAGAGGGTTCATATAGAGATTCGCCCCTGCTATCATAGAACATATCTCTGTGTGCAGCCAGAGGAGCACTTTCCCTAGCTGTAATGCTGTAAGCTTTTTTCTCAGAGCGGATATACACAGTCATAAACACTCCTCCTCCGAGTCCCATAGCCTTAGGTAAGCAGCATTAACAAACCATAACGCAAGAATGTCAAAATCACAACAGGTGGTGATGTTAGTAACTACCAGAAAAAGAAATGTTTTATCCACAGTCATGCAGCATGGATGTAGGAGCGAATTTTTGAAGAAATAAGTGGTTTTATGTAAAATGTCTCGTTTCACTTGTTTTATACCAAATCTTGTCTCTTTTTTACCTGGTAACACCTCAGTTTGTGGATTTTTCATCGCTTAACACGATGGTGAAGTCAGAATTGCGATATCTCATTCCGTTATCAGATTAAAGCAGATGAACAATGAAGAACATCTCAAGTATCAACCACGTTTCTTCCTCTTCAATGTAGCACTTTGTTTGAGAACAGAATAAGATATCGCAATTCTGACTTCACCATCGTGTTGAGCGTAAAAAGACCTTTAAAATGAGGTGTCACTTGCCAGACTGTTATATTTTGGGAATTCATGGGTAATTTTTTTTCCTCCTGAAACTCCCCAACACCCCCCTTACAGTGCCTCGATGTTGGTCATCTACGAACTTAGCCTCTCGATTGCCAACACCGATTTTTTTTGTGAAAATTTGAACGTTTCGTCTCAATGTTATCGAGATAAAATTTGTCTTTTGGCACTGAATTCAGGATGGTCTGGGACGGATTTTGATATAAAAATTTTTCGGAAATTCTATTTTTTTAAATTTTGGACCGAGAGCAATAGCTTCCTTTTCTTCGAAAATTCGCTAAAAACATTCAAAGGATAATCAACAAACTCCGAGTTAAGCACCAAACCTTCCATTCCAGCAAAATTTGAGAGCCACGGCATTCATTTAGATTTTATAATCAAAATTACCTCCATATTAACGATGCCATTACACAGTAACGTTGCGACTGCAGCATCAACAGCACTTCCATTTTTCTTCAAGATATTTCTGAAAGAACACGAATTAGCTTACTGTAGTAACTTTACTGCTTAGCATCAGTATAAGTCATTTAAGAAATGTTATTTGAGGAAAATATACACACCTCCCTATTTTGGAACAAGGGATTCCATCTGAGCTAATGGCAGCCTTTTTATATGTATGAAGAGTTGATAACGACGGAGGCCTTTCAGTCTCAGGGTCTGACAATTCCAATTTTAATTTGGGATTCTACAAAATACATTTAAAAAACTGTTTACAAAAAGTACAAATTTATATTTGTACAATACTTGGGTAGATTCGAGCAGGTTGAAATGGTTACCGCTAGCCTATTTACTAAATAATATTTAGTTGCATCAAATTAGATTGTGTGTAAACTAGTCTATGATCAAGAAGAGAGCAAAATTACCTCGGCATGAAAATAAAAACGTGAAACTACACACACTACAGCTGCCATGATAGAGAAAATTATGACAAAAGTGCGAACGTATTCCTTCCATGGCACACTACGATTCTTCCTACAACAGAAACCACAAAGATTACTCGATTATAACTAGTAATATCATATCAACTAGAAGCGATGGTATGTAGAGCCACGATATAGGTACTGATCATTATGTTATACTTACTAGAACAAAGGTGATATTACCTGGCTGGTTTGGGATTCAACGGCTTGTTCAATTTCCGAGTTGGGTTGTTCGAACGCTTCCTCAATTCGTCTTGCTCTCGTTTACCCATTTATGCAGCGTTTGTTTCATTGGCACGAATAATTTTCCTGTACATTGTAAGTTACTGATTAAATACTTAGCAGTGCAACTGTCGAGCACAACGGGGAGACTTTACCTAACAACGGTATAGTATAATATTATTTAGCATTTTTCACTTTAAATGTAATTACGGTTTATAAGAGAACATAAAACTTACAAAGAAAACTATATCATGAGACAATTTACACAGATACCAATACCTGATACTAGAACTAGAAATTGACTTCCTTAGGGGTTTGTCAAGGTATATGTACCAATAGTCATAAAACAAAGGAAATCGGCTAGTAGCGTTATAATACCTTCAATAGTACTTCATACGGCGACTTTTTGATTCTGACGAAGTGTAGTCCGACGTTAAATGACATCCTAGAAGCTTACGAGTTGGATACGCGTTCTCCAGACCCTCGGAGAACGACTTCATGCGAATATTTGTACTCAAACAAAAGAGCGTATCTTGAAAATTGGAAGTAAAGCTATGAAATTTCAGAGTCCATGAAATACAATTTGGCTTTTTGTGTCAGAAACACGAATGATGAACTTGAAACTAGTGCGGAGACGGTGCAGAACTGCGAATAGATAACAACTTGGTGATAACAGTGATAATGTACTTCTTCTTTCAATATTTTGTCTTGGCCGCAGCCATGCCAGACATGATAATGTTGCTTGGCTCCTAAGAGATAAGGATATAAGCTGGAGTGAATATACATGCTACATTTACTTGAAACTCTTTTCCAACCGGAGCCCACATTTTGAATTTTTCAAATCCACAAGTTGAATGTCACTCCATTAATCAATAATAATTATTATCATTGATTAAGAAGTGAGATTCAACAAATTTTTCGTCGGTTTTTTGGTAGCCCTTGAATGGTCGTTGGGCAAAAATAATATCGAGAATGCAATTTTGGACCACCAAAACAGTTTAGCCCCCCCCCCCCCTCCCCCCTTAGCTTACAAGGGGTATTCTATTCTCTCTAGGCTACTGAGGGCTGTAGCCCCCCTCCCCCGATACTTTCATCCTAGTTACTCCAATGTACTAAAGTTGAACATGTGAACTGTAAACAGTAAGCACTAATAAAGTAGGTACTACCTCAATAAGTGAACTAGTTCCATATAAGTAATAACGTTCCAATAACTAGTTCCATATAAGTAATAAGTATAAAAAAGTAGGTAGTGCTACCCATTACGTTCTGAGTGGTACCTAATGTTGTCACTCGGGTCCTTGCTCGCTCATTTCTGTCGAAAGGGTCATACGAGTTTACACAAACGCCCGCATCGCATTAATCAGTCAGTGTAATTACGTGCGATTGAGTTAGCGAGACTGGCGAACCTTTTGAAATGCGAACCGCTCGATTTTCCAACAGCTTGTCATACACTCCTAGTTGCTGAGTTGCTGGACTTTTATTCGACTGTTTTGTCAATAAGTTCGACTCGGTGGATTTTTTTTCGATTTTAATCGAACTTGGGTATTGTATACAGAACAGTGGACAGAAGATATTAAACAGGTGTGGGAAAATTTATTCGATTTTCTGATTCTACGTAGAAACGTTAATCCAATAATTTTGTAGGTGGGAGGGGGGGGGGGGTTGTTAACATTATTTTCCTTGGTCGATTCCAATGTTCATTATTGACGATTACTCAAACGGGACTTGAACTGGACTCAAACGGGACTAAAACGGGACTTGAACTGGACTCAAACGGGACTAAAACGGGACTTGAACTGGACTCAAACGGGACTAAAACGGGACTTGAACTGGACTCAAACGAGACTAAAACGGGACTTGAACTGGACTCAAACGGGACTGGAACAGCACTCAAACGCGGCTCAAACGGTACTTTTACTGGACTTAGAGACACAAACTGGACTCAAATTTGACTCGTTAACGAGACAGAAACTGGACTCAAACGGGACGCATTTGGAACTCGAACGGGACTTGAACTGGACTCTAACGAGACACAAACTGGACTCAAACGAGACACAAACTGGACTCAAGCGGGACTCGAACGGGACGCATTTGGGACTCAAACGGGACTCAAAAGGTACTTGAACTGGACTCTAACGAGACACAAACTGGACTCAAACAGCACTCGAACGCTCCTCAAAAGGCACTCGAACGCTCCTCAAATGGGACTTGAACTGGACTCAAACGAGACACAAACTGGACTCAAGCGGGACTCGAACGGGACGCATTTGGGACTCAAACGGGACTCAAACAGCACTCGATTCGCGCCTCAAACAGCACTCGAACGCTCCTCAAACGAGACACAAACTGGACTCAAACGGGACTCAAACAGCTCTCGAACGCGCCTCAAACGGGACTTGAACGAGACTCCAACGAGCCTCAAACTGTGCTCAAAAAGGGACTCAACGGGACTCAAACTAGACTCAAACGGGACCCCAACTAGAATCAAACAGGACTCAAACGGGTTTCAAACTGGACTCAGGCGAGACTCAAACTGGATTGAAACGGCTCAAACGGGACTCGAACGGTACTGAAACGGGACTCAAACTAGACTCAAACAGGTCTCAAACGGGACTTGAATTTTTTTTCAAACTTATCAGCCGTTTTGACAAATCAGCCGCTAGAGAGCGAAATCATCAGAAAGGCTGGAGTGGCCCATTGTTGCCTCCTCGGTACAAAGTTGTACCATTAAAATTTTTACGTAGCGATTACGTCGCGAATCGAAATCCAATCTTCATCGCGGAATTCGATACGAAAATCTAAAAAGAAGAAAACACCTCTTCTTCCTGAAGACCTCCTTCGCGGTTTTCCCCTTCAACAAATGAATTGAAAGCGGAAACCGACGCACCTACGCCGTTTCTTCCGATGTTTCGCAGAGCTTCGTGGAAATATCGTTTTGTCTTTCAAACGGAATAGCGGGCCCTCGTTTTCACTTCATAACTCCCTACAAATGAATAGGACGAGGGGGTTGAGTTGAGAAGGTGCGATGGGTGAAGCCCGATACGATTCGAGAGCACTTGTGGGGACTCAAGCCAATTTACGGTTCAGGCGCGTTCAATTTCAACGGCGGTCGGTGGTTTATAAAGGTAGAAAACGGCGCTTTCCGTTGCTCTAAAACGCCTCGAAATGCCATCAACTTAACAGGACTCGAACGGGACTAAAACTGGACTCAAACGAGACACAAACGGGGCTCAATGTGGACTCAAACAGGTCTCAAACTGGACTCGAACGGAAACCAACGAGACTCAAATGGGATTCAAACTGGACTCAAACGAGACTCAATCAGGTCTCAAACGGGATTCAAACAGGACTCGAACGGGACTAAAGCAGGTCTCAAACTGGACTAAAACAGGTCTCAAACTGGACTCAAACTGAGTCCATTTTGAGCCCCGTTTGAGTCCAGTTTTAGTCCTGTGTAGGTCCCGTTATTTCATTTAGATTTTTATTAAGTAAATATTTTATTTTATTAATCATCCATTTAGGGATCACAGAAAGGAAAAAATTTCAGTCATGCAGCATGCCTAAAAGAGCAAATTTCTGATTAAATAACTGGTTGTATGTAAAATGTGATGCGTGGAACATCTCATTCAAATACAGTGGAACCTCGATTAACCGTCGTTTTTTAAAATAAGAAAGGGGTTTTTGGTTATGACAAACGAGTTTAACGTTCTATGTACCTACCTATCTAATATTTAAAAGAAAGTATTCGTGATAATCGAGGTTCTACTGTATGGGCAATCTTAAACTTATTGGGTAACTAGCTGTCGGTCCCGTCGCTGACGGGCAGAACTCGGGGTGTGTCCATCTACCTCTGTTACCTGTCCAGGACGGACAGAACTCGGGATGGATCCATCTGCTACTACCTGTACGGATTATACCTCATACGTGTCCCTTTAAAACCCTTATAATCTTAAATACAAAAAATAATATTCATCTTTCTCGCCGGAAGGAAGAATTTAAGATTTTTATTGTTCGGTTTCCCCATAAACCCCCACCCCTATGCATCGGATCCGGTAGTGAACCCCCCTATGTCCTTCCCCGGTCACAGAAACATTTAAATACGAGAGAAAAGTTCGATCCATCGAGCCGTTTTTGCGTGATTGAAGGACTGACAAACAGACAGACAGACACCAAATTCAAAATCGGCAAAATTCAAAATCGACTCCATTTTACGCGAAACGAATATCTATCTGTAGTGAAATTTTTCGAAAATACCCAAGGAACACGAAAATCGTCTCTAAATGTAGTTATATAGATTATACGTATTTGAGTATGAAGCTATTCGGTTAATTCGGTATGCATCAGATGCGTTGCTCTCTGACTAAAAATCGGTAGTCTTCTAAATAGTTACTTGTCATCTTGGATAGAAAAGGTTCTTTTGTGTTAATTATAAAATCTTACTACCACTGATGTTGAGGGATGTCGAGGGTCGGTCAAATGAAAATTGATTTATGTGCCAACGTTTCGAAGAATATATTTCTTCATCTTCAGGGCCTAAAAACAGTTTCATAATATTGATTACAGTTCTATCGTGAGAAAGTTACTGACGGTCAACAAAACCACACACACTTACTACCACTATAATCATGAAAAATATGCCAACTTCATCAACTAACTGACTGACGGAGGTAGTGGATTCATGTGAGGAAATGGGAAAGTCGGATCAGTGCTACTGCGGATTTTTGCATATTTTGGATTTTGAAGGATTTAGAGTGCTGACAGAACCTACCTCCCGGAAAAAGCTCAACCAATTGAAGGCACCAAAGTAGTGTAAGTCCCTTCGAAGTAGTTCACCCTATCCATTCCACGGTATAGCACAATTTTTTCTCTCTATAGATTTTTCAACGCTGAAGACAATAGTGAATTTAGAACGGAATACGATATAGCAATTCTGATATCACCGTGGTGTTTAGTGGAAAAACCTTTAAAAGGAGGTGCCACTTATCAGACTGTTTCATTTTTGGGAATTACGGGTAGTTCCCCCCCCCCCCATAAACTCCCCAAAAACCCCCTTAGAGTGGCCAGATTCCGTCCATCATAGCCTTTCGATTGCCAAGACTGAGTTTGGCTGAAATTGTTTTGAGTTTTTGGTGGTCCAAAATCGTACTCACGATATTATTTCATCCAAAAACCGATGACAAATTTGTTGAAATATTCAACCTCTCACTCCTCAATCGTCTGTTTGATTAGTGACTCCGGTGTGTATCTACTCGTATTTGGTCAACAGCTCGACGAGCATCGTTCAAGAGACCCTGATGGAGCTTTTGGTGTATTTTCGATAGTGGAGGCATTTTGGAACGAATTCTGTGAATCCCTCGATTCCTCATGAAGGAGTTCAGACTTGTTCGTGTTCCTATCACTGATGAAGGTATTTCTCATAACGTTTGTATCGACTCCACATAATCTCGAGTCATCAAACAATTGATGAACGGCCTACGATTTTCTTCCTCGTCCTCCCAGCGACCCGCTTTCCACCAGTCTCTTGCACAATCCTCGCGGGGAAAATTAGCCGAGATAATCCTATCTGAGCCCGAACACGCATCGCGCTATCCCCCTCCCTTTCCCTTCCCTAACCGGGGTCCCAGATCGATAATACATTAGGGCTTATGAAGTCGGTCGACCGGATAAAAACCTGTTATGATACCGGATCGCGTGAACTACTAGATACATTACTCACTAAAGCTCGAGGAAACCCGAAGTTTGGCTTCGATGGCCTCGAGAGGTCGACTGGTTATTGGTGCTTTATTGTCTTTAGTGCCTGCACGACGTTACGACGAGCTTGTTGAGATGACACTGAATCCCGCTCGTTTTAGGTAGAAATGGATCACGTTGGAAAATCGTCTATTTCTCAAGATTAATAATTAATCTTGGTAGCTTAATAAGGGTCGTATGCTGGGGGAGGGGGCACAAACTGTTCGGCAGGATATCTTGGTTTTTTAAGATAGTGACACCTCTCAAATTTCGAGGCTATACTCTAACGCTGAGTTCACATGGACACGTGTTTTATTTAAAAAAAATTCAAAAAGCAAAATCTATTAAAAACACACTTGAGTCGTCCAGTTCCAAAAGCCACTTTGTCCAATTTTCGAAAAATTCGCGATAACTATCGATTTTGATATAATCAAAGGTGACGAATCGAATGGTGAAGTTGTTTTCTTTCTAAACCAACTATATCCCTCTCAAAATGACCCTGAAGAGTCGTGTTGCTTTCCAAAATTCACTAAGTCTAATGGAAATGGTGTTCCAAAAGCCGCCATGGCCATTTCCCCTGTTTCAAAACTCACTTTGTCCCACACTGTTATGTACCCTTCTTCATCACTGTGTTTCAAAACTCACTTTGTCCACAGTAACTGTGGACACCGAAAGAACTGTTCTCTTCAGTGTTTCCTGATAGGGTTTTTGGTGTTCTTGAGAGAGAATTTATAAAGAAGAGAGAAATCCTTACACCTGAAGAATGTGTAAAGGCAAACTTCAGTTTCCAAATTTTGAGACGTGTGCGTAGTTAATGATTTCAAAAATAAGGCTGCTGATTTTAAAAAAAAATTACGGAGTGGCACTTCAAATTTAATGAGTGCAAAACAATTACTGTTAATTTATCCGGAAAGAACAAAATCACCTTGGTAAGGGGAGTGCCTGCAAACCGATCAGAAATTCAATATTGAAAAGAGGACCACTGACCAAAAACCTTGGTATAGATACCATTCCCAAGGGTAAACCTGACAATCGAAAAAAAACTGCAGAACATCAAAGATCCATGAAAAAAATATTTTGGAGATAATTGGGTTGCACATGAAAGGCTCAAATATTACCATAAAAAACTTCTTAATCCCTGAAAGAGCTAATAATTCGGTTATGGACGAGGAACCTTCTGTCGGCCAAGAAGAAGATCCTTAAGATGATGACCTGACAGACGGCGATGTGGTTAATTAGACCAAGTCATTATAATATAATGAGTACATATTATGCTCTCCCTCTAAATATAATATATTTATATATTTATTATTATACTGGCTATTGACAGAACTTTTTCAAAATTTTTCCTTTGTTCTCGAGGTCAGAATTAGTAAACCCACGAAGTTTTGTGACATAATTTGATCAAAAAAATATACGGCTCCAAATGGGAGAGACGGAGGTCTATCCCTCCTTCATCACTCCCATTTGAAGCCGTATCTTTAAATAATTTATTACTCCTGTCTAATCAGAATAAAACTTGTAAATGATAAACCGTTGCTCTAGGAGAGGCTAAGTCCACCCTAGACCCTAGACACCCCCCCCCCCCCCACAGTTCCGCCAATGTATGGTGCTTACCAATACAATCGAATGAGTGATAAACTATGTCTATATTTAAAATCATTCGGCAGAATTAGAGGAGAAGTAACGTGGGGAACGATGATGTGCTTTAGCAGCAACTGTCAAAATATAGACTACATTTTTGTTTAATTGGACCTCGGGCGACAGGTTTATGTGTGACAGCGAAATGACAACCATGAACGTAAAGGGGCCCTCACACTGGCCAAAATTTTGCACAATGTCGTGTTTGCGCAAAGATATTGAGGGTGTAAGGGAAAATATTGTGCAGAAAAAAAGGGCGTTTAATATTTTGGGAGGCGTTCAATTCTTTTAAGGCGCCCAATATTTTTCCTAGGAGATTTGAAAATTTCACGGGCCCGTCAATATTTAACTGCGTTCCACCGCGAGTTAAATTGGCACTGAAATATTGTGCAATATTTTTGTGTAGTCTGAGAGCTCCCGACCAGACATTTTGCACGATATTTTTGCTTAAAATGTTGAACGTACTTTTTTGCCAGTGTGAGGGCCCCCTGTATTAAAAATCACGTCTACAACACTTTCAGTGCGTTTCGAATACCTGGGAGTTCATATAACGCCCTAATCTTGTTTCGGCAGCCGGGCAAGTGTAGTTAGGTATTTATCGTTCCCGGAGACCGTCTACCCACGTCTGTGCCATGTGACTTATCTTGGGGTAAATTAAATAGCAGCAGTAAGCTTTCCAAAGTAGTTTAATAGGAGAACACAGAAGCGAGAACTTCAACAGAGATAGAACTACTAACAGAACACAACGACTGACTCACATCTTTCTGCGCATGCGCGCTTATTAATACAGTGTTACCAATAAGATTGGCGGCCAACACCCCCTCTCAATCTTATTCACATTTCACAAACATCAACACCACATGATTTACGAAAAACTTCAAACTTTGGCAAACCGAGTGACTTGGTACAAACGTCAGCTAACTGTTTATCAGTAGGTATATATATCAGTTTTATAACCCCCTCTGAAACTAAATTCTTTACAAAATGATGTCTCACATCAATATGTTTGCTTCGCTTAGTCTCAAGTGTTTCGGCCATTTTAATACATGATTGGTTGTCTTCGTAAATTGTAATTGGCAAAATCAAATTTCGACACAAATCGTTCATCAATTGTTTCACAAATAAACATTCTGTCACACAAGAAGCTAATGCAACATACTCACTTTCAGAGCTGCATAATGTTACAATTGGTTGTTTTTTCGATTTCCAATAAATCAAATTACTATTTACGTTAAGTAAATAACCACTTATACTTTTCCTATCATTGAGATCTTGTGCGAAATCCGCATCAACATAAGCATTTAATTTGAAAACTGAACCCGATTTCTCGTATACCAATCCTAAATTCACAGTCTTCTTCAAATAGTGCAATATATGTTTCAAATACTTCCAGTGTATTTCACTGTAATTGTTCTGAAACTGACTCATGTATGTTATTGAATAACATATATCAGGCCTAGTTCCTAGCATAATATACATGAGGCTTCCAACAAGTTCTTTGTAAGGCGCTTTATAGTCATCACTTTCTTCAAGTTTTAGATTGAGCTTAGGAGGCAAAGGTAATGAAAAAGGTTTACATTGTATCATACTGAATCTTTTCAAAACCTTTGTGATCAGATCTTTTTGGTCTATGAACAACTTTCCATCTCTCCTAACAATTGATAAACCAAGAAATACAATTTGATCGTTGTTTGTAAGATCTTTCATTTCAAATTTTTCCGATAAATTTCTTTTGATATCATCAACCTCCTCATTGTTACTAGATATAATTATTAAGTCATCAACCCATATTAACAAGTATATTTCACTCTTGATGTAAAGACACGGGTCAACTTTTGACCTAATAAACCCCAACTTGACCAAAAAACTATTCAAACAATCGTACCAACGTTTTGGACTTTCCCTCAAACCATATAGCGATCTTAGCAATTTACACACACTACCTTCAGGAGATTGTATTCCTAATGGTATTTCCATATAAATCGGATCTTTGAGAATTCCATTTAAAAAAGCACTTTTCACATCCATCTGATGAATTCTTGCGTCATCCTCTATAGCAGTTGACAGCAGTAACCTCAGGGTAGTCATTCTGGCTACTGGTGCGTAGATGTCCTCTTCCAGGGTTTTAGTTTGCAAAAATCCTCTTGCTACGAGTCGTGCTTTCTTCACTCTTTCACCGTTGACCTCCTTTAGGGTGAAAACCCATTTTGAGTCCACCAGCTTCACATTGTTTGGAGCAGGCACGACCTCCCATGTGCCACTCCTCTCCAACACATCCACCTCCTTCTTGATCGCCTCCCTCCAATCCGGTAACTGCATCGCCTCCTCGAAGCTCCCAGGAAGCTCTGACAGGAGACAACCGCATGACAGGGCTGCCATGAGATTCAAGTCATATTCTTCTAGATACTTTGGCGGTCTTCTTTCCCTTCCACTTCGGCTTTTATTCAAATCACAACTTTCTGAAGAATATGGATCAACGACATCATCTGTTTCTAAATCATCCATAGGTGGTGGTATAACCAAGTCTTGATTAGATATTGACTCAGACAAGGACTCGTCAAATCTAACACTTCTAGCTATGATTACTTGTTCTGTGTTTTGATCCCACAGACGGTAACCATTGTGTGCGTAACCAACCATCTTCAATTTCCGACTTCGACAATCCAGTTTTGTCCTATCTTCCTTGGGTACTACAGCATAGGCATCACTACCAAAAACTCTGATCTTCTGCAAGTCAACGTCATTTCCGATCCATAGCTCAGCAGGTATTTGTTTCCCTTCAAGAGCTTTTGTTGGTAGTCTATTTATTATGTACGTTGCACATAATACTGCTTCTCCCCACAAGTACTTGGGTAAATTTGACTCAGCCATCATGCATCTTGCCATGTTCATCACAGTGCGGTTGAATCGTTCACTAATTCCGTTCTGGTGTGGATTTCTGGGTACAGTATATTCTGTTTGAATTCCTTTATCTGCACAAAAATTCTTAAACTCATGTGAACTGTACTCTCCCCCATTGTCACAACGGAATCGAGCAATTTTACAACCGAATTTTGCAGTTACCATTGCTTCATACCTCTTGAATACGTTCAATACATCACTTTTGTTTTTGATTAGGTATGTATAGGTAAATCTCGAATAATGGTCAGTAAACGATACATAATATCTCATTTCATCATATGAACAAGGAGTAAACGGTCCTTCAACATCTGAGGATACCACTTCCAAAATCCGTTTTGGCTTACGATGTTCAGGTATGCTTTTGAAATGATCATTTGTCTGTTTCCCTTTGAGACATACTTCGCAAAGTTTTCTAGCTGGATACAAGGATGAATGACCCATTCGACGGTGCTGAATGTCCTGGTCAACACAACCTACCAAGTGCAGCTGTCTAAGTGAAAACTTCACAGTGTAAAGATTTCCAGTCAGACTTCCAGACACCAAAACTTTATTTCCGAACGAAATTTCAACTTTATCATTATCAAAAGTTACCTTGAAACCCTTATCCTGGATCTTCTTAACCGAAAGAAGATTCGTCGAAATGTCATCACAGACGAGAACTTCTTCAATCTTCACGGGACGACCATTACACTCCAAAATTAGAGATCCACATTTCCGAGCTAAAATAGATTCACCCCTTTTTGCCACTCTTATCGGATAATTTACATCACGACACTCCATCAAAAAAGGTTCACATTTCCGATCTACTATGTGGTTAGTTGCTCCGGAATCAACAACAAACGTTATCATGGAAGAATCGGTGATAATGGACTGATAACAGTATTCCTTCTCCATAAAAGTTTTCTTTTCGTCCAGTTCAGTGATAAAAATGATATCACGTTCTTGTTTTTCTTCTCCGTTTTGGTTGGCAACACTGACAAATCCCCCTCTTCCTTTCTCAACTTCACGATTTTTCAGCTTCGGGCAATCTTTCTTCATGTGACCCCGAATATTACAAAAATGACACTTGTATTTGAAAGTGTGGTTTGGGTTACCTGTAGCATAGCCTCTACTTCCGCTTGGTTTGGAATAAAATGCAACTTCTTGCGAACTCACATCATCTTTAACAGTTCCCATTCTCGAACTTTTCTCCCGAATTTGCCTCGCTTCCTCTTGAAGAAGCTTATTCTTCACAAATTCTAGTGTTATTTGTTCCGGGTTTTGTGAAAAAAATATGTCGATCGAAGTTGTTACAGCTTGATAACTTCTAGGCATAGCGATCAGCAACATAGAAATGAGTTCATCGTCTTTCAAAATGGCACCGGCTGATTTCAATTCCTGTATTTTCCTAGAAAACACCTCCAAGAAATCACCAAGATGTCCCTTCACGTATCTCATTTCATTTAATTCCCGCCTTAGATCAACAATCACAGATAATCCTTTTCTGGTGTAGATACTTTGAAGAGCTTCATACATGTCCTTAGCTGTGGTTTTATCCCGAATCGTTCCCAACACCGAATCCGACACCCACTGTACCATGATGTCCTTAGCTTTCAAGTCTTTCTTTCTGTAGTCGGTCTCACTCATTTCCGCAGGCTTCTTTGCAAGAGCTACCAAGCAATCTTCTCTTTCCATTCTCGTCCTGATTCTGAATTCCCAATCTAGGAATGCTTTTCCGTCAAACTGTTTTAAATTCGCGATGACCGATCCCGACGACGCCATGTTCGTATCGAACTTCCCGCGTAGTACTTTCCGACACGATCACGTTTCCCGAACGTAATAAAAACTTTTGACTAACTTCACTGTATTACTCCTATTACTACACTCTGGGCAACCATAACCTCTTGGGGTAAATTAAATAGCAGCAGTAAGCTTTCCAAAGTAGTTTAATAGGAGAACACAGAAGCGAGAACTTCAACAGAGATAGAACTACTAACAGATAGAGATGGGTTGTTCTGTATCAATCTGATACTTTGTATCAGATACCGAGAAGTATCAGATACTCTTAAATGTGACAAGCCAAAAGTACCTGATACTCGAGTACCTGGTCCTCGTTGTTCCTTGATCCATTTGGTTGCTCCTCGGTCCTCGTTGTTCCTTGATCCATTTGGTTGCTCCTCGGTCCTCGTTGTTCCTTGATCCATTTGGTTGCTCCTCGGTCCTCGTTGTTCCTTGATCCATTCGGTTGCTCCTCGGTCCTCGTTGTTCCTTGATCCATTTGGTTGCTCCTCGGTCCTCGTTGTTCCTTGATCCATTTGGTTGCTCCTCGGTCCTCGTTGTTCCTTGATCCATTCGGTTGCTCCTCGGTCCTCGTTGTTCCTTGATCCATTTGGTTGCTCCTCGGTCCTCGTTGTTCCTGGCTCCACCTTCCGGAGTTCCTAGTCCTACCCAAACCCACCCTTCTACCGCCCCGCGGTATTCGGCCCCTTTTGGCGCTCGTTCGTTCGGATACCAACCTACCTACCTCTTCACACTGCATTATCAGTATCGCGTAGGTACCCTATTTAAATTGTATCATTATTCATGTCAAGATTATCAATCCGTCCTCTCTCGTGATACATACTCCGTGGATACCGATGGCCGTGGACCTAGTTCCTAAAACCACCGCAACCGTCGTTGGCGCTATGTACGCTGCCACCTCCGGCTCAACTTCACTTCTGCTCTGCCATCGACTGCGATCAGTTTCCCTAAAGTTCACTTCTGCTACTTAAGTTCATTACGATTATATTTCAATTAACTTCAGTGTATTCTGATACTATCAAGAACCCGGAGGTATGTAGAATAAATCTCATACATGTATATTTCGATATCCGTTTATTTCTTTGTCCTGAAATGTTAACATAGGTGGGCCGGCGAACGGGTGAGCCGTCCCATGCAGAGAAATAGTGCTCGTGATTTTTCTCGAGAATCCGGTGCGAATCAGGAAATAACAACTGGAAGCTCGTTGTTATAGTTTTTATGGAATAGTTAGAGAAGTATACTAGTTTTCTTCTCTGTAATCCGGACGGGAAGCACAACGGAGAAAATGCAGGTGAGAGCTTCATAAATCAGGAGGAAAATGGCGGCGGACATTTTGCTTCAAAAAAGGATGATGCAATATTTAACTGAGTGTGCTTCCCGAGTCAAGTCGATGGTCCGTAAGTCTAGCAGGATATAACGATGAAAAACTCAGTTTTATCGATGAAAATCGCTCTTAAATTTCGGAGAGTGCGGGTGATAACTATTCCATCTCGAGAAAAATTAGTAAGGAGGCGCATAAAAAGAAATGCGTTAGAGCGTCGGTAGAAAGAGAAGATCGATGTATGTAAATCGATATTAAGGTAGGTTACAGTTATCGAAGTGGGGAATACGGATAAAACGGCTCATGATAAAACCCGGATTCGAATATTCAACGAAGAATCGATTAATCGATCGAAACTATAGTATCAAAGTAACATTCTATCAGCATTATCGATTGTTGTTCGTTATCACAACAAATTGATTTTCCACTGATAGCTAGAATTATTATTGAACCTTTTCTTTGCAATAAGGTGGAACTACTGACTTTTCCTTTTAATATGTGGTGTATTTCGTGCATGTAAGAAAATTATACCGGTAGTAACAAGGATGTCATGAAGACAAAACAGATGATCACGGTTGATTCCTGTTCAAAATAGTGAGTTCGGTGAATGTTTTGTTTACATTGTTGGCTGAATACGGCGGGAGTGTTACCTTGATACATTTAAATTAACTAAGGTGCTAAGTTACGGTATTTATAAGTTGAAAAAAAGAAAACCCACTCGATAAATATCTAGCTTGGTATTAACCCGGAGTGCTGACATTAGTTCGGAATTAATGCGGTGTGCCTCTTTCTACTGGTAAACCGGTCGCAAACACGAGACACTATTCTGCATGAAAGCCTAGGGACCTAACGAGGTCGGAATTTGCTCACGTCCCCAGTGTGGTGTGTGAATTTAGAGAAGTAAAGTATTTAAATTAATAACAGTATGATGTTGCAGAATCAGGAAAGTTAAAGTATCGCAGATGGCAAGCAGAAGTAACCCGGCTGAATGCAGAAGCTAATAAATAATGAGATTTAAGAAACTAAAATCCGATTTATTTAAATTTAACAAACCCGGAGTTTTCGAATAAAGTTTGAAATAAGATATAGGTTGGAATTAGTCTCTGAGATGAAACATGTAATGAATCGTGCATTTTTCACATTGGGTTTTACCAGCGGGATAGTCATAGCATAATTTATTTATGTGTGTGCGTGTCGCTGAGGTGTAAGCTAGTTGTTCAGGCCCTGTTACCGACGCACAGCGCGTCTATGTCTGGTAAGGTATCTCTATGAGAACGGATACAGACATGGATAGCGGGGCGGATCGAACATCCCCGTAACTGCAACCTCACTCAGTGTTTTATACACTAAAAACCCGAAAAATCACGATTCGGGACGCAAGGTGAGCGAATTCCAGACCTGGGGACAAAAATAGTATTTCGGAGAGAATAAGGCGTGCGCGGTGCTTAAGTAAGAATGTAATTTAACGATATGTCAACGAGTATTAAACTCACGGAGTCATTTTAGTTCGGTGTCTTTTAAGATTCGTTTATTACGGATTAAGGTAGAACTACATTTAACAAGGAGCAAAATATAGACTTAATCTGGTGCTGTAACATTATCTGTTTCAGAGAAAAATGAACTCTGACGAAATAAGGAGAATCGTGGAGGAGGAGATCCAAAAGAGGAGTGAAGTGGTTAGGCGGGAGGTTGAAAAGGAATACGCAAGCAAATTTGATAAAATCAAGGATCAAATACGGCAGGTTTCTGAGGAGTCCATTTTAAGGATTAACGCTTTGGCGTCCACGCTAACCAACCCGGTGTGTCGTACTCACGGCGATGAAATAATGGTCACTGACGAGGTCTCAAATACGGAATCCGGTGTTAATCCTAATCAGACCGAAGGTGTGCCATCTATTTCAAGAACGGATACGAACAGGGACAGTGTGAACGTGCAAAAACCCAGACGAAGGTACGCTCAAGATGATTATAGACCACAAATGCTGAATCTGAAACCCGGTCATAATCCCCTTAATGAAGGCTCTGTAGTAGTGTGGAAGCGAAGAGTTATGCTAGACCTTGAAAGTAACGACTGTTCTTTCCTGCTCGATCCTCAAGCGGAAGTTCCGGATTGCTACACGAAAAGGGAACTGCACCAGATGAAAAGCTTGATTTTGGCTTACATCATGTCCAATGTCAATGAGGGACTACAGGCACTGATTAACGATGAAACCGAACCCTTAGCAGCCATGAGGATAATTGAAAATACGGTAGATCCTCCATCACAAGCCAAGGAGCATGCCCTGCAAATTGAACTAATGAATATTAGATTCAACCCGGAGACGGAAACGGCATTAGAGTTCCAGAACAGATTCGAGCGACTCGTCACGGATATCAGGAGATGTCCTGAAGCTGAATTGACCGAGAAGACAATCCGGAGAAACTTAGTGAATGCTATTTCTGAGACGTGCCCACGAATTGCTGAAGATGCTCTGTTAGATGGCTCGCTATTAAAAACCCGTGACATATTCGACAGAATACATAGAAAATTCGACATGATCATGGAGAATAATAGAAGAGAAAGGGCTGGCAATCAAGGTAGTGCTATGATCGGAACCAGTTCAAGAAAGCAAACTTTCAAGAGAAAAGCAAATTGGAAATCCGGTGAACCTTCCAAAAACAAAAACTGGAAACCTATTGACCTTACCTGTTACACCTGTGGTATTAAGGGTCACACTAGTAAAACTTGCAGGAATACGGAGAAGATGTGCTATAACTGCGGAAACTTTGGACATCTGTCTGCGAGTTGCACTGAACCCTTAACCAGTCGCACTAAAGATATCCGGAGACACAAGGCTGGTTCTAACGTGTATACTCCCCCTCACAAAAGACACGTTCAGATTAAACAGAAAAAAAACTTGACCAAATCCTCGGAAACTGACCGCCTAACCTCTAAAGCTCGCTCTAGGACTCCAGCACAGAACAGATTGAGGAGTGTTGTTTCAAAACCCGGAGTAAAACAACCTCAGACGGAGCTCATTATGCAGCACAAGAATCCGATGATGATAATGACGATGACGAAAATACGATGGCTGCCATTGCTGTACCCAGGCCTAATTCCGAGGAAACGCCCTCAGCAATGCATTCTTGGGGCTCGGAGATGTCATTGTTGGATGGTAAATTACCTCAATTAAGGTTTATAGCTGATAGTGGTGCTACTGAACACATAGTTAAGGATAAGAAGGTATTTTCTAATTTAGTAAATTTGCATAATGAAATCAGGATATCGTGTGCAAATAGTAGTAAGGAATCGGACTTAATCATTAGACAATCAGGTGATATAATATATTATAACGATGAACTAAAGAAATTTGGGATTTTAAGAGGTGTGCTGTATGCACCTGAACTAGTAGAAAATCTATTTTCTATTAGGAAACAAATGCAAAAAGGATTAAGTGCGAAATTTGATAAAAATAAATTAGAAATTATAGATCCGAGTTCAGGGGACATTCTAAAAACCGGTAGTTTTGATGGACGTTTTTGGTGGTTGTCCTTTTCGCTTCCTATGATAAATGCAAATCAGGATGAAAAATTAAGGATACTCAGTCTGGTGCAAGGAAATTCGTTGATGACCAAGTCAGAAAGCGATGAAAATCCGGCGAAAACAAATACGGTAGATAAAATCACTAAAGATGTAAACAAAACCGGAATTAAAAGAAAAATTCAGAAACCGGGGCTCAGTTTAGAGGGGAGTTCTGACCCAAAGAAGTTTAAAAAGGATGAAACTTTGCAATGTAGAAACGATGTAGGTCTAGGATGGCATTACAGACTAAATCATGCTTCTCTAAAATATTTAAAGATAGCGGGTAAACAAATTCCGGAGTTGGAAGGAGTCAAATTTGATACTAATATCTTAGACTGTCCTGATTGCAAAATGGCTAAAGCCAAACGCAAGCCATTCACTAGTAAAAGACATAGATCAGATATTGTATTTCATCGTTTGCATAGCGATCTTTTGGGACCATTAAAACCGGTGGCATATAGGTCTCAAGCTAAATATATTGTTACATTTACGGATGATGCCTCTAGGTATGTATTTGCTTACGAAATAGGCAACAAAACTAGAGTAAACTTAGCTTTGCTTTCTTGTCTAGAAGAAATCAGGAGATTAAAAGGCCCCCAAACTAAGGTTTCAGAAATTAGAACGGATGGGGGTTTAGAATATAAAACTAGTGAAATGAATGCTTTGCTTAAACGAGAAAATATAAAATTAACTGCTTGCGAGCCTTACACCCCTCAATTAAACGGCGTGTCTGAAAGGCAAAATTTAGAATTGGAAGAGAAAATCCGGGTCAATCTCATCTCTTCAGGTATTCCGACTCACTACTGGCCTTATGCCATGAGACATGTAATCTATATTCATAATAGAACTCCAAATGGGTCGATAAACTTTAAAACCCCCTATGAGCTTGTATTAAATCATGCCCCTACGGTAAAATATATCAGACGATTTGGATGTGAAGCTTATATCTTGGATACTCAATCCACTTCTAAATTTGCACCCAAAGCAAACTTAGGATTCTTGTTAGAATGTGGTGAAACCGGATACCATCTATTGCACTACAAAAATAAAACGGTGGTTAGGTCAAAACATGTAGATTTTATAGAAAACCGAACCTATGGTGATTATACTAAAAATGAAAATAAGGCTCTTGAACCCGGTAGTCAAACGGAATTTACAGTAGAGGTTAATAGTGATGTTGGTGCCAGTAACAAGGATTCTGAGCTAACTACCAATATTAATCAGGAGGATAATTCCATTTCAATTCAAATACCAACTAGGATAGAAGATTCCATACAGGGCATCGAAAACAAACAAAATCCGGTGCTTATTCATGAAAATGATGAATGTGAATTCTTTGAAGACTTAGGCGATATAGGAGATAAAACATTTTTCCTTCAAGATTCTGGTGAAGAACCTTTAACCTATGCTCAAGCATTAAGAGCACCTGATGCTGATCTTTGGTTAGATGCAATTAATACAGAATTTCAGGCCCTGGAAAAGTGCAACACCTGGAAAATCATTTCTAGAAAGGATGTGCCCAAAGGAATGAAAGTAATGAAAACCCGGTGGGTACATAAGAGGAAATCTGAAGCTGACGGATCGGTAAGGTATCGTAGTAGACTGGTAGTCAAAGGATTTGCTGATAATAATAACTATGAGTTATCAGAAATTTATGCTCCTGTTGCAAGGTTACCAGATGTAAAATTCCTATTAATTTTAGCAGCGAAATATGACCTGGATTTGGTTCAATATGACGTAAAAACTGCCTTTTTAAATGGTTCGCTTGATAAATTGGTATATATGGAAATTCCGGATGGTTATGACAATTATTTACAACTGGATGAAAAATTTAAGACTAAACATGTGTGTGAAGTACACAGAGCGCTGTATGGTCTAAAGGTATCACCAAGAAGGTGGTATATCAGGTTTCAAGAAGCTGTGAACGAGATGGACTTCCAACCATACCCATTTCAACCATGTTTGTTTATGTGGAAATCAGGAGACAAAATAGCTATTCTTTTACTCTATGTTGATGATATACTTCTGGCTACTAATAGTAATCAAAAACTTAAACAGGTTAAATGCGTTTTAGAAAAGGAATTTTCTATAGTTGATCTCGGGGAACCTAGAAAATACCTGGGTTTAGAAATTATTAGAAACCGGAGTGAAGGAACGATAGGGATACTTCAGAAATCTCATATTGACAACATGTTGATGAAATTTGATCCTGATAGTGATAAAATTGTCTCTACTCCTATGATATTCGATAAATCGATTGAAAAGGAGGAGAAAAATCAAATTTGTGATCTTAGTTCCATTCCGTTTAGACAAGCAATAGGCTCTCTACTTTACTTGCAAGGTGGTGCTAGACCGGATATCTCATATGCCACAAATATGTTAAGTAGACGTCAGTCAAATTTCACTTTGAAGGATTGGAAAGCTGTAATCCGGATCATGCGTTATCTTAGAGGAACTAGAAATTATGGACTCTTGTTTTCTGATAAAGGGAATAATAACATTGAATGTTATGTAGATGCTTCTCTTGGATTATCTGCGGAAAGAGGCTTTTCCACAACGGGATATATTATCTACTTATTTGGTAATCCGGTAGTATGGCGCACAAAACGTCAAAATCATGTTGCTCTTTCTTCAGCTGAAAGTGAGTTTGTAGCTATGAGTACTGCGTGTCGAGACTTAGCTTCAATCAGGACCATGTGTTCAACAATGATTGGATTAAATTTAATTCCAATTATCTATGAAGACTCTAAACCGGCGATTAGACTAGCAGAAGTAGATGACTCTTCTACATTAAAACATATGGTTAGACTGTCGTATTTATATGTGCGTCAAGAACATAGAGATGGAAATATTCAAATTAAATGGATTTCAACGGATGATCAAATAGCTGATACTCTAACTAAGCCATTAAATCATGCTAAGTTTGTCAAATTCAGAGATTTAATGCTGTATAAACACTGATCAGATTCTATTTTGATATTAACAGCTAGAATCGACTAAGTCGGAAGATTTGGTCGATTCCATCACCACCATGCTCAACCCGGAGACTGATATGTAGAACCAGGAGAATGCTGCGACCAATACGGAGAACGCTATGCTGAATACGGAGTGTCATGAATGGAAGCTTGTTGCCTTGCTCGGGATACTGGACATCGAGATGACGACTTGGAGGGGAGTGTCAAGATTATCAATCCGTCCTCTCTCGTGATACATACTCCGTGGATACCGATGGCCGTGGACCTAGTTCCTAAAACCACCGCAACCGTCGTTGGCGCTATGTACGCTGCCACCTCCGGCTCAACTTCACTTCTGCTCTGCCATCGACTGCGATCAGTTTCCCTAAAGTTCACTTCTGCTACTTAAGTTCATTACGATTATATTTCAATTAACTTCAGTGTATTCTGATACTATCAAGAACCCGGAGGTATGTAGAATAAATCTCATACATGTATATTTCGATATCCGTTTATTTCTTTGTCCTGAAAATTCATGATGTTCTTGTAATATTTTGGGTGAGTTCTTAGATTTTCAATGCAATCATGCAATGCACGTATCATGGGTTCAACTGGATCAAAGTAAATAGAAGTAGATTTAGATTTCTCTCTCGCTCTCTCGACAAGACTTGTCAAGGTACCTATGTCGGTATTGAAAAAAAAAAAAAAAAAAAAATGATGGCCATGAAGAACATCTCGAGTATCAACCACGTTTCTTCATCTTCAAAGTGCTTTAGATTGAGAACGGAATAAGATAATATATTATAGCAATTCTGACTTCACCATCTTATGAGGTGTCACTTGACAGACCGTTTCATTTTCGGAATTTAGGGTGGACCCCCCCCCCCCCCCCCAACAAAAACCAAAAAACCCCCCTCAGCTTTTACACATTTCCACGCTGAACACAAGGTAAAGTCAAAAGACATTTTGGACCGAGAACAATAGCCACATTTTCTTCGAAAATTCGCTAAAAAAATGAATCTTTTAATTAACAGTTCGATGGAACGTTTCCTGCCACGAGCACGACTAGATAGGTAGCTATTGGAAACTGCAGAAAAAAACACTTGCATACGTACATATATATATATATATATATAAAAGAAAATACAAAATTTATTCATTAAAAAATGGTAGGTTGAAATGGTATTTGAAAAAATATTGAACCATGACTCAAATCTACCAAACTAAATAAAATAATTTATTATTATACAAATAGAATAAAATAGTAACTACTAGTCTTCCAAGAATAAATAAAAGAAAGAGCAAAAGATCTGTGTATATTAGGCAAGTATATGGTACATACATATTCAGGTTGAACTTAGTAACAGAACAAACGATAGGGGAGCGTGAAGATTCCACGAATATTTCGGAATACCCAAAATAGGGGAGCTGAAAATCCTAGGAAAAATATTTTCGAGGCACCAGATACCGTGAAACGGCAGATCCGAACGAGTGAGAGGACTAGAGGAGGGAAGATCCTCGTTACTGAGCATTAAATGCTCAGTAACGAGGATCTTCCCTCCTCTATTTTTTCGGTTCTTAGTTGTGACAAGTATCAGGTAAAAGTATCAGGTACTGGAAAGGAACAGGAACAACTTGTTCCTGTGACAGAAAGAAGCTGTCACAACCCATCTCTACTAACAGAACACAACGACTGACTCACATCTTTCTGCGCATGCGCGCTTATTAATACAGTGTTACCAATAAGATTGGCGGCCAACAACTTATTCTAACACTAGATAACGAGTCGCTCAGGAAATACATATTAAAATAACGCTCCTACATCTAAACCCAAATTTTGTAATCGCTTTGAACAATTATCAGGGGGAAAATTCGACACAAAAAGATATCACCAGAACTTTTCCCAAAGCATATCCCCCCCGAAACCACCGTCGCTTAAAACGAAAAAGACCCCAAGACTTCCTGTAATTCGTTATCTGTTGTTAGAATGAGTGTCTGTTGTTAATCAATTTATATATTTATTACTGTTAAATTACTGTTTTCACAATTTCATAGTACAGCAAGTAGGACAATCGCTGGGTTGGTACCTACAATCATGTTACATGTTAATTAGGTAATCCATTTACCTACTATATCTCAATTGTTGCGCACAACTGTAGTGTTGATAATCAACAATAAAGTTTTCGAATTATTAAAAAAAAAAAAAAAAAAAAAAAAAAAAAAAAAAAAAAAAAAAAGCATATCTTCAGATTGCTACAACAAATTCAACTCGTGTCCCCGTCTAAAACGTACTTAATCAGCTTTCGAAAGGCGGACGGAAGAGTCAGAATGGCCTTTTGTTTCCGAATGTCTCGCCTGAAACTTCCGTCTTTGTTCTAGAAAATGGCTGTAGGCAAAAGAGTAATTGCACTAGAATAGCCCAAGAAAATATTTATTTATATTTCGCGCATATTTATTTATTTATTACGAGCCAGCCCAATTACACAGAGTAATAGTAAAGTATAGTAGGTTGAATCGTTGAAATACACAACAACTGTAGTTCTCACTATAGTGAGAAATATAGTGAGAAATGTGGCCTTATTGTGGGAATGACGTTACTGACATAGATAGGTTAGAGACGACAAAGATAGGTTGGTACGTAGAATACCCATAATATCTAGACTTTGATTGGGGGGGGGGGGGGTCATAACCTAATCAAACCTGAGATACGTAAGATTTTACAACGTTTTTATTAGTTTCGCTTCGTGTCTGTCTGTCTGTCCAGATGGAATTTTGCAATCGAGTAACTCACAAGAACTAACAAGAAGAAGAATATTTATATTTATATGGTAAGGGCGAAAAACCGGAGTTTTGAAGTTATATAACGTGGCACCCTTTAGACCCAGCGACCTGTATCTTTTAAAAGGCACTGGCTAAAGTTGAAACGAAGCTCTGTGCAAAATTTCGTCAGTTGGCGAAGATGGAGAGGCTAGCCTTGGCTAACTGAACAAGAAGAAGGAAATGGTAAGGGGTTTTTGATGTTATATAACTCGGGTCCCTTTAGACCTACCGACTTGAAACTTTCAGGGCTTTCTATCATCCACACCAAGAAGACCTACACCAAATTTCAAGTTGATCGGTCAAATAGGATCCGAGATATGGATATTTGGAAAACGCGTTTCGTACTCTGTACCGTTCGTTCTTCTCAACTTGTTTGCTTGGTAAAAGAATTGATCTTAAGTTAATGCTCGTAATAGTGAAGGTGTTTGAAATAATTCTAATAGGTACATTCTACCAGGAAATTCCAGCATTGTCCAAGCTGTTCTTATTGAGTAGGTACCCGTATTTTTCATGTGGATTGAAATTGACAGACAAAGTTAATTGTTTCTATTGCATACAGTGCATTTAGAGAATCACTGACAATAACTGAATTTTTACCTAACTCCTACTTGTACACGGCCAAATCAATGTTTTCATTTAGAGATTTTGCTTTTTGGATTTTATTAAAAAAACTTTTCATATGCCAAAGGCGTCCATGTTCGAACTCAGCCTAAGTATGAACCTAAGCAACCCCTTAAAATTTGGCAGGTGACACTATTTTGAAAATCGAGATATCCTGCCGAAACGTTTGTGGCCAATAAGCTAAGCCCAGACAACTACTATAATATTGCTCCTGTACCTGGTTACTTTATACTTTTTTGTGATGTGATTATACCTACTCCACCCGTCGCATTCCCAAGAATTTCAATACGACCTGATGTTATAGTGAATTAACTCGTGTTTATTGAAAACGATCGATTTTGATTGGATAATAGATGAGGACAATGAGATGTTTACAAACACGTTCCTTTGTGATTCTACGTAGGTACGATTCGTTCATTATCGTTGTCCATCTGCCGAACATTACCGTTGGAGTTGAAACTATGCGCAGCGATCTGAAGGGTGTGGTATTGTATGGAAATGGATGAATAATCTACCAAGACCGCTGCTTAAAGAAGTAGGTTCGTTGTTAGGTAAGTATGAAAAGAGTTTTACTTCCGTGTAAGATCCCTCATCTTACCAATCGTTGATTGCCTTCAAATTTCGTTATACACGTATACATGTATATCGAGGGCGTCGGAGCAACACACCACATCGTCATTATCACAGGTTTTCTGGAGAGCGAAAAAATCACCTGCTAATGATTTTCTTCTCTCAAACACCACGTCAATTACTATACTTGGCTTTCCAGATTCAGAATACCTATTTCTATGGACTTCCGAGTACCTAGGAATAGTTTGGTTTACATTTTTTTTAAATGCACACATATTTTCTATGTAAAAAATACTCGTACTTGTATTCAACAGAAACTAACGATCACTTTCAACAGTCTTATACATGATTTGATGAATCAGAACGGAAGGCTACACTTCCTACACTTGTATTTCCATTATTTTCGATATTCCAAAAACTATCTGCTTGAAACTGTGCGTAATGCAGTAGTTGGTATCTTTTTTTTTTATAACTTGGCTTCGGCCTTTAGCCAACTTTAGCCAACTTTATCACAAAATTGAGTATTGGCGGAGCAAATCATCGTGAATCCTTCAAGGGTTGAAATTTATCTTGCAAAGGAATGTAAATACAGCACTATACACTTTGGTTTCTTCAGTCTGTATGATCGTGGACATCGAGAAAGATTGCTGCAGGTTGCGGACGATCGTCTCGATGAGGGGTTTCCTGTCATCCTCCAGCATAGGGCATAACAACAAAACATGTTCAATCGTTTCTTCGTCTTGTTCGCAATAACGGCAAGCTGGTGAGGTTTCTCGTCCAATCTTCTGTAAGTACACTTTGGTGACTTCTGTTCCACATCGAATCCTTGACATACATTTGTAAAATCTCTTGGAGTTTCCAACTATGCTATAAAACCATGGTATTCGTGGTGGTACTGGGAAGTTGAAGATGTAATATCTCCCTGCATGGTAATTAGAATACTTCATTCGCCATTCGGTTCTTGCCAGGGCTGTGAAGTAGTTATAAAGATCCGTAGTGGCTCGATACATTCGTTTGGGTCGTCCGTTTCGTTTCGGGCAAGTTCATCGGCTATTTCGTTGCCACGAATTCCTACGTGACCTCTGATCCAAGCAAAGTGGATATGAATTTCTTGTTGCTCGAGTTGATTTATTGTTCGAATTATTTTATTTTCTAATTCTCCAAATGGTGTTCCGGGTCCGATGTTCTTCAACTTTTGTAGAGCGCTGTTGGAATCTGAAAGGATCACATTTGTTGGATATCTCTCCGAGCTACACTCAATATACTCCAGTGCCATCGAAAGAGCGTACATTTCAGCCTGATTCCATACTCTTACTACCTGATATTTTGCAGGTGTCGTCGTAGTATGCACAAGATGCTCGACCATTTCTTTTGGAACCATCTGTATAGATGTATCTGCCTCCTGGTATTTGGTATCTACATAATACCGTATAATATGTAGATACTCATATTATGAGTAAGTTGTTAAAAGGGGGACCACATCTTCAAAGTAAGGCGTCTCATTGAAAAAATAATGTTACGGTTAGTTCAATTCCCCCAAAAACAACTCCGTTGTAAAAACTGGCCCGCCAAAAAACCTCATCCGCAAAAAGGAAGGATATCCATTTTGCCCGCCTGCCACGTATATAGGATGCTCGGTGCTTCGCACCTCGCTGTTGAGTGTGCATATAGAAACCTGATCCTCCTACCCCTAACCTCCACCGTCAATGTTTTCCTGTTCCCTGTCTCCTTCCCACAACCCCTCTCACCCTTAGTCCCCCTCGGTTTCACCTAATATGTTTCCTCTGTTACACCAGCAGGGAGCTTTACGCTTCCTTCAATGCTGTTGGCGGGAGCTTTTTGCCAGATGAACAAGCCTGAATTGAAGCATTGCTTCATTATAGTTGTACCACCACTCATTACTCGTGACCACCAGTAATACTTATAATATAATGATGTAATGCTTCAATTATATTATAATTATATTTTACAATTATATTATAATTATTTATAAATATAAATATATTAATATTTAAATTTAATTATAATTACACTGAATTTAATTATAATTAGGTATATTATAATTATATTCTATAATTATATTATAATTCTTAGACGCCTTGCTTTTGCAATGCCAGGCAGCCTGAAATGGCTCATTACTTTACTTTTGTACCATCACTAAGTACTCATCATCACCACTACTACCTGTATATCTGAGGCGTCTCATTGAAAAAATAATGTTACGGTTAGTTCAATTAGGAAATATTCATTCATGTCTTGAAAACGAAACGACCTCCCACTCTTTCGTGGAAAAAGGCGTGTCACTTTATGAACACCCAAGAATCCTAATATTGGAGTGGGTGGAAAAATTACAGTTCGAGCATTTAGTACCCAACCACGACCCTTCTTCAGCAGCCCTGAAGGGATAATTACATTAACACGCCTACGTAACACCTCGATAATTATTTCAAGTGCCGTTATCTCAATTCTAATTTCCTGAGATGATAAAATTCACTCCCATTCTCACACATAATTACTTAAAAACTAAACTCACACCCACGTTCTTTTCAATCAAGCTAGTATATATCATACGATACATATAGAACATCCTTAATATATAAGGTTGAGGGATGTCAATGTTCGAGCTTGAACCCAGATGGTATGCGAATTTGGTCTATTTTATGTTTGAATTCGAAAGAATCTTTGAAAGTGTACCTATTGTGACGTTGGTAAGCATTGGAGAATAATGCCATCAAGTTATTTCGATACTTTATAGTGGGGAGAGTTAACTAAAGAGCAGATTGGTCTTACTGGGTTATTGGGTTTGTGGTTTTTGATGAGACCATATAAACGGGGACTATGGCATGATTGATTAACTAAAGAAAATTTTTCAGTTTTTGACAAATACTTCTTCTTTTGTAGATCATTGATCTCTCTATTGATTTGATTTTGGAATCCTATGGTAGGATCGTCATTAATACGGTCGTAGGTTTCTGAATCTGCCACGAGGGATTCCATTTTTGTCAAGTAATCGGTCCTGTCCAACACTATTGTCTTATTTGTTTTATCAGTCCTACTAACTATGTCAGTCCTAGATATATTGACAAACCATTCCGCGTTTCCAATTATATCAAAAATTTATCTAGTTTTCCTTAAAACGAGACTTGATAGAATCAAGTAGAGTTCAGGAAGATGCTGTGAAGCAGCTTGTATGCAGGCATTTATTGTTTTCGATAACCGTTTGACGGTGATTTCCGCTGATTTTATCTGTACATTCAGAACAGTCATTTTAAATATACGAATTGCCTTATCAATGTCCCCAGGGAACTCATTTAAACTAAAGTTGAACTTAACACTTCTTCAATAAACGAAGGGAACAATAATTGTTCCCTTCGTTTATTGAAGAAGTGTTAAGTTTCCTTCTCAGATGTCGCAGCAACGTTTTAACAATTATTGTTAAAACGTTGCTGCGACATCTGAGAAGGAAAATCCGTCTGTTTTCTTGACCATCCCTAACCATCCCTCAACCTTATTCTTACTGCGGGTCAACAAATCACACACACTTATCCTGTATATATTTCCTTTGTCACTGGAGCTGTGGCATTGATGCGCAGATGGAAAAGATCATGCTACATATACCATTTCATTACATGTATCTACATGATACGAGTAGGTACCAAGAACAATGATTTCTATAGTGGAAATTGGAGCGTGGGACCATTCACGTATTCATTATCATATCCAATTGATGGAAGCAAAAAATTAACGTCACTGCTCAGCTTTTAGCGACTCAATTGGCGACAGACGAAGGAAAATTGCCCGTGATTCCGCCGGCTCGAGATGGAGAGGGTCAGCCAAGAAGCAAAACATACCTAATATACAATGCAGATAGAACAATGACTTCTAATGATAGTAGATCATACCTCTTGTGGTGTTGTTGGCAAGCCGCTAAGCGATACGGCCTCCAGCCGTTGAAGGCTGATTCGTTTGAGGAGCGACGGTCCCCTGATCTCTAATGTAATCAATTATTTAATGGGGTGATCACGCTTGTCCTCCTCATTGACTTTACCTTGTTTGTTGGGGAGCTTGAGATAGTGAAATTTAGGATCCGGATTGAGTTGAGCCTTATGAATCAAACTGGTCAATGAATAGTTTTATGGCGGGATTTTTATTGAAAACATGCTCGAGTTTTATCCAATTACGAATCACCTGTTCGTGGATGGTATGAAAAAGTCCTCAGAAATAAACGAATGACTTGATTCTGAAACCAGGAATTGCATCACAAATATTGTGTTGGATTTCAGATCCAGATCAGTAAGATATTGTGATTATCTAGTCAGAATGGAGCACAGAACCGGTGGCTTTCCAGTCATCCCCCCCAAGGTCCAGTCACGTCCCCAGGCTGAAATCATCATGATTTCAGAATAAAAAGAAGACCATGGTACGGGAGAAAAACCGGGTTTTTGAAGTTATATAACTTGGCTCTATTTAGACCTAGCGACTTGAAACTTTCAGGGCTTTTCTCTATTACCCTGTGACGGTAAAACGTGGGGATGAACCCACATAAAAGAAAAACCAAACAAAACTAGAATTTGAAATAATATAATATGAGAAAATAATTTATCTTTTGGAATAGGCACTTTATTTCGTGCAAAACGGTAAACAAATAAAATTAATTCCACAACTTCACAGATATAATCAACTGAAATAAAACTGATAGAAAATAAAGCGCAATCCTACAAATTTCCAACGTCCGTGGAAAATAAAAAAACTTATATATAACTGTTATAAAATTAAGTCGATATCGGGAAAAAAAATTTTAAAATGGGTTGTCGTAATCGGGATAGGAGGGAAGGGACAAATTCTCTTCCTTCTTCGTCGGGAGGCTTCAAATTCGTTGCTCTATACCTGAAACTGTCGAATTTCGTCTTCAGTAAAGGCTTATGCTTTTCGAGAAAATCAGATTTCTTTTCGGAAAGGACATACCGGTAAGGCACGGGAAATGTTGTTGAATTCGCTGGCCGGTCTGGAGGTTGAATTACGTAGGTAGGTACTCGTCTTCCAACGGCTCCAACGAAATAAACAGTAGAAATAAACGGTACTTCACTGGCAAACAATTCTTTTGTGTGAACTGAACGCAACCGTAAGAACAAAGAAAGAACAATGAATGAAGTCGGGAGTTGTCTTTTATCACAACGTGTTGATATGGAGTTCGACGCCGGCCGGTGGCAGCACTTCCCGGTAAAGGTGGCATTGATAGAGGAAAAATCAGCTGATTTTTCTGCCGGAGCCACAACCGCTGAATTATGAAAAGTTTTCATGCTACATACCCCTCCCCAGCGGTTGAGGTGGATACATATTTCTTCAGCTTCGATGGATGCCAAGAGCCCGCTTGTCTACCTTGACTGTCCTCTAGAAGGCAAGTCCCTCCAGGACTTACAGCCGTGACGGTGAATGGACCATCGTACTTGGGGTTCAATTTGGCGGAAATGCGGTTAGCAGCAGAAGAAAGAACGAAAGTCTTGCGCAGAACGTGATCTCCAATGCTGAAGCGTTCGGGACGTCGACGAAGATTGTATCGATGACTTTGGTTGATTGCGGCGTGCAATAAATTCTGCTCGACGAGATGATGAAGTTCTGTGAGTTTTTTCATTCGTTCGCCCCATTCTCCCGAAGCATTGTTGAGAGCAGCAGGATCAACGGTGGTCGGGACGGTAACTTTGGCCTTCCTGGAGAGAGAGTGTACAGGTGATATCTCTCTACCAAAATTTAAAAAGGCAGGCGAATATTTACTGGATCCATGAACGGCGCTATTCAAGGCAAATTGCAGTTCTCCAATATGCTTGTCCCATTTGGTGTGTCTTTCTCCATCCAAGTAAGTAATGATCAGCTGCCTGATATTTCTGTTCGCTCTCTCGGTAGGATTCGCCTGACAATGGTATAACGGGGTTGTTCTATGCTCCATGCCACAGGCTTCTGCCAGAGATCGAACGGCGGAGCTGACAAAATTAGCAGCATTGTCTGTAATAAGAAGAGCGGGAGCACCAAATCGGTTAAGAATTACAGACTTGAATTTATTGAGGATTACAGGAGATGTCGCAGCTTTAATGGGAACTAATTCCACCCACTTAGTGAATATGTCCTCAAAGACCAGGAGATATTTATTACCAGAAGAACTGGGAGGAAATGGACCCATAATGTCCGTCGATACGGTATGCCATGGAAGGTACAAGTAGCGGGGATACATCAAGCCACGTGGAGCACTATTAGAGGGCTTCACTCTCTGACACACATCACACGACTGTATGTGACGGAGAATATCCTGGTACATACCAGGCCAGTAGTACTGGCGACCTATTCGCCAATGGGTTTTCGATATACCCAGATGACCGGATTGAGGGTTGTTGTGACACTCACGAAGAACGTCAGCTCTCATGGCCCTTGGTACTACCAACTTCCAATCCTCGCTAGGTTCCTCCAACTCCCCTTTGAGGAATGTTTTACGAAAATAAAACAAATTGTTCCCTTCCACTTTCCAATCTGGATGAAGTTCAGGTGAAGTTCGGACTCTGTACATCTTTCGGTCGTACCACTCATCTTGAGTTGCAAGGGAAGTATCTGAGGCGGGATCAACTGGTAGAGAAACGGCAGCGAGTGACTCAAGATTTGACATTCGTGACAAGGCATCAGCTACACAATTTAGTTTTCCTTTACGGTATTCGACCCGAAAATTATATGGCTGCAGTCTGAGAATCCACCGGGCTAAACGGCCTGAGGGGTTCTTCAAACTTAAAAGCCATTTTAGGCATGAATGATCGGTAACGACAACGAACTCGGAACCTTCTAAATATTGCCGATTTTTTTCTATTCCCCAGATAACTGCTAAACTTTCTTTTTCGGTGACTGAGTAGTTTCTCTCGGCCGCCGACAATGATCGAGAGCAGTAAGATATTACTTTTTCAGTGCCATCTTGTATCTGGGTTAAAGCAGCACCAATTCCATATTGGCTGGCATCTGTTTGCAATGAGAAAGGAACATCAAAATCTGGGCGAGCGAGAACAGGAGGCGAAATCAGAGCCTTTTTCAGGGCTTCAAATGCGTTATCTTGCGCTTGAGACCAATTCCATTTCTTCTTTTTACTGAGAAGATCGGTTAGAGGAGATACGGTAGTGGAAAATCCGGAAATGAAACGTCGATACCAGCTGGCCATACCAAGAAACCTACGCAGTTCCGTGACGTTCTGGGGAACAGGATATGTCATGACAGCGTTAGTCTTTTCCGGGTCTACACTGATACCATCAGAGTTGACTCGGTATCCGAGGTATCTAACCTCCTTACAACCGAACTCACACTTTTCGGCATTTACTTGAAGGCCAGACTGTTTTAGTCTGAGGAAAACTTCCTTCAATAAATCACAGTGACTCTTGAAGTCAGGGGTACAAATTAAAATATCATCCAGGAAAACTACCACCTGGGGGTATAGATCTAGAAATATCGAGTCTGCCAGTCTCTGGAAGGTCGCTGGGCTGTTCGTCAAGCCAAAACTCATCGTCCGAAATCTAAAAAGACCTCTACCTGGGACTATAAAAGAAGTGATGTCCCTACTCTCTTCGTCAGCCAAAGGAACTTGTAGAAAAGCTTGCCGAAGGTCTAGTTTTGATAAGTACGCAGCGAAACGTAATGAGTCCAATAGAGTGTTGATATTAGGCATTGGGTAGGAGTCTTTCTTGGTAAAGGCGTTAACACGACGAAAGTCAATACAAAAGCGGTATGAATCCCCTTTTCGGACCATCACCACCGGTGAAGCCCAAGGAGAGTGACTTGACTCCACAATGCCTGACTGCAACATCTCATCTAATTGAGAGTGCATAACGGACAAAACCTTGGGTGAATAGTTGTACGCACGTTGCTTGATTGGGTTTGCTGAGCCCACATCGATTTTATGGGTGATCCGGGTTGTTAAACCGGGAGAATCTTTCAAAGACTCAAGACCTTGTGCAACTATTTCACTCAATGTTTGGCGTTCAAAATCTTCCATGCACTTGATACCACAACAAACCAAGGAAAGTGGATCGGAACTTGCTTGAACTTGCTTTAGATATTGAAATTTTATCTCAGGATCATTTGAATACCACCAACAATTGTTGTAGATGTCAGTGATAATAGCATTATCTCGCAGAAAATCAAGTCCGATCACGACTGGAAAAGATAACGTGCTTAGGTAGTACAAGTTGAGGGTTTTGACTGTATTGCCCACTTGGAAATCTAAGCGAAAGCGGCTATTTACAGTAGCATTGGTACCGTTAGCCATTTGGACCATGAATGGATTCACAAGCTCGGGTTGATAATTAACTTCTTGGGTAATATCAATTCCCAGTATTTTCATTCCAGTTTGTCCAATGAACGAAAAACGAGATCCGGTATCACATAACGCTAGAATAGTAGTGGCAGAAGTACTACTCTGCGCTATGTTGGGTCGGTAGGATAGCGGAATGATCAGTAGATCAGAGTAAATAATCCGGGAACAAGTATCTTGAAAATTGCGGGACGATAAAGTTGATGAATAGGTACTGACGGTAGGCGAAATGGTCGGTAGCGGGACAGCGGAAGCACTAGTCGATAAATTGGGGTCAGGAGCACCATCGGGAACAAGGGTGACCCCTAGGACTGGTTCCCTATGCCGTTTTTTGGTTTGAGAGCACAATTTGGGCAAGTGTAAATGTTTACATCCTTATACCCACATTTGAAACAAAATTTGTTCTTACGGGGTTGAGGACACACCGTATAAACGTGAGGACCCTCGCAGTTCCAACACTTCATAGATTGCTCAAAATTACTGTTTGATGGAAGTATATCACCTGATTTCCGAGGCTCCGAAAACTTGTTGGACGAGACTGAATTCATTGGTTGACGAGACTTGTCGGGTTCCACATTAGACGAAGTAATCTGCTTTCCAGCATTACTGCAATACGATACACTGTAAACAGGAAATTCAGTATTCTGATTAGGCATTTCTTTCTTGAAACTAGATTTATTACCCCTATCAGCCTTATATGCACGAGAGGTGTCTGAAGATGAATCCTTCCGGCTGGGACAAACCTTGCGTTCAACTGCCATCATCTCCTCACGGCGACTCAACTCAGTGACGTATGCTATCAAATTCTGATAAGTTGGTATTGCGGTAGAAATGTGTTTCTCCTCAAAACCTCGACGAGTGATAGGGTCTAAATGACTAAGAGCTAACTGAAGCTTGACAAAATCAAAGGGATCCTCTAAACGTAACGATGAAATCGAATTCCAATTATTTTCATGGTTGGTAAGAAATCGTTGAAGCTGTGCATGTGACTGTTCTTGCACGGGAGAGAAATTCAACAGCTGGTTGAGGTAATGACTTGCTAGTCTTCTCGGATTATTATATCTCGATTTCAAACAATCCCATGCAAGTAGGTAACTGGATTCTTCCAAGGAAAAATTAGATATAACCGATAATGCCTCACCCTTCAGACTGGACCTTAGGTAGTGATACTTCCTGATGTTAGGTAGAATGTTGTCATGATGAACAAGCGATTCGAATAGAGAACGAAATCCCAGCCATTCTTCTATTTTCCCTGAAAATGAGGGTAAAGGGATACGTGGAAGTTGATTGGGAGTAGAAGTGTTGGGAGGTACAACAGACTCTGAGTGGATATTCGAGGTACTAGCTTTTACATTAGTGAGGTAAACATTTCGTATAGAATCTAACATATCTATAAAACTTAGATTTGTATGAATGATATCTATGGCCAATGATGGATTTGGAACAGTAACATTAAAATGTCTTATTCTATTGTTCAAGTCTTCCAACTTATCTTCAATAGTTGAAGTACGTTCGTACCTAGTACGGAATGAGGATACATTATCAGCATTTATTTTCTGACTGAGATCAAAAATCTGCTGGAGCGTAGCAAATAATTCCTCTCTCTCTTGGACGAGAAGTTTAGCTTTAGAGGTAAACTCAGAAAAATCGGCATCTCCTTTACTTTTCTCACCTCCTTTTTTTTCCATTTCGAGGGAATATTATAGTAGGCACAAATGAGAAGTGTATCGAAACGATATATAGACCCGTAGGTTAAAATAATAGGTACCAAATCAAGAAGGTATCTATAAAGTGTCTTAGCAGACAAATACTAATATACGGAAAATAAATTTTCGAAATTTCTTACGTTGGGCGCCATTTAATTATATCTGTGACGGTAAAACGTGGGGATGAACCCACATAAAAGAAAAACCAAACAAAACTAGAATTTGAAATAATATAATATGAGAAAATAATTTATCTTTTGGAATAGGCACTTTATTTCGTGCAAAACGGTAAACAAATAAAATTAATTCCACAACTTCACAGATATAATCAACTGAAATAAAACTGATAGAAAATAAAGCGCAATCCTACAAATTTCCAACGTCCGTGGAAAATAAAAAAACTTATATATAACTGTTATAAAATTAAGTCGATATCGGGAAAAAAAATTTTAAAATGGGTTGTCGTAATCGGGATAGGAGGGAAGGGACAAATTCTCTTCCTTCTTCGTCGGGAGGCTTCAAATTCGTTGCTCTATACCTGAAACTGTCGAATTTCGTCTTCAGTAAAGGCTTATGCTTTTCGAGAAAATCAGATTTCTTTTCGGAAAGGACATACCGGTAAGGCACGGGAAATGTTGTTGAATTCGCTGGCCGGTCTGGAGGTTGAATTACGTAGGTAGGTACTCGTCTTCCAACGGCTCCAACGAAATAAACAGTAGAAATAAACGGTACTTCACTGGCAAACAATTCTTTTGTGTGAACTGAACGCAACCGTAAGAACAAAGAAAGAACAATGAATGAAGTCGGGAGTTGTCTTTTATCACAACGTGTTGATATGGAGTTCGACGCCGGCCGGTGGCAGCACTTCCCGGTAAAGGTGGCATTGATAGAGGAAAAATCAGCTGATTTTTCTGCCGGAGCCACAACCGCTGAATTATGAAAAGTTTTCATGCTACAACCCACACCAGGAAGTTGGTGAAATTTCAAGTTGGTCGACTGTGGACCCGTCAAAGTTGTCAAAATGAGCCTAAATTAGCCTAAATTTCCGTGTTTTGTTCCTAAAAATCTCTTGGGTTAAGATAATGGGTTAAATATTTCAGATGGCACCGGGTCATGTTATAAAGAAGGTCTGTGCAAAATTTCAAGTCGACTGGTCCTGTTACCCAGGCAGTAAACTCGTCAATATTAGCCAAAACTTCTGTTTTTTGGTTTCCCAAATTTTTTTGGGTTGCAATAAATAGTGGTTTAAAATTTTTTTAAAGGCACTGTCTGAAGCTGAATCGAAGCTCTGTGCAAAATATCAAGTCAATCAGGGAAGGTGGAGAGGTTGTAGCCTTGCCTATCTGCACAGGGAGGAGGTGAACAAGGTAAGGGCAAAAAAAGGGTTTTTAAGTTATTTAACTCGGATACTTTTTGGAACTTTCAGGGCTTTCTATTATCCACGTGAAAATCGCCTTTCGTGACGTCTGGTAAACATACACTCGCTAACGTTCGTTCTTCTCAACTTCTTTCGTTGGCGGGGCGGAAAGCTACTGCGTTCCAAGATGGCCCAACAGCTCCCATACTTCATTGCTGTAAGAATTTTCGATCAATAATAATTACCGATCGAAACTTCTAACATCAATGAGTTCTCTGAATTATTCGTAATAATCGACACTTCCCGCCACTACTACTGTAATTTCCCTTTCTTCCCCAACTCTCGCTGTAAAGATATTGAAAATGAGGGGACCAAAGTTGATTCGGCAATCTCTGTTCGAATTCGAAAGAATGGGAGAGGAAAAAATAAGAAATTCAGCGTTTGTATAGCGCATAGACGGAGGTGGAAGGGAGAGACAGGGGCATTCATATCGGGAATCTTTAATAAAATGAGCCAGTGAGGTGACTATCCCGCCCATTGTTAGCGAGAACCTTTTGTCACTCCCTGGCAGCCTAAATCCAATTTGCCTTTTCCCCACCGCGAAAACCCTCTGAATCGAGTTCGGTGGAAAACACGAGCGAATCTCCATACGGTTGAGAGCTATTGGTTTACGTTCCACGAGGAGTTGCCAGGTCCGGAACTAACGTCGGTTTAATTCCTACTTTAATGTGAACACTTGGAAATTTACCCTTCATTCATATTGGCCCATGAAAACTTCTTGTCTAGGAACGCGGTAGCATTGCGCCCTGCCAAACAAGTTGAGAAAAACGAACGGTACCGAGTGTACATGTATGTTTACCAGACGTCACGAAACGCGATTTTCATCTATCCATATCTCGGCTTTTTTCGACAAGTGTTTAAACCTGAATTTCTTTATTCCTTCTCAATTTCTCAAACCTGGATTACAGTCCAGGATTAAATAAATCCAAGCTTGACTAAATCCAAGATTTACTAAATTCAGAGTTTACTGACTCCAGGGTTAACCAACTCCACAAATAACTAAATCCACGATTTACTGAAACCAGGATTAATTAAATCCAGAACTAACTACATCTAGGATTAACTGAATCCAGAACTAACTACCTACATCCAGGATTAACAAAATCAAGGATTAACTAAGTCCAGGATTAACTGCATCCAGGATTAACTTAATCCAGAACTAACTAAATCCAAAACTAACTAAATCCAGGATCAACTGGATCCACGACCACCTAAATCCTCGAATCTCGATTATAATACATGTCATGTACATGTAATACTCGTCCGATGTGTGGGTAGGTATACACATAACTTTAGCGGCATTCCGGGTGTTTAAGCTCTGTTACAGAGTACCTCTCACATACTTTCAATTTTATTGTACAGATAAGTAGGCTCCTTGGTGAGTAGGTAGGTATACTTTTTTTCAACATGACTATACTTTTTTTTTTTTTATAATACCTACCTAACTAAAATTTCTTTCCGTCCTTCATTTTCAGCCATCCCATCTTATAATAGTAAGGGGTAACATGAGCATCTCTTGCCAATATTAAAATGTACTTTTTGCAGCCGTTCAGTTTGCTTCGTGTTGAGGTCGCAGTAGGCTAAACTGGCATAGTCAAAGTAGAGGAACTGGAGCGAGATAACCAATCGGCGTCGAATTTCCTGCGTAGGTTCAAAAGTTAGATTTTTCATTTGGTACAGCCCTTTATACAGGGTGTCTACAGAAATTATGGGACAAACTCAAGTGATCAATTCTACAGCTAATTTGCAACAAAAAGTGCCTCATCGAATTTTTCTCATTACTCAACTAAAAATAGTAGGCTTTCCCTAGGAGGTTCTACCACAGGTGTTTTTGGTGATTAGGAGTGATTCTGTTGAAAACCAATGTAAACGCTTGCATATGAGTCTGCAACACGTTGAGACATTTTCATGTCATCCCCCCCCCCCCCCCGGAAAATGTCGCCGTTTGTCAATCGAAGACATTTTCATGTCTCCATTATATACCTCTTATAAACACAAAACAAAAATAAAATTAAAATTGTTATATTTTTTCAATTTTATAATTTTTTATTTTTACAAAAATAAAATTATTTTAATCTTCCACCGGTTCAATTTCTTCTGCAGTAATAATGTTGTGTGCAAACAAACTTCGTATCAAGTCATGCGCACATCTCAGTATTCCATGTATTCTAGTGTGAGAGGCATGTATTCTACTATGAGAGGAATGTATTCCATGTATTCTAGTTCTATAAATCGAGAGGTTTCCAACGAATGGTGAACGGTTTTTGTCCGAAGACAAATGACGAAGTACTATAATAGTACTAATTCCCCTAGCAACGACTCGGTTGTACGCGGAAATCGTCAGAAACTCATTTGGGACAATTTTCGTAGTCAATTTTCGTAGGTAGGTAACGGTTTTTGAGTTATGTGCCATATGAAAGACATGAAAATGTCAAAAACCGATTTTTTTTTCACTTCTAAGATTTTGTTTCGTGTTTTCGAACTTGTCTCAGTAAAACTGCTCTAACTCCCTTAAATTCATGATATGAATTTGACATCTACATTAAATTTGCTATCTCCCTGACATACCTACAATACGATTTTTTAAGACAGTCGTAGATTATGAGAAAAATGTCTTTGCTTTGGCACATGAATGAAACGGGAAAAATTTGTTCCCTTGATTCACCCTTTCCCTCAGATCACGTCAGAACACAAGCGACCGGCGGGCCATTACGTCAGAGCCTATGACGCACGAGCGTATGACGTAAGTCGGCTGGCAGGAGGCTAACTAGTACGTCAGAGCCTATGACGCACGAGCGTATGACGTAAGACGGCTGGCAGGAGGCCAAAAAGTACGTCAGAGCCTATGACGCACGAGCGTATGACGTAAGACGGCTGGCAGGAGGCCAACAAGTACGTCAGAGCCTATGACGCACGAGCGTATGACGTAAGACGGCTGGCAGGAGGCCAACAAGTACGTCAGAGCCTATGACGCACGAGCGTATGACGTAAGACGGCTGGCAAGAGGCCAACAAGTACGTCATAGCCTATGACGCACGAGCGTATGACGTAAGACGGCTGGCAGGAGGCCAACAAGTACGTCAGAGCCTATGACGCACGAGCGTATGACGTAAGACGGCTGGCAAGAGGCCACTAGTGCGTCAGAGCCTATGACGCACGAGCGTATGACGTAAGACGGCTAGCAGGAGGCTATCTAGTGCGTCAGAGCCTATGACGCACGAGCGTATGACGTAAGACGGCTGGCAGGTGGCCAACAAGTACGTCAGAGCCTATGACGCACGAGCGTATGACGTAAGACGGCTGGCAGGAGACCAACTAGTGTGTCAGAAGCTATGACGCACGAGCGTCAAGGGGAAGGGGTTCAAAACGAATTTTGGTACGACATGGTATGACTATGGTATGGTATATTATTGTATGTATGATTTAGTATAGTACAGTACGGTATGATAGGAAAGAAATGGTATGAGTACGGTGAGAATATGGTATGGTGCCGATTTGCAACACAGTCTGGTATAGACAGAAGGGTGATTTGCACAAGGAAGATAATAAACCGTTGTGTCAAGAATATGTAAATAGGTACCTAAGCCCAACTGTAATGTCAATTTTCTGACAATGAGTTTTCGACTATTGTTTTCATACCTTTTTACTTAAGTACTTATTGCAATTTGAGACTGATAATGAGCTGTTTGCAAATAAAAAGTCTGATAACTACTTTATTACATCTTATTAATCTATTTTCAAGTTCCGATTCACAGTTGAATGTATTTTATTTAGATGTCGTAAAATTCGAAAACGATGGAATGACGAAACCTGTCGACTACTGACTCAAGTGATACTGTCGACTTCTAACACATGTAGGTCGACTACTAGTGCAAAACCATGTCGACTACTGAAGAAAATGTTGGTCACTGCAGTTTTACCATGGTATCGACTACTACCTAGAGCATTGGGATTTTTTACAAAACTTGTTTTTTCCCTTTTCAAACCATGTTGAATAATATTTCCCGCTGCCAGGTCTTTTAGGGAAGGATCTTGGGTACACAATGAACAGGTTTGCAATGAGAAATAGTTGATAATAATAATTAATCTAACATTTAGGATCTAGACATTTAGACCTAGTGATCTAGACAGAAGGGTGATCTGTGCAAAGAAGATAATGAACCGTTGTGTCAAGAATTTACAGATCACCCTTCTGTCTAGATCACTAGTTCTAAATGTCTAGATCCTAAAATTTAGATTAATTTAGATTAACATTTAATGTTAGATTAATTATTATTATGAATTATCACTAATTATTAATAAGTTTATCAAGTAGATACCTAGCAAAAATTATTATAATTTATTGTTAAATGTTAATAATTTTTATTTAATTAATACGATATAATTCTAGGGTTTTTAATACTTTTTTAATTTTTCTATAAAAGAAGTATGTACCTACCTACCAACAAACATTCGAAATTACCTTCATTTCCGTAGCACGAAACGTACCTCAGAACAACAAACTCGACATCACTAAAACCATATGATGATCTAAACAGCTAGTTAGTATGAAAATCGAGTCGACCTGTATTTAATCGACCTGTATTTCAACCGTTTGATTCAAGATCGCGTCGACAGGCTCAACCTTTGAGCCGTCATTGTGAACGAACGGCTGGTCGTACAAAGCTGCGGATGGTCTTAAAAAATTCTACGGAACAAACTCTATCTAAATATGAAATAAACCTACTGAAAATTATTATAATTTATTGTTAGGTATTGATAATTCGTATTTATTATTAATAATAATTATTATTAATTATGATTAATTAATACGATATAATTCTGGGGTTTTTAATACTACGTCGGTAATAATTTTTCTATAAAAGAAGTACCTACCAACAAACATTCGAAATTACCTTCATTTCCGTAGCACGAAACGCACCTCAGAACAACAAACTCGACATCACTTAAGCCATATGATGCTCCAAAGAGCTTTTTAGTATGAAAATGGACCTGTATTTCAACAGTTTGATTCACGATCGGGTTGTGAGGCACAATCTTTGAGCCGTCATTGTGAACGAACGGCTGGTCGTACAAAGCTGCAGATGGTCTTAAAAAATTCTACGGAACAAACTCTATCTAAATATGAAATAAAAAACATACCGTTTGATGGGAATTTTTCGAGATATGGAATTTTCAACATTTCAAAATTCGTTTTGAACCCCTTCCCCTTGACCTAGGGTTATGAAAAGTTTCGTGGATCATTGTGGGGCTGGTCCAAACCCAGAAACCAAATTTCGTAATTTTAACTCAACGCTAACTGGGCAAAGTGCCTCGGACGGCGGACGGCGGACGGCGTACGGCGGACGGCGTACGGCGGACGGACGGATTTTTTTTTATTCGATTTTCTGAATCTACGTATCTTGAAACGTAAACCAACAAATTTTGAGGGGGGGTTAAAATTTTTTTTTCTTTGGGCGATTCCAATGGTTCATTATCGAAGATAATAAACCAAAATGACCAAAGTTCCAAATTTGAAGATGAAAAAAAATGTTTTTCACAGTGAAATTGGTGGAGAAAATGACGTTTGAGTTCTGAAAAACGTGGGTTTTTAGGTGAAAATCAACGTTTTTCACCAAAAGTTCCAAATTTTAAGATGAAAAAAATGTTTTTCACAGTGAAATTGGTGGAGAAAATGACGTTTGAGTTCTGAAAAACGTGGGTTTTTAGGTGAAAATCAATGTTTTTCACTAAAAGTTCCAAATTTGAAGATGAAAAAAATGTTTTTCACAGTGAAATTGGTGGAGAAAATGACGTTTGAGTTCTGAAAAACGTGGGTTTTTAGGTGAAAATCAATGTTTTTCACTAAAAGCTCCAAATTTGAAGATGAAAAAAATGTTTTTCACAGTGAAATTGGCGGAGAAAATGACGTTTGAGTTCTGAAAAACGTGGGTTTTTAGGTGAAAATCAACGTTTTTCACCAAAAGTTCCAAATTTGAAGATGAAAAAAATGTTTTTCACAGTGAAATTGGTGGAGAAAATGACGTTTGAGTTCTGAAAAACGTGGGTTTTTAGGTGAAAATCAACGTTTTTCACCAAAAGCCTAATTTCTTCGTGGAAGTGAGTTCGGTATCGCAATTTATACATTTTTTGACGCTTGAAATTGATAGTTATTATGAAGCCTGGACTGAACATAATTTTGGCGGAGTAATGACGTCCGTACGTTGGAAGCTCCACTCGAGTCAAGATTAAAATGATCTATATTGAGTCTGGATTGCAAGTTTTTGTTCATGACATCCCTCAACGTTTAAAAATAATCTTTGAAGGGTGAAAACGGCCGTTCAAAAATCCCGCGTTTGCGCAGTGGCGGCCCTCCCCCCTCCCTCCCCACCGTCGCAACTACCGCCGCCAGCTCTCCCTGTCGGCCGCCCTCAGAAACCCACCACTGTCAAGATGGACGGGCCGAGCGAGTGGGGCTAACGAAAATTATGTCGATCTAGCGTTGCCAAACTCCCCGTTTGTTTCCAACCTTCAAGTTTTCATTTTCCGTTCGATTAGTTTACTTCAAACCTTCGTGCCGCGTTCCCGCATTTCTCCCGACCCGAGGACCCTCCTGACTAACATGTTTATTCGTCAGTCCGCGATCTTTTAGCTGGGCGTAACCCGAATACTTGGATCAAATGTCTAGGATTCGTTAGGTGAGCTCATTTTGTTGTTCAAAATCGTTGCAATTCTACCAATTTCAACGGTACACTAGTTTGACTTTGAGGTATTTTAGCACGTTTTTTTCATTACCGTCCGTCCTAACGTAAACCGTCCGACCACGTTCTGCCCATTCAACAACCTGCTACCCAACAGTTGAGACGCACCGTCACTTTTTATCTGAGGAAAACGTCAACTTCCCTCGCTTTTTTTTCTACTCTTATCACTTACCGTTGTTGTCCTCTTCTTTCGTATTTATTTACAATTTGCTCTTCCCGCAACACAGGCTGTGAATAATGACAAAAAAGTTTGAATTCGACTGGCGAATACCCGTGCCAGAACCGCTCTTGAAAGGTTGTGTTTTTGATCGATGGAACGAAGACAAGGATTCCAGCGACAGCGAGCCAAACTGCCTCTTCAAAGTCGATGAATATGGTTTCTTCATCTACTGGAAGAGCGAAGGAAGGGTAAGAAGTGACATTTTCAGTCAATTTGTTCACTCTTTGTTTCGTTCAGTGCACTCGAGATTTTGAATTTCACAGAAGAACCCCCAACCAGAATAACATAACCTCACTCGGTCCTCATTTTCTATACGTATAACATCCTCAACGCAAAAACGTCTTTCAGTTACATATAAATGATCCATTATTGAGGAACCGCGGTCACTGAATACATTTTATTCGGTGACCTGAACGAGGTTGACCTCTTGATTCTTTGACCTCAGACTGCATGAGCTTGCGCTGCCTACCTGTGAATCTGTCGATATCGTAACTTCTCATTAGTTGAGCCACCTGTCCACCCATTTGCCCCAACATACATCTCACGAAAGTAAATACACTGTACTCCAGCTAATGGTGCTGGTATAAGTAGGGCCCTATCAGATGGGCGCTACTCGCTTTCTTACAATTATATTGGAAAATGCCTGGTCTTGTGCATCATACTCCCGCTTGTTGATATGCCCTCATCTTTCATGCGAGATTCAATTGAGTTTGATGCATTACAAAAATCCAGTCATGCAGCATAGCTGTAAGAACGAATTTTCGACGAAATAACAGGTTTTATGTAAAATCCCTCCATTTTACTGGTTTTATAGTATATTTTGACTCCTTTGTTGGCTGAGTAACACGTCAGTTTATAGATTTTTCAACGCTGAACACGATGGTGAAGTCAGAATTGCGATATGTCATTCCGTTCTAAGACTGCACTATTTTGAAGATGAAGAAACGTGGTTGTCACTTGAGATGTTCTTCACGGTTCATCTGCTCTAATCTAATAACGGAATGAGATATCTCAATTCTGATTTCACCATCGTGTTGAACGTAAAAAATACCTTTAAAATGAGGTGTCACTTGTTGGACTGTTTCATTTTGCGAATTTATAGGAAATTTTTCTCCCTTAAAATTCCTCTAAATTCCCCCTTGGAGTGGCCCAATTCCGTCCATCTACGAACTTAGCCTTTCAATTGCCAGGACATATTTTTTGTGCAAATTTGAACTTTTTATCTCAATTCTATCGAGAGTTAATGTCTGGAATGGCACATGCAGTGGGTGAAAAACGTATTTGCACACATAGTTTTTTCTTGATGTAATGAATTTATTTAATAATGAACTAACAACACCTCCATTTATAGATTTTTCATCGATGAACACGATGGTGAAGTCAGAATTGCGATATCTCATTGCGTTCTCAAACTGGAGCACTTTGAAGATGAAGAAACGTGGTTGTTACGAGATGTTCTTCACGGTTCATCTGCTCTAATCTAATAACGGAAGGAAATATCTCAATTATAACTTCACCACCGTGTTCAGCGTTGAAAAATCTATAAACTGAGGTGTTACTGGCAAAAAAGGAGACAAAATTTGCTCCAAAACCAGTAAAGTGAAAACGTTCTACACAGAAAAAAGTTATTTCTTCGAAAATTTGCTCCTATAGCCATGCTGCACGACTGGATTTTTTAATATCTGATCTTGTCGACTAATCTACGCTTGTTCTAAGCGTTCCAAACTGTATGGTATACCAGTAGGTAAGAGCGCGGTTATGTTGATCTCTTTGTACAATCCCCAATGTTGTAATAGTAACAGGATTGAAAATCCAATTCGTCTCGATCTTGTTGAGTCTAGTAAAGACAAATGACCTTGAACACTATTAATTGTTGACTCGTAGCTCCCATGTTAAATGAGCATTATTTAGATTACTATGTGTTACTGCTGGTATTTGGCTGTATATCCCCCAAAGCACTAGAGTGCATCATGCAGGATTAGAATCCATATTGATCATGTTCTGTTCAACACAATCAATGCTGATCATCAACTTGGGTGCAAATACGCCAAAGGTTCCGGTAACTGTGTTTTACAGTGTGCAACTAATTCTGAAGGTTAATCATCATCCTAATGTCATTAGGGTCTTTTTCTTTTTTTTAAAGCATTGTACGTTTTTTTGGTCTAGGATGCCGACCTCGGACGTTGAGGGTGAATGGTCGTGAATTGATTGCATCCCAGCCAACAGGGGAATCGCCTTTTAATATTCTTCAATCTCAATAACATCGTTATGAACTAAAATCGTACGAAGAGACTTTCTTACATCCAAGATTCGGTTTATTCTTCAAAAAAAATCTGCAAATTCTTGACATAACGGTTTACTATCAGATAGAATATTCTTCTTTGTGCAGATCACCCTTCTGCCCAGATCACTAAATGATAGATTAATTATTATGATGAATTATCATTAATTATTAATAATCGAATCAGCTGGGCCATTGTGAACATTCCACCCGACAGGCTGCCTCATGATTCACCCTCATGTTGACGACTATTAATCTGCTCTAACCTTGAGCCCTCATTGTGAACGAACGGCTGGTCGTACAATGCTCCAGACGTCCTTAAAAAATTAAAGTCTGTGTGATAATTGTAATTATTAATAATATTTAATGATGATTTATAGTATTAGGAGGGTGATCTGAATAATTATTAATAAATAACAATAATTCTTAATCATTAATAATAATTTACACTACTTGATAATAATTTTTAATAAATAATGATAATTCCTAATAATAATTAATCTATCATTTAGTGATCTAGACAGAAGGGTGATCTGCACAAAGAAGATGATGAACCGTTGTGTCAAGAATTTTCAGAGTTTTTATTTCTGGAGATGGGTTTCCACTTATGTTCATTTCGGTAAAGTGATGTTTTAATTTAAAATCTTCATCTTCTGCATTTTCACCTTTTTGGTTGGAAATGTTACAAATCAACAAAGAGTAAATCTTCAACTCTTACACAATTCGAATTAACTATTTATAAAGAATCGACAAAGCTGGGTGGAACTCTGCTTGAATAATTGTCAAGCGTCACTTCCACATCGAAGGTTTTAATCGGCGAAAGTCCCGGTCGAGTTGAGCCAGGAGATGGCATGATGGTCGTGGACAAGTTTGAACAATTGAAGTTGAAAACGTTATTTCAGCTTGCGTTATTTCAAACGAAGTTCGCATCTTTTTTAGACGTTTATTGGCTTTTGCTTCCATTACAGCCGTTACAGGTTGGTATTTTCATTACAAAATTATACGATACATAGTCACTATAAATTGGAGAATAAAGTTAAGTTGGTCACAAGTTGATACTAATTGTTCTACAAAAGTTGAGTAATAGTTTATACACGTCTATTTTCGAGGACGCCAGAATCGTGTCGAGATTGAAGGGATTGTCAACGAAAATTGAAACTTCTTTTAGTAGTTCCCTCCTGGGAGCGAGTGGCAGGTACATTCCAGGGCTATATGCTGATCGGTCTCAGGATCCTCCCCGCAGAATCGGCACTGGGAAGATTGGACGGCATTCATTTTGTATAAGTGGGCATTTGAGCAGTTGTGTCCGCTCCTCAATCGAAAGATAACTTTATAGAAGGGTCTGTGCAGTGGCGGCTCGTCCATAAGGCCACCTTGGCCCTCGCCCCACCCAAAAATTTGCAAAGGAAAACAGAAAAAACATAGAACAAGGAGAAAAAAATCTTACCTACTACTACCCACTTCCACTGAGCTCTTGCAGGCGGGCGGCTATTTCGTCTGACTTCGATAGCAGTACACTGTGTCACAGTGACTGTGATAAAAGTCGTGTCCTCAACGCATTTTGTTTCGATTTATCGATTAAAAAAGTCGATTATCAGATCGACCAGAAGTGCCCCAGTCTCAATGTTGAAGGTATAGGCGCTTCCTGGGGTGGGGGAAGGCACCCTGTGTTCCGAGATAGGAGCCATTCTGGGCGGTGGCCAAAATATCGAATCAACTTGAACGCCGAAAACAATCGATCGTTGAATCGTTCCTTGTCAAGGAAGAAGGGAGTTTCATTCTTCCATGCTTTCTTCCATGTTCGATAAGAATCATATCAAAACGTTGCCTGACGTTATAATATATTATTTTGAATGCATTGACTGGTGGATTTTAGCTTCGTATTTACTCATCATAGTAAAAGTGAATTATTGTCTCCATAATATTAATCAACTAAACATTGAAATTTAATATCTCACGTGCAACGCGTGAACGCTTTGCTAGTCGTCAAGACTGAAGTGGATCACTATTCGCCCAAGGGAATCTCATTTGTTGATTTCTACATTCTGTAAGTTAATAACAGTTAATAACCGTTAATAACAGTAATATACATAATATTATTATGTAGCTCAGCCAACCGTTGAGAATACTGTTTTATTTGTTATCCCTGAAACTGATGGTGACTTCGTTGACTCGAGCTTTGTTTGAGCTAACCAACGAACTCTAAAAGCTAGTTGAAATCAATCTTGCTGTTCTGTGATCGTTCAAAATGTTTTGATACGATTGGATAAGAAAACGTATGTGCAATCTGGGCATAAGAGGACATTTTTAGAGGGGGTTTTCAAGGTACCACTCGGCTAGGAAGCAGATGGTCGCGATTGCTAATTTTTAAAAACCCCAGTAATAGAAACTCCAATAATATAATTTTTTGACTACCTTTATAATGTACTCTTTGAATAGTACTCGTACAGTCACAATTTCTCTTTTATTCTTCCTATCATTTTGAAGATAATTATTTGGGTGGGTAGGTGGGATTGCCTTGCAGCCACCTCCTCGTCGGTAATCCTGGATACTGGTCAGTAACCTTCCCTCTCCTCAAGAGAACTCTTTGGAGAACGATGTTTCCTGACTTGCTAAGAGCTGCATACCACTAATTATGAAGCAGTTTAGCTGTAAGGGTAGTTTGAGTTTAGTTCCTATAGTGAGTACCTAATAGGTAGGTATGCACCTAAATATTGCCCTGGTGCCCCACCAGTTTCTGAGCCCACGAGCCGCCCCTGGGTCTGTGTGGAGTATCCGTTACCAGCGTGAACCAGGGTTTCCTGTTTAATGGGAAGAGCGACTTGTATCTGCCCCCTGCATGGTAGTCCATAAATGCAATCTTCCATTGCGGAATATATCTTGGGCGATAAATCGTTTCGGGTAGTTAGGTGAATACTCTGGAGAGGGTCGTGGATAGGTTAGTGAGACGGCCAAGGTTTGCTTCTTGGTCCGCAGCTTAATTTCCAGTGATACCGCTGTGTCCTCGAACCCAGCAATACGTCACCTGGATCCCAGACGTCCCAAGCTGGCCCATAATATCGATACCTTAATTCACAAAGGGAATATTTCCATCATAAATTCTGAAGGACATATTCCCTTTGTGAAGTAAGGTATCGATATGTAGTGTCGCAGCTTCAATGTAGTTCAGCTTTGAACTGATGGTCAGACTAGCAAGTCTGGACGTTACACTTTTGGAGTCTGCCATGATAACCATACGGTTTGTCCTGAGGTCGAGGTTGAGGAATTCATACTGGACAAACTTGAGCGTCTTCAATATTGCGTACCTACGCCTCTGCTGTTTAGTTGGTACAGTAATTCCATAGACGGAATCGTCGAACAATGGAGTGTGAGGGTATGAAGAAGGCGCTCGTTTGTTTGGTTTGGTTTGTGAAAGAATCTCATCTGATTTTGTTCAATCTTCCAAATGAGCAAGAAATAACAGGATCCTTCTTGTCGAAATCCTTTAATTTTCCATATTTCTTCTTACATCATCTTCGTTATTCGAAAAAAAAAAATCCATCTGACCCTCAATTAAAGTTTTGTATCGTGAACGCTCATCCCAAGGATTTCGTCTTGCGTTTCATATCGTAGTCCTCCATTACGATTTTCTCGTCAACTGCCTATAGCCTATATTTATTCATTTACCGTGCATATTCATTATTGCACTGTACGTTATAATCTTGCAAAAAGCCGTGGGAAATTAATTGAACACATAAGTGCTCAATTACGGTTTACTAAATTTCACTCAATCATTACATCTAGATATTGTGTCTGGCAGGTCTGGAAACCGTTAACTTTGTTCGCAGTCACCGTCTGACTAGTTTCAAAATGCTTTGAAAGGTTGCTAGTTGTCGCTGTGAACTTGCAAAGTTGCCTAGACAATTTTCTAACCCCTCAAATGAGCATTTGTTCGAGGAGTATCAAACGGATTGTACAGCATCTATGATCAGATCATGCTTCTAGATACAGTAGATTCTACTGTTCGAATCAGCCAATAATATCACTTGAGAGTTAATTGTCGTCGACTTTCTGCTTCTCACAAATAGCCGGTGGGCTAAAATAAAATTATGATGAAAGCGGTAGTGTCAAACTGAATAAACAGTTATTAATAGGACACAGTAGAAAAGGGTGAAAAGAATAATAATTATTGATATTCAGCCAAGCACTCGTCCACACTGAACATCAGGTGTTGAACCGAATGGCGCCTAAGTAATTCACTCATCGTTAAACAAACGCTTATATAACATTTTATTCCCCACAAGCCGGCGCTATTACACACAATCCAAAATATGAACATTCTACCCAGTCTATTGTGGTTAATGGTGTATCACAATCACAGTTGCCATGAACTGAAAATATTCGTATATTACTCATTTGTTCCAATCAGCAACTGTCTTCGAACCCTCCTTTATTAATTTTCGTCAGATATGAGTTCACTTGGTGCTTCCCCACAAGATCTTCCTGAAACAAAAACGAAAGAAACTCCTTCAAAAAATGAGGTCCTCAGATGGTCATTAATTCATTAAACAATCATAACTCCTGTTTCCATAATTCATTTGGAGGCTAAAAATGCCGGGTGATGAGTAGGTGCGCGCCGTTTGAAATTTATCACGAGACAATGTTGTTAGGTTTTGCCTGTGTTTAAAAGAATATTTACGTCTATTTTTTTCAAAACTTTAAACACCGTAATTTAAGGTTTTTTTCATTACAGAAGTCAATTTAACATAAATGTTCTTATATCTTATAGTTCAGGAGCCATGTATACTCTACCGGGAATCAATTCCGAAGTTACTGAAACGTTGAGGAATTGTTTGGGGATGGTAGAGGGTATGTTTGCTGAGTTTTCGAATTTTGCCGAAAAAAAACACGAAATTTTCGCACATTTTTCAGTTTTTCGCGTATTACTTGAAAAGTGGGCATCCTACAGAATATTTCACTCAGTATATTTTTAAAGAGCATTAAATTCCGCGTCGGATGGCACTTCAAATGTGGAAATCGGTTAAGCCGCAATCGTCCGTCAAAGATGGGCGATTTTGACCAAAAAAATAAAAGTTGACAACCCTCAACTTCTAACGTCTGTAGGTGGGAAATGACTACTCGGATTGAAAAGTATCATGGGACCAAAGTTGAAGGAAATCTAATTCTGTATCATATGCGTTTGGAAATTTGAAATTCGCTCACTCCAGTGCTGAGATGTGGATTATAATCCAGAAAAGATCGTTGCGCCGAATTTTCGCTTTAGTCCAGGAACCATGGAAAAAGAAAATATTGGGGTGTGCTAGCCTCAATTCCAAATTCGACGAAAATTTGAGGGATTGTTTAGGGATGGTAGAGGGTATGTTTATGAAGTTTTATGTTTGTACGAGTATGTTTGAGAAGTTTATGAGTTTTAGGGTATCAATTCATACTCTACAACTCAAACTTCACAAATCTACCCTCTACCATCGTCAATTGAGTCCAGCTCACCCTGATTTTCCGTACATGGCTCCTGGACTATTAGGAGGGTTATACGTCATGAACATGCACGATGAATTTTAATCTTGCTTGTTTTCACCGTGTAATTTCCATCATGCGTCTTGAGGATTGGCTGACATTACTTTCAATTTGAGTGGTAATTTCACCGGCGATTATTTTTCTCCAAAAGTGGCAATGACGTTAATGATGTTCATGTAGCCCCACTCAGTGTCACCGAGAAGATAACTCACTTCGAGTGTCACCGATTCCTGACTTTTTTATTTTATTTTATTTTTTTTTTTAAATATATTTATCTATTTTTTTCTTCGACCTTATCCAATTTTAGGAAACCCTTGCTAATCTACTAGTATGTAATGAACCGTGATGGATTGTGACGTGTGATCATATACACGTAAATTGGAAATTTATCTATCGACGAGCTACAACACTTTGATTGATGAAATAGTCTAATTTTCATTCAATTTTCACGAATCGATTTGGGAATAACATACTGGTCAAGTTGTTGATCTGGTCCTGGTTTGACGTCGTACAACCCAAACTGTCTTGTTTTTAAAACCTTTCCCTGTTAATCTTCATGAATATCATGTTGAGTAGTGCTAGTTGGAAAATTGATCTCTCCTTCACGCTCACTCAATCAACATTTAGGTTGATAGGCGCGGTCAAGGGTTTTACCATTTTAACTAGTTTACCTCTAAGACTCCCTTTACATCAGTTTTATCTAGCGTACGTAATTCAGTTTGTATTTGGGACTCTGCAGTTTCATTTTCGAGCTGTTTTATTTTCACCAACCAGTGAAGTTGGTACCTCGAAATAATTAAACGTGGAGTTTTAATGACCTCTGGGTATGTCTATATCGACTACGTCCTATCCCTGATTCAATTTCGTTGGTACATAAATGGAACATGACAATTGCACGAAATCGCAAGCCTTCTTTTTCTACTCTTAATAATAGCAAAATATTAATAGCAAAATAAAGTTTTGTTTGTCGGATAATTTCTGGTAATCTGAGGTACCCTTTTCATGTAAATTAGGGGTGTGCGGTGCACCAATTTTTCTTGTTTTCGATGCGAAGAATTTTGATTCGATGCAGTGCGGCGTGAATGGGGAATTTGCGTCAATTGTCGATTCCGAATATCATCCTCCTATTGTACAGTACGGCCATAAAGAAACTGCAAATTCTGGACACGTCGGTTTATTATCTTCTTTGTACAGATCACCCTTCTAGATCACTAAATGAAAGATAAGTCATTATGGCACATTCTCCGACCCTTACTCGAGGTACTTAAATATAACCCCTTGATATAATCGCTATTTTGCTTACTGCTGAGTGCATGTCAATATCGATCTTTTGGTGAAATACACAGTTTGTTGGAAGTTGGTTTCCAGAGCTGACTTAAACTCTGGATAGAAAATACGATTTTGCACTACATTGAACTCCGGCGATTTCTGTGAGAAAAACCAGTCGGATTTCATTAGGATCCAGTGCTTATAAAATCAACTGCGTGTAAACATCCTCATATAAGCCCCCTTTTGGCGCCTTCAAACAATACATTCCCTTCGAATAGGACGAGTTTTTATCGTTTGCTTCAAATTTAAGGAGGATGTTGACTACGTAAATATTCAGCTGTTACGTCTGTTGAGTAAATATTTTTTATTTTGTTCATAATATATTACTTCAAGCCCAGCTGGTGGGGGTTATTTTGATCTTCATTGTTTGCATTATTCGAGTACTTTTCGGATATGTAAGGTAGGTATTAAATACAAATTTTGTCGTCGTGTTAAGTGAAGTTACCACAGTGCCACTGTTGCCATTTCCAACCCAAACTTCCGTTCAGTTTGGCTATAAAACTGGTGAGAAGATTGTTTGTAACGTTTCATGTCAAGAGAAGTCACTGTATCCACTTGAATTTGCGAGGAGCGTTTCCAGCAGGTTTTTGGAAAGCTCTCTCTGTGTTCTATTAGTTTTCCGAACTCATTTTCATATTGATATTGGAACATAGGGGAATGAAAATACTGTCTTGAACCTTAGCTGACCTTGACATATTACAATCTTTTAGCGTATTTTCTATTGTTCTCGGTCCAAAATGTGTTTAAACTCGAATTTTCGAAACATTTTCATATTTTGAAGTTATGGGTTTTTGAAGTTATACAAAAACTATAACTCTGTATAAACTAAACTGTATAACTCTGCTCCCTTTTGACCTAGCGCCTTGAAACGTTCAGGGCTTCTTTCTGTCATCCACGCCAAGAAGGTCCACACGAAATTTCAAGTTGATCGGCTATGGACCCCTCAACGTGGCCATAACTGTCCTAAATTTCAGCTTTTTGTTCCAAAAATCTTCTTGGGTTGAGACAATAGGAATCTTTCAAATGGCACTAGGTCTGTGCAAAATTTCAAGCCGATTGGTCCTGTTACCCAGGCTGTAGACTCGTAATAGTGAACAATATTAGCCTAAAATTTATGTTTTTTTGTTTCTACAATTTTTCGGGTTGAGATAATGGGTTAAACCTTCTAAAAGGCTCTGTCTGAAATTGGAAGGCTTTTCGCCAAGAGGCTACGTAACTACTTTTTTGGCCCAAAACTAAAATTAGTGCAAAAATATCGCTGTTTTACTAGCACCACGAAGTTGGCAAAAGGTTTTCAGGGTTGCAAACTTGGGTACTACCCTTAGGGTTCCTAACAACATATAAATAAATTTATTGACTGGACTAAAGTCCATCTAGATTTCATCGAAAGTTATGAAGGATACGGTCTTCCCTCGTTATAACTAACGATGAGTCTCGAATTGAACAGATGTTGTCACAGATGTTTGCTTATGCTCCTCTGAATAGGTTGACCTACCTGTACCGTCTGCGTAACGTTATTTCCCGGTAGCGTTTGCCAAGATTTCTTCATTGGAACTCGTTGATGGTCGTTTCATTCCCCATTGAAATTACGTCGACTAAACAGGATTTGCTGGAATAGTCTGTCTATCTTGATTACATGCAGGATTCGACTGATTGACGTTGGAATGGTTGGTACCTAAACCTTTGCTGGTTTGAAAATAATCGAAAAGTATTCAGTACTTTGTAGGCTCATTTCTCTGGAAGTACTGAATACTTTTCGATTATTTTCAACTATCTGCCATATGAATTCTCTATTGAATCCATCATCAATCTTCTCCGTACTCGTTCATTTGCCAAAGCAGCATTACGTTCTCTCCATTCAGTTTTGGTTTATTGGATCGTTGTGTTGTTGATTGAATTTGATTCGACCTTCTAACTTTCCAACATATTGTCCAGGTCTTTAGTTGAACATAGATTCTGATTTCTGGCTGTTGATTTTCTCGGAGCCTTACTCTATTTCCCACAACCCGTTCGCGTCTCAATCATTTGTCATCTCGCAAAAATCAGTTCTGCCTCATTCCACAAAATAGTTCTTCAGTCCATTTATTCACGTTTCGTACATGTTTTGGCTACTGTTTACGAGGCATCAGCATTCGAAAGAAGGATCATTTGCAGTCAGTTGACTATTGTTTTGTTTGAACCAGGGTCACGAGTAGTAGAGCTACTGTTTCGAAAACGTCGTTTGTTTTATAATTAGACACACGGGCGTCACCCTTGTGGCCTCCATTTATCAACCCCTTTGGTGTAAAATGGGGGTTTCCCTCTTCTCATTCGCTATCGCAGTTTTTCATATGTATTATGGTGGTTTATCAATAACTATAATGAAGTTTCAATTTGTAGTGTTTCTCAGATCTACGATAATGTGGAAAGAAATCAACCGAAGTTCCATTACGTAGTTTTGTTTAGCCTCAGGGTTGTACATGTGATCACTTCCGCCAAACTGGACACATTTGGTTAGCATCCAAAAGTTGCTCGCCTTAGATGTGGCCACTAGATAAGGCCACATCTGAATGGACATATCACTTAGGAACTCTCTATTATTATTACTTTTTTTTCAAAAGTACAAGCTAGGAGAATAACGAAAATGATGGTCAGCTGCCCGAAAAGTCTTCCCAAAAATTTAGGGAATTTAGAGAAGCTGGACGAGTTCGAAAAAGACCGCGGTAGCGAGAAGACCGTATGACGTCACGAACAACGAAACCCCAGGCTTCAGAGAGTCAGAGGGGGGTGGGGGTGGCCAGTCGTTTCTGAAGCCCAGCGATGTCAACGCCCCAGCAGGAGGTTTTGTTCAATTTGTGACGTCATACGGTGCCCTCGATTAGGGATGGCCATAACGGTATTTATCGTATAGCTCAGTATCGATACTTTTTGCAACCGATAGTATCGATCAAAAATATCGATATTTACTAAAATATTGGTTGAAAAAAACAAACATTCAATTAAAAAACTATGTAAATACCCAATTAAACATAAGTACTTGTTTACGACACAGACAAATTAAACATAAATTACGACACAGACACCTACACTCACCCTTATCAAAATCATCACAAAGGGTTCCCCTTCTTCTTTCCATTTTCCTGTCCAGGCCGACGGCATGATATACACATTTAGTGAAATTTACGCATGAAGGTTAGAACGTCCATGGAGTACCGAGTAGAAAGCTCATCTGTCTAGCAACACCAGCCAGGGCTCGTTCAAACGTTTCAAGGTACAACAATCTCCCCTACATAAAACTTATAAGCAATTTTGTTCTGACATAAGGGGTATTCATGGTTTGGTCGTTCGAGATCGAGAACGTCGCGAATGTCGCAAATGTCGCAGTTGCCATGGGAAACGGGATGAGTGCGCATGCGCGGCCTGGGATTCTCGACTCGATCCGTCGAGTCGATTTTCCGGAGTCGGAGGTCTGGTAAAAATCGAGTAGCGATGGTCGAGGTTGGTCGTGAACTGCAGCAGCGCTTCCTAGTGGTGTGATAAGAAAACTTACACGGGCGTTGTCATGTGATATCGCATACTTAAGATAACAGTAGTTTAAAAAAAGCAGATCTAGTACTACATTCATCCGCTTGGAGCGCTGTAACCACGATTTCACTTCGAAACTCGACGGTCATCGAAGGGGGCGTTCATGGTTCAGTCCGTTTGCGACCAGCTCGATTGCGACGATCTCGACAGTCGACTCAAACCATGAATACCCCTATAATCATTATAATATAAAACTTAACCAGTCTCTTGGTCCACTTGAATATTTAGTGTGCAACTCAATGGTATCACTCACTAATCAGATCATAGGGCGACATCGAGGAGGAGGACAGCTCCTCATTGATATGACACTGCAGCCTCCTGGTTTTTTTTTATAACTTCGTTGACTGGATCAACTTGCAGCTCAATCTGTTGTCGATCATTTCTCTTGTACATAACACCTCAATACTTTGTTCTGAATCCGCTGTATGATACCTCGATTGCTTTGAGCAGTGCAGCCCCACAACTGCGCTCCATAAGACCAAACTGGTTTGAGGACTTGATTGTATGAGATTAGCTTGTTCTGAATCGTCATTTTTTAGTGTCGAACCATTGGCCAAATACGTCTTTCTGAACTTGAGTACGAGTTCCTTGCTCTTTTGCTTGTCGTGTGCCTTCCAACGCAGGTTTGAAGTCTTGTAGGCGGGAAATTGATCGGCGTAGTTTGGAAATAGATTCACGGTTGTCATTACCAACAACAAGAATGGCAGTGTCAAAAGCAAATGTAGCTGTAGTATTTTCTTCTCTTTCGGGCAGATCGCTGGTGACACTGTACATATAAGAGTAATTTAAATTATGGTAGAGAACTCCCTGCAAACCAAGTGGAGTGTGGAAGGGTCGGATCCAGAGGATCCAAACTTGATCATGTGCTGCGGTCTGTGGTGGGAACAGTTTCACTATTGATGAGACTTGCAGCGCTAAGTTTGTGGAAATGGTTGACTGGAATCAAACCCTTTTATACGCCTCGACTCAAGTTTTGCTGCTCAACGTAGTATGCGTATGTGAGCTAGAAACTCAGTGGTTTGTGGCGGCTATTTATAAATGAGTAAATTCTCTCAGTTTTGAAACAGCCGCAAGTCCTTCTTCAATCCATCCTCAAACTTTTGGTGGTTTATTTTAGCTAGTTCAAAAGACCCGAGTTTTGTTACATCGTGGCTTAATTCCGTTGATTTTTTTCAGGAAGGAGATGTCATCGAACTTTGTCAAGTCAGTGACATCAGAGCCGGAGGGACACCAAAAGTGAGTTCTACTAGAACTTCCCAGTTATTTCATGCACTAACCATGTACTTCATCTACTCTAATCTAATCTCGAATACGAGTGATTTTAAACCCGTCTGGTTTCTACAGGATTCCAGACTGCTAACGCAATTGACCAACAAGCATGGGGACAATGTAGAAGAAAAATCTCTCACCATCTGCAGCGGTACGGACTACATCAACATCAATTACCAACATGTAGTGTGCCCTGATGCTGCCACGGCTAAGGTGAGAATCCTCATAAAATCCCACTTACCGCTTTCTCACATGCTTCTTGAGAATTCGACACGATTATCTAATCGTGTCAAACACTTCTGACGATTTGGCTTTGTGTCACGTAGTGAATTTTGTAATTGTTCATTCGCTTCTCTAACTCGGTTTTTGGAGATGAAAAACGTGATTGGTTGAATCCAGACATTTGTGTTTTGATCAGTAGGAATTTTGTGATCTATTTTATTTTTCTGTATTGTCTATAAATATTTCACCCATTAATTTTGGGTGAAATATCCCCCTCCCCCTAACATGGACGTCTTTGGCGTGCAAAAACTGTTAAATTTAAAAAATGAAGATAATAAACCAAAAAATGCAAAAAGCAAAATCGCTCAATAACATTGATTTGGCCATGTATCACAGTGGCGTAGCCAGGCCCTGGCTGCCAGGGTAGCCTTAATATTTAACAAAATCTTAAGACATATTAAGAAATATTGAAAAATCATGAATTCAAAAAAGATTTCTTAAAATGACGTTATGAAAAGGGTTAAAATGAGTTTAAACCCCTCTATTTAGTACATGTATGCCCTTTGTCAAAAATTTGCCTGGCTCAATCAAAAACTTTTTCTTAACCCTCCCGAACGAAATTTCTGGCTACAAACAGGAGTTAGGTAGAAATTCCCTAAACGCTCTAGGTAGGTATGCGCAATAGAAAACATGAAATCGCAAAAAAACTTAAGTAAGGTTAGGTTATGAACATCTTGCCCCTCCCCTCTCCAAAATCAAAGTCTGGATCCGCCCCTGTTTGATCTGCTGACTACTCTGTAGTTCATGTAAATTGGTGGCAATTTATATAATAGATACTATATCTGGGTTCCCTTGGTTGGTATAGTAGTTGGTTTAAACGGTTGTGGCTTGCAGGTACATGACTGGGGTAATTGCGTTCACACATTTTACGCTGCTTGTTGCTATACGTATCCTAATAAGAATAATCGGTAATCATATTTTGATGATTATTAGGATTTCTCAAAATGTAAAATATAAATGTTCATTGTCGGTGTGGTGCATCAAACTAACTTTGCTAATCTGCTGTCGATCCTACTGCTGGATCTGTTCATGTGGGTTTTTTTTAAACAATTATGGTTTTCTGCTTTCTGAAAGCTTGAAGTGTGTTTAGACCACACAAAACTAAGGTATGGAACCAATATCGTCACATTTACAGGTGATAGTAGTCTAAAAGCCGTTGTTTTTTTTTATATTCGTGTAAATTTGCTGGGCTAGTCACATACCTAACCAGTGTCATCCATGTGGAAGAACAATTTTATTTCGAGTTACATCTAGGTAGAGCGTACCCGTACTTATCCATAACCACAAAGACAACTTGCAGGGTACGGTGTTACTTACACGTCATTCGTCGTTAGCCCATCCCTGACTACAAACTTGGAGACTCATCTCGGAATCGTGATACATATTTGGCTCGCCCTTGAAGAAAACAATATATCAAACAAATCTCTAAGTAGTGCCTGTCCTTTCCTGGATGATGCCGACTTCCTTTTCTTCTCTTTTTTTATCACTCAGTGCAGGATACGCCAGTTGGTCAACGAACGCCGTTTCGATTTCCCTCTGTTTACAAGTGATCCTGACTCGGCACTATCCTCCGTTGATCAGTAGTTACAAACAAACGTTTCTGGCAAAAGGCCATGCATTTTCTTTTACTGAGAATGCAGTATCACCTATAAAATCAATTGAACCTTGATGAATCCCACAAGGTAACGTTGGATTTTTAGAGCTTATTATGCCTTTATACATCGCGTGCATTATTTGTGTTGGGTTCTGAATTGTTAACTCACTTAAGGGCTGATGAAGACCTCATACTATGGCCAGCTCAACTGTAGAGCCCCTACACCAGTGTTGTCAATACCCCCTTATGAAATTACCCGATCAAAATTCTGATTACCCACCTCATTTACCCGCTCTATAAAATTATTAACAAATTTTTTTGCATATAAAAAGTAAAACTTGAAAAGAAATACTTATACTCGTATTTAAACCCTTTTTCATGTTTGATAGCTAAAGAAAGCCATGAGCCAAATATTTTTACTCGATAGCTGAACATTCAATTTCGATTCATCGAGAATCGTTATCTCAAAATATATGCACTTTTTCAACTTCGATTATCAAAATGACAAAAATGAAATTTTACCAGCACTATATCCTCTAGTGAAGGTGCTCCTGGTGTTTTCAACTTGAACTATTCTTAACGGCAAATTCACCCAATCACTCATTATCATGGAGAGGGAGACCGGTCTCGAATATTCTAGTCTTTTAACCCAGAAAATGTCTTCTTTCGCCATTGTAGAAAAGTCGAGACGATACAACTTCTAGAGCTCCTAGTGTGTTTATGTTAAACTACTTTTGGCGGCCAAATCACCCACTGGACAGGAGTCAGGACCGATACTCTTGGCGGCAAATTCAAAATTTAGCAAATAGAAGTAAAATTTACACATAATCATACAATTTTTTTAATAACCCGATTTTCGCATTACCCGGTTCAATACCCACCGTGGTCTGGATTACCCACTAAACGGGTAGAATTACTCGAATCGGCAACACTGCTCGACACCTCTGTAATTTTACTTTACCTTGTGTTGGGTTATTCAGGGTTAATAGGGAGTGCGCACGGGTCGGAATTTCGCATTTTTGACCCAAAATTCATTTTTGTCGCCTTTAAAACCCACTTAAAGACTAACAGTTAGTCCTTATTATTGTCAGGTTAAAGTGAAAATTCACAAGAAAGAAGCGAGCGTTTGAAATATTTTGTTTGTCAAGATTACGAAGGACAGCTCCGAAGCAGCCTGAAAACGGCCGCTTGGAGCTGTCTGTCCTCGCTTTTTTCGGAACTCTCAGAACTCTTCCGTGCGTTCAATTTATTTGTTTATAACTCAAGTTATTCTTTAAAATACTCCGCGAAACTCGAATTTTGTGTCAAGGTTCGATTGTGCAACAATTCAGAATATTCTGATTTTTTTGAGGGGTTAACAGAAATTTGGAGTATGATCGTTCTTCAGAATGGGGCTTAAGAACCCCCAAAATGTATTGCAGGGATGTTTTGACGGATTTTCCATGCCTTTCCTAGTCCACCTACTTACGGCGAAAAATGCAATTATTCAATCAAAACGTAATGAAAAATGCGTCTTTTTCATGCAAACCAAAACAATTTAAACAGCTGCCGTTTGAAACAAAAACGCCTTATCTCCAATGTTGACAAAAATGAGGTTTTGCGTCCCCCCCCCCCCCCTAATTTTTATATGCTCTTTTCGATGGTGAAGTCCAAATTTTAAAATTTCATTTAGAAGTGGGGGTGATTCCTACCCTCGAAATCGAAAAATCGTTGAATTTGAAGGTAAAACGCCTTATCTAACTGTTTTTTTTTTAGATGAAACGCTCTTTTCAAAAACGCCTCAAACTAATGTTGATTCCTGAATATTTTTGATGGTGAAACGCCTTAACTCAGCGAAAATCAGGATAAGGCGCTTTACCTTTAAAAGTTTACTTTTTTCGGCTTCAGGTTTAGGATCAGACGAATCTTCGAAAATTGCTAGGAGTTTCTCCTGCAAATGTTTACTCAGCTGGTTCAGCGATGAGGTCTTTTTCCACAAGATATAATAATTATACCTAATTACTTTAATTATTAGGTTATCCTGACTTGTAGAGTTGAGGTGTTTTACCTTAAAAAACAAGAGGTCGGTAACCCTCTTGTTTGTTGAAGGTGAATTGCATTAACATGCAAGTTAAGGCGGTTCACCTTCTAAAACATGGCAAAAAAAATCAATTCGATTTGATTTCTCCGCCTTAAGTAGAGTTTTTGGTCTCAAAATCGATTTTTGTTCGATAATTTTGTCAATTCAAGCATTATCGATGTGTCTCTAAAAAATGGGTTCGATAGCACAAACCGGAGGGGAACTACAGCCCGATTTCTATAGAAAACTTGAAAAGCAATTTTTGAAATACGTAGTTTTCGGAGATAAGGGTTCTCGTGAGATATATCATTTTTTAACTCAGTTAAATAAAAAATGGCAATTTTCTCCTTGTTTTAACTATATAACATGGCGATTTTACCCTCTGGCTGTTAAGTCCCTTTGCAGGGCACACGAGTTGAGTGTTCCACTTCTAGTTCTGAAATCGTTCGCAGCGCAGAACGCGGTTCTACAATTTCCGGGACTTTCCGTCCCAGCTCTGATGAATTCCGGAACTGTCAGAACGCGCACCGCGAATGAAACTAAAAGGGTCAGCGAATCACCTTGCCGGATAATTTCATCGTCATAATTTATTCGCGAAATTTATAAATTTTTTTTCTATAAATTCAACAGAAGGTAATTTTCGCGCTTGATGCCAATTTTCGCCTTTTTTGAAGCATCTTCTTTAACAAAAACAAATATATATATCTATAACGTGCGCACACCCTATTGAGGTTATATCTCATAACTGGTAATTTTTCAGCACTGGACGCCTTGTTAGTTCCCATGTCCTATTCATCTTGTCAGACTAAATGACCTAAGCAGAAAAACCTATCTGTGTTAGATGTGTAAGTTTTAGTGATTGTCCAAAGAATGGGACTGGGATATTATCACGGTTGCCTGGTATGAGTTGTTTAGTATGTGATTATTATTTACCTTCAAGACTTTCATCTTCTTGTACACATTTTCTGAACTAAACTTGTATGGTGTTTTTAGTAAGTGCTACAGGAAACAATTAGTTTGATGAATATTTCTCCCCAGTTGATTCTATACTATCCCAGTTTCTCTTCTACCCATTCCCACGAAAACTCTGAAATCGATATCAGTATGGATCGACTCTCTTGTATATCCCTTTCTGGCCCATTTTCTCATCTTCTCTACCTATTTGCAAAAAAAAAAAAGAAAGAAAAAAACCTTTGGTACGGTGATTCTAGTGGTTTGTTTTTACAACCGTTTTTTGGGTGTTGGGTTTTTGAACAGGCCTGGCTTGACGGTTTGAGGATTATTACGCACAATGTAAAAGCCAACAATGTCTGCCCTATGACCTGTTTGAATAAGCAGTAAGTTTTCATGAAAGGACTGAGCACGTTCGTTGTTGCATGGCTCAACTTTAATGTTGAAATAATGAACGTTTTGTGAGAGGAAAATTCTGTTAATCTCTACTGACATTCCGTTGCTGGCATGGACTAGATTCATATTTCCCTTTTAAGCATGCATCGTGTTTTTTCTCGATCGTCTGCAATAGTTGAGTAACAAGTTTTCTCACATTCCCTTCTTATAATTGTTAATGTGTGTATATTTTTCATTGCCTTCTGGATGATTTGATGTACATCTATCTCTCAACGGTGCTTTCAAATTATTTTCGTTGATTGTACGTTTGATAATGTGCGTACTCCGCAAAAAGTCGCTTCTACTTATGTGTACTGTTGTGTCAGCTTAGCTTTGAATTTTACTCATATAGGAAGGTTGGGTAAACCAACGATTCCATAATTTTAGACCAGGAAAACTAATTTTTAACCTAGACATTGATAATTACTAAGAGGGACCTTCTGCAATATGTTCGGATACCCACCCTTCAGGATTACGAGAAAAATAGTCCCACTTGCTCCCAGGTGAGATAGCGAAGATATCCTGGAAAACTGTAGATTTCCTGTGAAAGTTTTAGTGTTTGCCCACAAAAGCAGTTACGCAGCCTCTTGGCGAAAAAAGTTATTCGTTCCTTTGTTAAAGTAAGTATATGAAATTCCCTACTATTTCAGTGGAAGTTGAACTCCGTAGACCAAGTAGAACCCAAAATAGAGCTCTGCAGAACGTTTTTCAAAAAGTGCAAATTTTATGTTACGGTCATTTTTCTAGACTCGTACCGGCTCGTACTGGTCATGAGAAAAGGATTTGAAGACAATTTAATACGCTTTAATTTAAGACCAGAATGGTGCTTTTAGACCGAATGGTTTTCTCAAAAAACTAACAAAAACCGAAAAGCGGGAAACCGGTATTCTGGACCCAACTGAGTTCAAATGAGCACGGCGTCATGAAGAGGTTTTATATCATAGTCTTATGCTTTACTTTCTTAAAGAGCGTTAAATTCTGCGGCCATGCACCCCATATAACATTAAATTGGGTCTAGCAGTATGGCCACCACACGCGTTCAAAGATTGGCTAACCTGCGGTAAATCACACTCCTCTGCGAAAACGCGTTTGTCGGTCTCTTTTGGCTATACCTCCAAAACTTTTCGTCCAATCTAAAATTTCTTTTTTCGTCTACAAGCTAGTTAATTTTAATATCAGACCCCATGTATGAAATGTTAATAAGCCCCTTAAAATACCTATGCCAGCACGCTAAAGTTTTTGTGGCCCAAGAGACTGCGTACCTGCATTTTTGGCCATAAACTAAAACTAGTGCAAAATTTCGCAGGAAATCTCCAGTTTTTCCAGGATATCTTTGCTATCCCACCTGGGCGCGAGTGGTACTTTTTTCTCATGATCCTGAAGGGTATCCGAACGTATTGCAAAAGGTCTCGTTTAGTAATCATCAGTATTCGGGTTAAACCATTATTTGGCCTAGGTACTTTTCCTGGACTAATTTGTGGTTATAACGTTTTTTCTTCAATACCGACTCTTATTGGGAAACGAATGGAGCGAGAACTTTCGAAACAAATTAGGATTTCAGAATTGCTTTGTATGTATTATTCCAACGACTTTACTAGGTTTGGTGGGAGCACTGAATGTAAGTTGTTTTTGCGAATACCCTACTTGAAGTCTCTCCTAGTTAACCCTTAATGGCGAAAGCAGATGGTTAGGTACTTGTTTTCTAATTAATGATTAATTATATTAATTAACTCTGGCATCATTTTGGCTTCGAGAATTTCTTGTTAATTTCATCTGAATCGAAGACATCCCATACTACTGAATAGCTTCTGAAATATCTCAGTTGCGAGTGAGAATGTAAATATACATCGACCGAACTTTCTATTGAGAATCTGAGCCCTGACATAAACATAAACTCCTACGAGACAAACGAAATTGTTAAAATTCCTCTCCTACCTCATTGATATTGTCTCAAGTACGCTGCTTTGTTTACAACGAAACTAAGAGTATTTAAACCGTTAGGTAGGTGATTTTGTTGTGCCAGCCATAAAATTATACTCCTAGGTGGTTGTCTATGTCATTTTGGTTAAATATCTTCGATAATGTACCATTGGAATCGCCCGAGAGAAATTCCCCCCAGTCAAAATTGGAGGGTTTACGTTTCAAGAGACGTAGATTCAGAAAATCGAATTTTAACAAAACTGCTAATTCCTGACACAATGGTTTATCTTCATTGTGCAGATCACCCTTCTGTATAGATCACAAAATGATAGATTAGTTATTATTATGAATTATTATAATTACTATCGAGTAGTGTAAATTATTGTTAATGATTAATAAGTATTGTCAGTTATTAATAATTATTATTATTAATTATTAGATAATAATTATTATTAATAATTAGCAATAATAATTATTAATATTAGCAATTATGGCTAGTAATGTTTAACAATAATTGTTAAATCATTGTTATATCTCTAATTATTATTCGTGGTAATTAACTTGCTATCTGAAAACCATGTGCTGTTGGAATCATCTGGTCCAGTATGAAAATTTGCGCGACATGCTGCGGCATTATTCACCCTCATGTTGACGTCTTTCGATCTTTTCCAACTTAGAGCCCACATTGGGAACGAACGGCTGGTCGTATAAAGCTCCAGATATCCTTAAAAAATTCTTGAAATTAATCTCTATTTAAATGTGGACTAAAAACTCATGCGGCAGCCTGTCGGGTCAATGTTCACACATGGTTTTCAGATATCGAGTTAATTTATAATACTTACTAATAGTTATTGATAATAATTAATTAAAATTATTAATTATTTACAATTATTAATAATGATTTACACTGCTTGATGAAAATTATTAATTATTAATGATAATTCATAATAATAATTAATCTATCATTTAGAGATCTAGACAGAAGGGTGATCTGTACAATGACGATAATAAACCGTCATGAATTTGCAAAGTTCTTCAAATAGATGAGCCAAAACATTGTTAACATTGTTTTGTCCGACGTTAGAATTTTCTAGCCAGTTCTGCATGTTAACAGTCTATAGAGATTTTGTGCTCGCATCTCTCTACTTTCTCTTTATTGCAATGGAATTTAGGGGCCTTATTTTGAGTTCTAGTCATTTGGTATTATATTAATGGCGAATTATTTCATTTTATACGACGATTGTACGTATCAGTCTCCGGCTTCCTAAAACAGCATTTTAAACTTCCAATCTTCAATTTTATTAAACAATTTTTCGTTTTGATTATTTCAAATTCTTTTATTGCTTATGATTTATTTTTTATTTCCTTGGTGTTAATCATTTATCAAATTTTTCGTTGCCTTCCTTTTTTTTGAGTTTCTGCATGTTTACGTTCGCAGGCGTGGCAAGATGGTTTGCGAAAAATCACTCATAATAACAAGATGAACAATGTCTGTGTTCGGACGAATCTGATGAAGCAGTGAGTAAAACCATGATAAAATCAACGGGATGCTGGATGGCTTTGTTTCACATTTAGTTTTGTATACCTCCGCTTTTTTCGTCTGTCCTTCAATATGACGCCGTACTAACATAATATTATTCAAAATGCCTCGCACACGCTATTTTTATTTCACGGAACTAACTAACCCACTAGAAGTCGCAAACTTGTAATTCGTTGAAACAAAAAACCCCAAAAAAAATTTGGGGTTGGGAATTTGTATTGTGTCGAACGTTTCTCTTGTTTCACGACAATTTTGTTTTGATGTTTTCAGTTGGATGCGGTTAGGGATGCTTGTTGACCCAAAGGGGAAAGTCCCTGTGAAGGTTGTTGCAAGAACTTTTGCATCCGGCAAAACAGAAAAACTGGTCTACCAATGTTTGCAGGAGCTTGGTCTTCCTAGTGGAAAGGTATTTAAAATTTCACTTCGTAACACTTTTTCATGAAATTTATCGTTCCCAAGCTTTGTTTTACCCGTCAATTATTTAGTATTGGGTCGATTTTAATGTCGGCTTGAAATTCAACGTCATTACTAGGGCTCGGATATTTATATATTAAAAAATGCCAAGTAGGCATGTTACACAAAAATGTATTTATTTCTTCAAAATATGTGCAAAATATCTGAAATTCGTAAAATATTGTCCAAAATATGTGAAGTAAAACAAACATTTGCTGCTTCCAAAATCCGGACAAACTAGTTTTCTTCGAAATTCTTGCTCACAACGTGACCCTTCAAATGTTGAAATGTGAAGTTGCGACGATCTGAACGGAGAATCGACTAGCAACGACTGAATGATCGTTCAACGTCCACAGATGTAATCGGCACTGTGTTGAACGCTGAGATTTCATTGGAGCTGAAAAGGACCTTGTAGGGTTCCGTTAAACCATCTCAGGGTAAATTACTTTACCCTGACCGCTGGAACAGATTATTAGCGTACCCTCGATACCTTCGAGGCTTCCTGCGGGGCCCTACTTGGAATATTTAGAACTTTCCAGAAGGCAGCTAGGTGAAGGAAGGACTCGCACAACGTCAACCCTACTTCAATATTATTTATTTAAAATAGCAAATATTTATGCATTTACTATATTGATGAGACTGAATTTAATTGGGAAAGAGATGCGTTCTTGAAGAGATGAATTCTTGAAGGGTTGAAATGTTGGCTTATTTGGGGGAGAGATTGGAAAATCTCCCACCTTAACTCCTTCTGGCTGTCTGGTGAGGTTCCAAGATGCAGCAGCTCGAAGATCGGTTGGCTAAGCCGTCAGCTGAACCAGGTAGCTGTGGATGAGTGCTACTGGTGTCTAGTCCCAGAGATTGATCGGTCTCCTGGGCAGATACTTCCGTCCTCGAGCTCCAGCAGGGATGGAGCGTGCCTCGGATCGGAGTAGAATGCCTGGAAAATTCACGATCCACTGGTTTTGACGAGCCACATAAATTGTACGGTCTTGCGCAGAAGGCTCAGTCAGAGACGATTTTCTTGACGGGGCAAATTCTTCGAGAGTCATCGTTTTTCGTAGGAGGCGTCGCGCTCTCGCCTTTCCCCACGCGGGGATCTTGAAGAGTTTTAATATTTTAAGACTTGAGTTATATAGTAACATAGTAGTAATCCATCCATACTTTTTGGGGGTATGGTGGATGCCCTACAGACCTAAAGTTGAGAATGATATGACCCCTTTTGAAAGTAAACTCCAAGAATTATTCTTGTTGAAAAACATCAAGATATTGCTTGGAAATGAATATGTAATTACATACGAATCTGACCCCTAGTCATTAATAAAGGACTGGCTGAATTTATTTCCGTTATAATGATTTAATTTTTATCCTGCAGAATGACTTGATAGAACCTGCCGACTTCACTTTCGATAAATTCTACCAACTCTACCACAAGTTGTGTCCTCGTAACGATATTGAAGAGTTATTTCAGTCCATGTAAGTACCTACTGTATTTTTCATCTAATAGCTTCGATTAACAATCGCTTTACTTCTGACAATATGTTCGTAATTTTCATTCTCGATTTGTTTACAGTACCCAAGGAAAAGCTGATTATATCAACGTTGATCAGTTCATACATTTTCTTAATGAAAAACAAAGGGATCCTCGTCTCAATGAAATCTTATATCCCTTGTACGACGAGAAAAGAGCAGCTGAGATCATTGCTACATACGAGCAGAATGAAGAAATGATCAAAGAAAGTTAGTGTTTCTGGTATCTATTGATTGCAGAGAGGTGCCTGTAATCACATAGCAGTGCATGTAATGAGGGTCTAATGACACAACTGTGGTGGGACACACATATTTCTGTACGTTTCTATATCAAGCCATCATTTGAAAATTTTAATATTCTAGTTTTTGAAACTACTGAATCCATCTGAAAAGTTGGTGGGTGGAAAGATCCGGTAAACGTTTAACAGAAATAGGTGGAAACATTATACATGGTGATCCAATGACATTTTCGGTATTAATTCAAAATTTCGAGTAAAAATAAAAACTTTACATTTTCCAAAATATATGGGCCATGTAGAGCAAAAAAATACCTATTAGGAGAAAACAATGGTTTTGATACTAAGAGGTACTTGAACAGTTCAAATTGTACTGGAACCCTAGATTTACGTTTTGCTGGGAATGACCCATATCTATGTTATTGAAGTTCATGTTACTGATCCTGAGGCTAGGTATTCGGAGAAACAAGAATGTAAACTGTTTCTTTAATCCATCATGTATAATGTGAATTTATATTGTTCGTGTTTGACTTGTTCTAGAGAGACTTACCAAGGATGGCCTAATTCGTTATTTAATGTCCGATGAAAACGCTCCCGTGTTCCTCGATCGTCTCGATATTTACATGGAAATGGACCAGCCCTTGTCGCATTACTACATCAACAGCTCTCACAACACCTATCTTTCTGGAAGGCAGTTTGGTGGGAAGTCCAGCGTGGAAATGTACCGACAAGTGTTGCTGGCTGGCTGCAGGTAAATACATAGCGTCTTCTCAAGTCATAAGATTTAATTCGATATGTTTATGTTCAAAAGCCAGAAGAGTGCTACATAGGTGTCTCGTGTAGAGTGGGTAGAAATTATTAATAAAAAATAAAATACTGAACAAACATCTGCTTTCATACGTCTTCGTAATATATTCATATGTCCATCACTCTTATTGTCACTCTTTACATGTTTGTAGGTGCGTCGAGTTGGATTGTTGGGATGGGAAAGGCGAAGACGAAGAGCCCATCATTACCCACGGCAAAGCTATGTGCACGGATATTTTATTTAAAGTTAGTTCGACCAGTAATTGATTCGTGGTGATAGATATTCATTTAGGATATTTAATTGATCGTGGTAATTCAATTTCAGGATGTGATATACGCCCTTAGAGATACAGCCTTTGTTACCTCAGATTTCCCTGTGATCCTTTCATTCGAAAACCATTGTTGCAAGACGCAGCAACACAAACTTGCCAAATACTGTGATGAAATTCTGGGAGATTTATTATTGAAAGAACCTCTTCCAGATTATCCTGTGAGTTGAACGTCAGTAAATTTCGCTAAATAGTCATTTTATGTTCATCTACTATTACTTATTTATGTGGTGCTGTTATAGCTTGAACCTGGCGCTCCGCTACCTCCTCCATGTGCTTTAAAACGGAAAATTATGATTAAGAACAAGAGACTGAAACCTGAAGTTGAGAAGAGAGAATTAGAATTGTTCCAGCAGGGTCAATTCGTTATCGAGGACGAAGAGAAAGAAGATGCGACTGCTCCAGTTCCAAACCCTCCTGCAGAAGTCCCCAAGGTGGGTCAATCAGCAACCTCTGGTGCTGTGCGACGTTGCATTGGCAGATTCAGTCTATAAGTGCAAGTCCTAAGGAGGCTACATGCCAACTTTAAAACTTTCATATGGCGGGGGATCAGCTGAGTGGCTCCTACAGATAATTTGCATGCTATTCTCACTATGTATCCTCATTAGGACTTCAACTTCATGCTGCCCACTCCGCGGTTCAGCTGAATGACGTTTATACAAGGAGTAGTTAGTGGTTTGATCAGCTGTTAGTGCTTAAATATCCCTGAATGGTGTTTCTTGTTTAATTTCCTTTATTAGTGAATCCAATTTCTTCGTTAGCTGATTTAGTTTTGTCTTGTCTCTGGGAAATCTAGTTATCTGCCATCTTTTTCTTGCTTTGCGTTTCTTCCTCAGAAGTTCTCAAACAGCCATCCATCCCTATTTGAAGTTACAGTACTGGCAGGGGCACAGCGCCACGCTGCTTCTTGTATCAATTCGGTGAATTCTTCCACATCACCCTCCAATTGATCTGTTGTCCTCAGCGGCCTATTTAGCTCAATGTGTGTTCTAAAGTCCTTCCAATTTGTTTGATGATTAACAAGCCAGGGTACTTGTTCTTTGGTCATGACTGATTCACTTAGAGTAAGGATGATAGCTGAGTGGTTTCTAGACAGTTCGGCACTTCCACTTACATGTGCACAGTTACTAGAAACACCTTTCAAGACAAAGAAATCGATGATATCTAATATCTTTGTAACGTCAGTGGGCCAAAGGTAGGCTCACCTGATGACATGAATTTGCAGTTGCCTTTTTGCCCGGCTTTAAAAAGCTCCTGTCCTTTAGCTCCCCAAAAGGTATGTTTTGCATTGAATGAAGTCTCCTCCAAGGACAAATCTTTGGCCGACCTGTGCGAACAGGTTTGTGTAATCAGCTTCCTTCAAGTTATGCTTTGGTGGACAGTGGATTGCAGAGATGTTACACTCCTTACCTTTTAGCGATATACTGACAATGGTAACTTGCACGGTTTCACCTTCTATCTTGGAATGCACATACGTAATGTTTAATCGAATTTTTAATCAAAACTGCTGAGCAGGATTGAAGAGGGTAACTTTATTAGCAGGATGAAGAGCGTGGTAAAGTAGATAACCCCTGATGTGCATCTGCTCTGCCTAGTGAAGTGGGTTTCTGATATTAAGCAAATGTCAATCTTGGAATTAAAAAGGAATGCTTCAAGTTCTGGGACATGATTCAAGAGTCCATTGACATTCCAAGTTGCAATACGAAAGGTTTCATGTTCCATAACGTATTATAGATTATCGCTGCTTAGATAAGCTTTTTTCTAGTTTTTCCATTTGCGCCAGCATAGCATTATCCATTGCATTTTGTCTTTCCATGAATTTGAGTAGTTTCCCAAAAGTTCCATCTACAGTTGGATTCTCATTAAGAGAAGGTACTCTCAGTTCCCTCTTGTTTCCCTGCCACAACACTTGCATAAGACACCGATGGTCTCCTGGTCTGGGTGGCCTTGCTGTAGCTACTTTTTGTCGGTTGGGTAGTCTTAATTGGGTTTCTAGATTGGTTTCTAATTTGTTGGAGCTCCTTCGCCATTTCACAGCTTCTGTAATTAGCTGGGTGGTGTTCCCCGCAGTTAACACATTTAGGGGTCGAGTCCAGGGGCAATCGCTAGATATGACTTTTCCCGTACACTTGACAAAGCGTGGCTCCTTTCTCACAGATGGATTTTAAGTGTAGGCAGCCTTGACACTTTTTGCACTGTGGTATTTGGCGTCCTGATTTCCTGAGGGGTTCAATACGTACGACCAGATTTAGTATGGTTTTGATATTGTATATTTTTTCAAGACTTCTGTGTTGTCAAACGCCAGCATATTTACACTATGACCAGTAATTTGGTATGTAGCCTCCTTAGTACTTACACTTTAAGTAGCATGTGCCTCGGATCAGCTGAGGGGCTCCTACAGCTAGTTTCTATCCTATTTACACTATGAAGCCGTAATTTGGTATGTAACCCTCCTTAGGACATTTACTTGACGCTGCCTAAAGCCAATTTCCATGCTAAACGTGGATAAAACACGTTCCATGCTTATAGATTTTGGTTTTCTTCAAGCTATTTCAGCAGTTTTGTTTTTTACTAATGTACTTCTCTACATTAAAGCCGGAACCCGAAGCTGCTGTTAATGATGCGTTAGCTGGCGCCGAAGCGCCCCCTCCTATCGTCTATACTGGCTCCACGACAAATGTTCACCCTTGGCTTTCTTCAATGGTCAACTACGCACAGCCAATTAAATTTCAGGGCTTTGACGTGGCAGATCGTAAGTTAACTGTCATTTTGATTACCTACTTGTAACCGCGAAGTGATTCGGGTGCCAGAATCTCTATGATTATGTACTGCTGGCAAATAGCTCTCAAATAGGTTAATTGTACACGAATTCCACTTCAAACTGTGGAATCTCGCATCATGTGTCCTCCAATCTTCAACAATACTAAGGCCTATAATTATCCAACAAAAATAATGCTTATGTGTACTTAACTACAATGTCTGCGATTTACAGAGAAAAATATCCACCACAATATGAGCTCGTTCGCTGAGAATACTGGACTCGGTTACCTGAAATCACAAGCACTTGAATTCGTCAACTACAATAAAAGACAAATGAGCAGAATTTATCCCAAAGGCACCAGAGCTGATTCTTCGAACTACATGCCTCAAGTAATGAAACAACCTTGTTTCCCCCCAAGATATTGACACTGTACTATAATGCACCGTCCATCAATTTCAACTATGCAAGCTCACTACAATTTGGGTGACACACAGTGTTAGTATCTAATGCCACTTATTATTTCAAAGGTGTTCTGGAATGCTGGCTGTCAAATGGTGTCACTCAACTTTCAAACGCCAGATCTTCCGATGCAGTTGAATCAAGGCAAATTCGAGTACAACGGAAATTGTGGATATCTGCTCAAACCTGATTTCATGCGCAGGTCTGACAGGAATTTCGATCCTTTTGCAGAATCACCTGTGGATGGTGTCATAGCTGCCCAGTGCTCCGTACAGGTATGATTCATTTATCATTGACGTCTTAATTTAGGGTTTAGAGTGATCAGAGGACTTCTTGTATTCCACACACCCTCCCACCCATACTGAGTTGACCTCTGGTGCAAAGAATTATGGATTCTACTTTGAAATTCCGTGTTGTACAAAGGTTCTGCAGAGTAGGGCAGCATAACATTATTATTTCGTAACGCAATAAACCAGGACGTACTCAAGATATCTATAATTTTTTTAATCGAACAAGGAAAACAAATGTTTAACCCCCCGCAAAATTTGCTGGTGTACGTTTCAAGAAACGTAGAATCAGAAAATCGAAAATCTCTATTTGGAATTATATTCTGCAGGTCATCGCTGGGCAGTTCTTGTCCGATAAAAAAGTTGGAACATACGTCGAAGTGGATATGTACGGCCTTCCTACTGACACCATAAGAAAAGAGTTCAGGACAAGGATGGTTCCTGCAAACGGTTTAAATCCTGTCTATAACGAAGAACCGTTCCTATTTAGAAAGGTAGGAACCTCACGTTGTATATCACGTTGAAGTGGAAGTTCTATATTCACTTTTGGAGGTGGAGTTCTTATATCGCACCGCCGATTCGATTAGGGTCGAATACAGATCTTTGATTTGGAACGTCGTTATTGATTTCAGGTTGTGCTCCCTGATTTGGCGGTGCTCAGATTTGGAGTATACGATGAAAACGGTAAACTCCTTGGACAGAGAATCTTACCGCTGGACGGCTTGCAAGCTGGTTACCGGCACATCTCATTAAGAACTGAAGCTAACTTCCCTATGTCGCTCCCCATGTTGTTTTGTAACATTGAACTGAAAATCTATGTTCCTGACGGATTTGAAGGTATGTTGGATGTAATATCTAGTGGCATACTAATCATCAGGTTATGGCCTGGACCTTGGTTTGCAACTAAGGATCGAGCTGCAAAATGGTATAAATTAACGGCCCTTCGCAAGCTACTTAGTAATTATACCCTCTCTTCGTTCCATGGGTTCGTAATCTTGAAAGTAACGTCAATTTTACAGGTTTTATGGCAGCCTTGTCCGATCCAAGGGCGTTCCTTTCCGGCCAAGAGAAGAGAGCAGCTCAAATGAAGGCTATGGGTATCGAAGAAACTGACGTCAACACCAAGGACGTTGTCTCAAGCGACGGCGGGAAAAAAGGGGGGAAAGACGAAGAAAAGAAGGGTACGCTAAAAGTTGTCAATGGTGAAGAATTAATTGAATGCTAGACATACCCTAATATCGAGTGTTGAGGTTTTCACAATCACCTAGAGATCTCTTTTGTGAGAAAATAAATCAGGTTTACTGTATAAATTGGTGAGCACTCAATGCTGTAGTACAGTTTCAGTTGGAAATCCTAATTTTCTCTCGCCTTTCAGACGAACTCGTATTTGAGCCTATCACAACGGATACCCTCAAGGCCGAAAAGGCTTTTGTAAAGATCACCAGGAAACAGCAGAAGGAGCTTGAGGCAATGCAAAAGCGACACAGCAAAGAGAAAGTCCTGATTCAAAAACTGCAGTGCATTGCTGTTGAAAAGATAGTAAAGGGGAAGAAGTAAGTGTTTTACAACTTCTTTCTTAATTTAATACATTGAGCCTTTTATTCATGTCATCTGTAATGGTTTGCTGAGTGCCCCTTCCCGAAGTTTTGGTTCGACCACTCTTGGGAAAGCCTGGTCTGTGAATACAGACCTGATATCCATTGGGTGGGCATAATTGCCTAACCTCCCCGGGAACGGGTAAAACTCAGCAAATCATTCATTACACATCAAAACCTTTGTGAATATGGCGTTTAGCCCTGTAGTATCCCAATAAAAGCAAAATAGTCTTTGCAATTTGAATGTATTTTACTTAGAAGTTGCAATATAGGGACCTGACTTTAATGAAGATTTCGTTTGTATACACCAATTTGTTGGGTATCGTCTACAGTTATTAGTACCCATCAAGTCATGCTGCATAGCTGTAAGTTGAAGAAAAAATTAATATTATTCAAGCTGTGTTAACTTTGCTCCTGTCGCCCAGGCAGCTGATTTGGAGGTAGTTGAATGCGGGTTTCACACCTCTCCAGCCGAGATTTGATTATCAAGCTCATAAAATGGTCTGAATAGTTTGAAGATCATTAACCACAAGTTGGTTGCTGTTAATGACACTAGAACAGTTCATGCGATGAGTTCCCAGCTTATGCCCCAGTTTCTATTCACAGCAAAACGGACGCTGCTAAAGACGAAGGCGTGAAAGAGGTTGTCGCCGGACAAGTGACCCAGTGGTCTGAAATGGTTGAGCGCCATCGCAAAGAATACTGGGCCATGATGAAGCAGCACGTACAGGAACAACAGGAGATGCTGACCAAACTCCTCGACGCAGCTCATGCTGGTCAGATGAAGCAAATGGAAGCTAGGCATGATCGGTGTGTACTTCATATCATTACATCCCCAAACTTCTTGTTCCGAACGTATTTGTACACATACAAATTGGGATACAATTTCTTGTTGAAATATCTGTATTCTTAATTTTTGTATGGTAATTTTGTAAGACAAGGTTGGCCAAGAAAAACATTACTATCGTTGGCAATTAGGTCAATGTACGTTTTTCTTGCCACTAGGAGGATAGGGAATTTAAAGCTCTTTCCAAGGTATAATCACATTTGAATTTTGACTGAAACTGCGGGATTTATGGCCATTTTAGTGACTTAAGGTCGAAAACACGAAAAAAAATCTTAAAAGTGAAAAATTAGGATTTCAATTGGTGTAAAAAAAATTTATAGGACACTTTTCATCAGAAATTAGTTGTAGAATCGATCCCTGGCCGGTGGTACGACCTTAAGGGTTACACCCTGTACAGTTGCATGCCAATATTGTTGAAACATGGGCAGTAAGATTTGGCTCAATCTACAGTGAAGAAAAATTAATCTGATTTTAAGACTGATTCTCTAATTTATGGACAGATATTTGAATATTTCGGTTAATCAGGCAACCAATCTCACTGTAATTGGTTTCTATAATACTTTTGTCAACATGCATCTGGAAAACTATTAGTTCTCAGTTATAAAATTTCTTATAAAAATTCTTTGAGTTATAAAATTGACATGTCAAGATAATGTTCTAAATTGACTGAAGTATGTTCTATTTTCCAGAGAAATGAAGGAAATGAATGCAAATCAAGCCAAAATCTCGGTGGAAACAACCAAAGAAGTGATGAACGACAAAACGCTGAGGACCAAAGGAGAGAAAGACAGGCGTTTGAGAGAGAAGAAACAGAACAACACCAAAAAGTTCATGGATGAAAGAAAATATGCTCAGGTTAGTTTGTAAAAGACTGACTCTGTACCAAATATTTTTGTCTAGTATTGATAAATGTGAGAAATCCAGAATCGCCCTCTCATTTGTTATTTCTAAAATTTTGTGTAGATGAAACAAAACCGAGACAAAGAAAAATTGACTGCCAAGCATGAGAAGGCGAAACAAGAGCTGATGAAAGAAATTAACAAAGTGAGTACTTCTGCTATATGTATATGATATTTACATCATAATAAAGATCGTAATTATTATGATTTTTATTATGATGTTATACAAGCTTGGATTTGAAAATCAGAAATTGACATGATGGGTTTTTGAAGTGATCAAATCCTCATTTTAGCGAATTTTCGAAGAAAAGGAAGCTATTTTTCTAGGTCCAAAATTTTTAAAACTCGAATTTTCGAAAACGTTTTATACCCAAATCCGTTTCAGACCATCCTGAAGTCTCTGCCAAAAAAATCACACGTATGTATCGCACAGCGAGAATACAAGCGACGCATCTCCAAAAAATAAGGTTTCGAGTTAGGTCATGTGTGCGATACTCCAACACCAGCTCTTCACGTAGCCCCAACGGGAGTATTTCTATCTGCTCTGGTTGCCGCTAGAGAGCAGGTTAGGGCTTTTGGTTTATTATCTTCGATAATGAACCATTGGAATCGCCCAAAGAAAAAATTTTTTTAACCCCCCCTCAAAATTTTTTGGTTTACGTTTCAAGATACGTAGATTCAGAAAATCGAATAAAAAAAAATCCGTCCGTCCGCCGTACGCCGTCCGCGCCACTTTGCCCAGTTAGCGTTGAGTTAAAATTACGAAATTTTTTTTATGGGTTTCGACCAACCCCACAATGGTCCTCGAAACTTTTCAGAACCCTAGGTCAAGGGGAAGGGGTTCAAAACAAATTTTGAAAATTTGAAAATCTCATATCTCGAAAAATTCATATAGAACGGTATGTTTTTTATTTCATATTTAGATAGAGTTTGTTCCGTAGAATTTTTTAAGACCACCCGCAGCTTTGTAGGACCAGCCGTTCGTTCACAATGACGGCTCAAAGATTGTGCCTCACAACACGATCGTGACTCAAACTGTTGAAATACAGGTCCATTTTCATACTAACAAGCTCTTTGGAACATCATATGGCTTAAGTGATGTCGAGTTTGTTGTTCTGAGGTGCGTTTCGTGCTACGGAAATGAAGGTAATTTCGAATGTTTGTTGGTAGGTACTTCTTTTATAGAATAATTATTACCGACGTAGTATTAAAAACCCCAGAATTATATCGTATTAATTGATCATAATTAATAATAATTATTATTAATAATAAATACGAATTATTAATACCTAACAATAAATTATAATAATTTTCACTAGGTACTCGATAAAATTGTTAATAGTTAGTGATAATTGATAATAATAATTAATCTAACATTTAGAATATAGACATTCAGACCTAGTGATCTAGACAGAAGGGTGATCTGTACAAAGAAGATAATGAACCGTTGTGTCAAGAATTTGCAGAGTTTTTTATTGTGGAAAAAGTGGTGGGCAGGTTGCCCCAACAACGAGCGTTTCGTCACATTTTCAACACGGAACTTAACATTTCATTCTTTCTTCCAAAGAAAGATCAGTGTGAAGAATGTGCAGCGTTTCATAATAAGACCCTTGAAGAACGAGCTGCAGACGAAACACACTCACATTTAAAAGATGAAGATTTGGTAATAAGGCCGCCTCAGGCGATCTTGCTGTAGTAGCTGCTTACGACCTCCAACAAGAACTATTAATGTCATGATCCTTTCTATACTGGTGAAAATTCAATAATTTATTAATAATTCACTAACCCCGATTAAGACTGACTACTACTGTCATAAGCGCAAATCATAATGTTGATTGTGACAGTAAATTAATGGCCAGTACTGTAAACGATTGTGATTTTACTTCTTGCTTAGATAGAAGTAGCAAAGATAATCTGCTGTGATTTTTCAAAAATCATTATTTCAGTTCCCTCGCATGAATGAAAATAATACACTCTTATTATACAACTGCCTCTGTATTGATCATCAAAGAGTAGATGTTGCTACGCACAAGGGGTGTAACTCACGAAACTTGAATAAAAATTGGTTTTATGTTTTATTTAAAAATTGGATTTGTGCCATTTTTGGGGGAAAAATGCGAACAGCTTAGATTTCGAAAGCAGCTTCATTTTCTTACCAAATGCAAAAATCTATCTAGTGTAGAAGAGTCAGAACAGCGTTTTGAAGAAGAGCTTTGTTTTGTATTCTCCCAGTGCGATATGTATGTGTCATTGCAGACGATAACTCTCGATGGAATTGAGATAAAAAGTTCAAATTCGCGCAAACAAACTGTCTTGGCAATCGAAAGGCTGGATCGTAGATGGGCAGAATCAGGCCACTCTGAGGGGGGTTGTGGGGATTCATGAATTCGCAAAATGAAACAGTCTGACAATTGACACCTCGTTTTAAAGGTTTTTTTGTACGCTGAACACGACGGTGACATCAGAATTGCGATATCTTATTCTGTTCTCAAACTGGAGCACTTTGAAGATGAAGAAACGTGGTTGTTACTTGAGATGTTTTTCACGGTTCATCTGCTTTAATCTGATAATGAAATGACATATCACAATTCTGACTTCTCCATCGTGTTCAGCGTTGAAGAATCTATAAACTGAGGTGTTACACGGCAAAAAAAGATACAAAATTTGTTACAAAACTAGTTGTTTCTTCGAAAATTTGCTCTTATAGCCATGCTGCATGACTGTGGATTATGAATTATTATCTTTATTAAAACTTACATTATATCTAGAAAATGAACTATTTACTTCAGGTTTGGGCTATTGCAGTCTTCAATAGATAATCACATATGTTTCTCTTTGTTTTCAGATGCTCGAGGTGTATCAGAATGAAGAATTAGAATACGAATTAACCAACAAAGTCGAATTCTTTACCTAAATTGTACCTACGTCGCGTCCGCGTACGTTCATTTCACTATTATTCTAGTCATTTTGATCTGGTCTATAGCGTTTAAACCTCTTGAAACTGACCGACTAATCAAAACATTCAGACCTGCTGTAATCGATAATGTTTTTAAATCGTAGCAATATTGTTTTAACAACCCCTTAGATGATTTAAGTTCTAATTGTTACTGGGTTGATTAGAATCGTCTGTATAATTTTTGAAAAGATGGCGGCGAAAATCTACAAATGAACTTTGAATTTTCTTGCTTGAATGTTCAATTGTTGGAGTTGTGAAATGTTGTGAGGGCATCAGTACTTGGTTTTATAGTGCACCCACGCTTTCCAAGTGCGATAGATTTTTGTGCCTGAAAATGGAAGAAAATCTAGTTTATGTGTAACAATTCTTGGTGATGCATTTTGGATTATTATCTTCAATGATGCACCATTGGAATCGACCAAGAAATATTTTCAACCTCTAAAAAATTTGTTCAAGATACGGAGAATCAGAGAATCGAATAGAAAAAAGTCTTCCGTTCGTTTGTCCAGTTGGAAATTTCATAAAATGATGAAATTCGGGATGTGGGCTGGTACCAGCTCGAGGATGATCCTTGAAACTTTCCATAGCCCTAGGTTGAGGGGTTCAAAATTACAACAAAATGTTTCAACGTCATATTGTGAAAGTTTGAGATGGAACGTTATAGTTTTCCGTTCACATTTGGGGGATCCTGGTTCACACATTTTTTTCTAAACCACCCAGATCGTTGTACGATCAGCCGTTCGTTCATAATGAAGGCTCAAACGTAGAACCGAGAGAAAATAGTAACATGAGTGTCAATAAAAATGTAGAGCTTTGGGCTAGTGTTCATACTGACAGTCACTGAGAGCTAACCTCCTCTTAGTTCAATTTTCTACAGCATGACGACTCCACCGTTCTAATCGCCGTCTCTGTCCAACTAATCTGTGGTTTAGGGGAAAACTGCGAGCAAAGCGAGCATTTAAATCGTCCATCATGGTGGTAGTGGGGTGGTGTCTTTGGAACGTTATTTTGAATGCATTGAGAACGTTATTGAGAACGTTATTTTGAATGTTTGTTGGTAGGTATTAGTAAAAACCCAAAAATTTAATTTCATTTCACTGATGACCTGACATAAGCACGTAAGTCCATCCAATGAAAGTTTACAGTACGCTTTAAAAGGTGTAGGCAAGGCGCAGGTAACATGATATCCAATATTCCATTGTAAATTTAACATTTACTTATGATAAGGAAACATTAATCCTTAATAAAACAGTAATCCTTATGATAAGGATTACATTACTTATGATAAGGAAACGCCTTTTACCAGCAAGCACCATCTAAATTAAATATGTTGGACCATAGAGACTTCCTTGTAAATTCCTAAGAGCGCAAGTCCACCTGTGGTCAGGGCAAAACAGCGAAAGTCCACAGCTGAGCAGACCAAACAACGTAAGTCCCTGGCATTGGTCGACTTACGGTGTTTGGTCTGCTCAGCTGTGGACTTTCGCTGTTTTGCTCTGATCGTGGCTGAACTTACGCTGTTTTGCCCTGACCACAGGCGGACTTGCGTTTTCTTGCCTGCTCAAGGATAGACTTACGCTCTTTAGCTTGCACTCATATCTCAGTAAATTTTTAATATTTTGAGGTCAAACTTTTGCCAAAAGTTGTGTGGTGCTCTTGAAATCTGAAAATACCCAAACAACGGACTTAGTGCTTATGTCAGATCATCAGTGATTTTATCCCTAATTTATAAAAGTAAATTATTTTAGGTCGGCCCGGAAGTTGGGAAAATTGAAGAGACCATCCATGAGCTAGTTACCGACTCCCCCTTTCACTCGGTTCTCGAACACCAAATATTTTAGGTGATTCCTCCAATTATTTCTTATATAGAATCCACAAGGATATTGTACACAGAACAGTGATCTACACAGAAGGGTGATCTGTACAGAAGATAATAAACCGTTGTGTCCAGAATTTGCAAAGTTTTTCGTTTGGGTTCTATTTTTAAAGAGCAATAATTCCAATGAATATTTTTGTTATCGAGTATAAGGATGTTAGTATTTGTCAAAAGCATTTTATTGATCGACTGTTAGAATTGGCTTTTATTGTTATGTGACTTTGATGAACTTATTTATTTCCTCGATTGCTAATTCTAAATTGTTCCGTTGACTCACGAAAGGAGTAACAAAAAGAGTATTTAATGGCCTGAAAATTTTACTGCCTTTGTCTTCGATTTGATGGTTTCTACGAGTGAAAATTACCAAGTCAAAAATATTTGTCGAGGTTTAAATTTTGATTTTGGTGAGTTGAAACAGATTTTCTTCTTGGGGACGAAAGGCCTTTAATTCATTTTTAAACCACTTCCGGTTTATGGACTGTTTATGACGCTCAACTCGTAAAATTGCATTTTCATCAAACGAGTTGATTACTTTTTAGTCTTGGAAAAATACTGCATATTTAAGAGTACATTATTAATCTTGCGAGAATTATAATACATACAAATTGTAGTACATAGACAAATTTGATGAGTCGGATGCTAAATTTAGGAGTCGGTTCTTTGACAATTTTACGAGAAAATTCCTTTAAGCATTTCTACTATCGCTTCATAGTCACTCATAAGGAAGTCGAATTGGAGTTTTAGAAAACATGTTAAAATTAGGTTTCGCTGTTTTGATTTCGGTCTTGGCTTGAAAATATGTATGTTAATGCATTTTATACCTCGGAGCATACATGTAAGTCCGTACTGTTTGAGTTCAAAATTTTCTCCCCTTTACCTCAGGTAGAATTTAGTTGACTAGTTTTATTATACATATTGTACGTAAGTGTAAGTGGTGACTTGTTTTTCGTTACCGGCAAAATGTATGATTTTTTGTTCACTTGCTGAGTGAGATTTTTGTTTAGTATTTTTATAGTACGTCGATGGAGTGCTCAACTCTGAGCAATCCATATCCTCTCCCCAGGCACTTCATGTAAGATGTAACCCATGTTGGCTCTCCTAGTTTCACTGATTAAACGTTCGACCCTTGAGTTGAAAGTTGGAAAATAAACCGGAATAGATCTGATTGTTGTAGAAATGTTGAAGGCAGAAATCGATGCCACAACTAAGAGTCTGCAGGCTTGTGACGATGGGTAGGACACATGTTTTGGAAAGGTGGCTATAAAATTCCAAGAGATTCCACTTGATTGGAACCAAAAAGGTACTTGGCGGAGGAATCTAATGTCAAAGGCCTCCAAGTGTGGAAGCTGCAGACCAGAGCCCGTGAAGGCGGGTTCACATTGGAGCGGAAAGTGCGGATTGCGTATTGCATGGAAGAACACTCCCAACCTTCGACGCTGACCAATCACAGAGCGATACGCTATCTGCAATCAAGACTTTCCAGTCCATGTGAAACCGCCTTGAAAGACCTTCAAATCAGCACCATGCACCTCTAACTCGGTGTGGTAGCAATAGTAACTCGACTAATTTGCTGAATTTGAACACCATTTTTTCTGAACGTTCATTAAAATGTTCATTTACTGCCTGAAAATTAACTATGAACGATATATTTGCTCTTCAAGTTCTTTTATACGTCTGACTTTATTATTTTTGTCTCTTCTATTATTGCATGTAAAATGACATGTGGAGCGTTTGCTTCCAAAACCAGCTGATTCCAGTTTTAAAGCTAAATTTGTTTTTAAGTTTTTTAATTGTAGATTTGAATTTTTTTTTTTCCATTTTCATTGCAGGTGCATTACCTTGGGCGTAATTACACTAATTAGGTTGGAATGAGCTGATTTTTCATGTTTTTTTTTCAGTCTTTTTGTTCAATTAAGTTGTGTGAAATTGGTTTTTTCCAGTTTACCAGTTAATGTTTGTGTCTTAACGAGTTTTTAATAAATGACATCCCCTTAAATTTTTCAAATGATCTGAAATTTCACAGTTGAGACATAAACTTTGGTACAATGTGAAAAAGGTCATAAATTGCAACGCATTAACACTTGATAACACTTTTGATGAACTAGGGAAACAGCAAGTAAACACCGGAGAACACCATTGAGAACAGGACCAGGGAAGGTTATCTGCAAGGTGGATGCGAGCGCTACTGGTGGGAGATGTCAAAAGCTTGGAATAAGATGGATTTGATCCAGAGGGCAAATCTTTTCATCTAGTTTTGGGTTGGAATGAGCTGGATATGAGCTATATCCCTTCGTCAGGTTATGAACCCTCTAAACAGGTTATGGACCTTCTAATCAGGTTATGGACCCTGGAAGCAGGTTATGAACTTTCAAAATATGCAAAAAAGTGGAATTCAGAAAAATATGGAATTAGCTGGTTTGGATAGCAAACGCCTCATGTTGCACATGACGTCACTTATGTAGAGCTGGTTCTTCTACTGTGAACTGAGTTCCACAGCTCGTTGGATATGCCGTACGTATAAACTCCGTTTTCCTGTGGCCGCCAGAGAGCGAGAAAACTGGAGATCTCGATTCTGGTTTCGTTCAATGGATTTTATCACCACAGGAACGGAAACGAGTGAGTTCTCATGGTTCCACACGCCAAGCCTACCGTCTAACGCCTGAGCGTTTCCAACCCCAACCCTCTCAGTACCATCGTGTTAATGATTCATTTCGTTATAAAATCGAACGTATATCAAGTACATGAATTATTTGACGTATTCAAAATTATGTTCATCAATTTTTTTTCGGGCGGGAGATGTTGATAATTCTCTCTACTTTTCTAGTAACGTCAGTCCCATTAAGAAGTATTGTAGTTAACGAAGTCATAACGCGTGCTTTTCAAAATAAAAATCCAACAGTCACTAATGACGTTTTCGATGATTTTAAATAATCTTGAATATTTATTTTTTCAAAATAATTTAAGTAGTTATGAAGTAGGATCAGTATTTGAAGATGCCAAACATGATTTGGAAAGCCAAATTAGGTGTAATAGACAATTACAATTGCTGTCCTTTTAATTGATAGCTTGAGCGCGGTTTTATCATCGTGTTCCAAAAAGACCGCCTTATTGATTTTGATTAATTAACTATTGTAAAAGACGAGTAACTTTGGCCTTCCAGTTACAGTGCCCATATTCGCTGTTGTATTTTGTTTTCTTCGAATTGATTTTTGTGTTTTTATCTTATGTACCGTAAGGTGGTGTTAGATTATTATAGAATGTACTGGTTACATATCTACTGTTAAAATAAATCGTTGTTATAATGTGTATATCTCATAAAATCATGACCAATGTAAAAGTTCTCATTCATTTGATCTTTATGTCGATCGTTTTTCACTGGTATCTTTGAAGAAAAAAACTATTCATTACATTCATTCGGTCTTATATTATTGAGAGTGTGCCTACGCTCCGTGAAAGTTAATGGTGTGAGCCATTCTCGTAACAGAAATGCATTTGGTCTTGAATTTTATTCAACCTCGACCTTACGTTCATCAGAAAAATACACTTTGACTTAGTCCCAATCGTATGAGTACGTTTTTCTCCATGGAGTCGCACAGTGGGGCCAAATCCCAAAAATCTGGCCAAAATTCATAAAATCAATAAATTGAACTGAAAATGTTTCCTCAAGGGTTTTAGGGGTCGCTGATTACGAATCCGTGGTCAGATTTAAAGAATTCGAACATGAGAACTCGCAACTGAGCATACCCAGTAGGAAAATTAGTGTCTCTACAGAGGCTACAGAGTTGTCTGAAAATCTGTACTGGGGAGTTTTTGGGAGTACTGGGAGTTTAATGATACCGACTCCGTTATCAGAATGAAGGAATTTCATCATAGGAACCCGTAATTGCGCAGGCGCAGTAGGAAAATCGCAAAAACATTGCGAGCCAAAAAATCCACCCTTTCCCAGAATTATTACGAAAAATACACAAAACTCGCTTCAGGGGACACGGGAAAACAATTTTTTTCTTTTTTTTCTAATTTTATAGCTGATATGTTCCCCTACAACCGAAAATGGCCGTTTAAGTGGCAACATGACCTATCTCAATTTTTAGCGGTTTTGAGTTAAGTATTTACAAATTTATTTACCGTACAAAAAATGAATTTTCGCGCCAGACAGGCAAATCAAATTATTAGGATAGATAAATAGGCAATTTTTTGTGTCTCCCGTAAAGTAGCAAAAAGTGAGATTTATGTTGCCACTTGAACGGCGAAATAGGTCTGCTAGCGGTCCACCACTACTTTTTCCACTATTCGTACTGTATTTTAGCGAATTTTCGAAAAAAGGATGCTATTGTTCTCGGTCCAAAATTTCTAAAACTCGAATACTTATCCGAAAAAATTTTATACCATAGACCCCCGGGCCCTTGCTGCTTAAAACGTAACTCCTAAGGAGGCTGCATGCTAAACTACAGCTTCATAGAGTGGAAGCGTGCTGGGCCCATAACCTATTGAATATAATAATATGAAACTGGACCAACAAACTATTTTATTAGACGACGATACGACACTTAACAGAACAGAGAATGAAGATGGCTGAAAGTAGGGCTGATTGAATAGGAGGGGGGGGGGGGGTTACTACAGGATTGCCAACTGTAGCAAAATATACGAATAATAAATAATATATAAATTAGATTTAGGAGCTACTCAGCTGATCCGGGGCATATGCGGCTCAATGTGTAGGTCCTAAGAGTTTAGATTTAGGAGCTGATCCGGGGGTTTGGTAACCGCAAGTTACAGTCCTAAGGAGGCTTTATACCAAATTACTGCTTCATAGAGTGAATAACATGGAAATTAGATTTAGGAGCCACTCAGCTAATCCGGGGCCTTGCAGCATCAAGTTACAGTCCTAAGAATTTAGATTTAGGAGCTGATCCGGGGCTTTGGCAACCGCAAGTTACAGTCCTAAGGAGGCTTTATACCAAATTACAGCTTCATAGAATGTTTAACATAGAAACTAGATTTAGGAGCCACTCAGCTGATCCGGGGCCTTGGCAGCATCAAGTTACAGTCCTAAGAATTTAGATTTAGAAGCTGATCCGGGGCTTTGGCAACCGCAAGTTACAGTCCTAAGGAGGCTTTATACCAAATTACTGCTTCATAGAGTTAGTAACATAGAAATTAGATTTAGGAGCCACTCGGCTGATCCGGGGCCTTGGCAGCATTAAGTTACTGTCCTAAGAATTTAGATTTAGGAGCTGATCCGGGGCTTTGGCAACCGCAAGTTACAGTCTTAAGGAGGCTGTATACCAAGTTACTGCTTCATAGAGTGAGTAACATAGAAATTAGATTTAGGAGCCACTCAGCTGATCCGGGGCCTTGGCAGCATCAAGTTACAGTCCTAAGAATTTAGATTTAGGAGCTGATCCAGGGCTTTGGCAACCGCAAGTTACAGTCCCAAGGAGGCTCTATGCCAAATTACAGCTTCAAAGTGTAATTAGCGCAAAATACTCCCGCTGTGTAAAACGGGCTGTGTACTATTATATTGGTAAATTATAATATTGGTGGCTTTGGCCCCACTGTGGGTCGGATCGAATTTTCTTCGTGACAAATGTCAACGGCAGAAAACATGTTAGTCACAATAATAATTATTGCCAAAATGAAAGATTATTAACAATTATTCATTCATCATACAGTCAAAATTTTCCAAAATAGATTATGGTCGGTAGTTGATCTTACTATCCTGTACTGCTGCTAACAGTGATAACTAAGGAACTCTAGGAGAGCACAAATTTGGAAGAAAAAAGTGAGTTTTATCGTTTTAAATTCAGAAATGTTTTTCATAATTTGTAAAAATACACATTTTCGGAGAAACAACCTTATAACAATTTAGTCGTAAGGCTCAAAACAGTAGGGGGGGGGGGGGGGCTCATCACCACTTTGAGGGGGCAAAGTTCAAATGGTGAGGCTAACACTCACAATGCCCCCTCAAATTCCCATATTTTCCCATTTTTCTCTTCCTTAATAGCCGTGAACAGCACTCGATACATTTTTTGGCTCGTGTGCGACGTACACAACCGTGAAAACAGACTCAAGTTGGAAGGACTCAAGTTCGATGGAGAGTTGAATAGAAAGTCGGATCGTGAGTGGAGTCGACTATCCAACTATAATTATTATAGTACTATAATAGTACTTCTACTAAGTCGGACTATAAATCGAAACGCGGAAGACATCGTAGGGTCACGATTCCATTGGAACTGGGGAAAATCGTACCTTCAAGAGCGGGCTGACGTAGGGATGTTCCGGTATTATCGATATCAATGAATATCGATATTTTTATTTCGATATTTCCGATATTACATCTCTATCGGAAATGCGATATTATCGTGATATCGAAAGATTATGGTGCTTTCGATATTGTATTTTTATAAGTTTAGTAATTTTACAAAAATACGGTTTTTGATTACGATATGATTACCATGATATTCTTATGATCTCCTATCATATTAGGCCCCATATACATTATATTTCCTATTAAAAATAATCTTTTTTAAAAAAACTGAAAAATGACAACAAAAATAAACCACATTATTGTTTGTTTTTATTGTAATTTTTCAGTCAAGTAGAACTTATTAATCTACCTGTATTCCAACATATTTTTATCTTTGAATGAAAATTTGTGTGTTTTAATTATTCCAAAAATCACATTTAGGAATTGCAGTTTAAAAAAATTAACAAGAACCTTTATGGTACTACATGATACTGCACAAATGATTATTTCTGTTTTGGTACTGCAAATCCATTGAATGACTGTTTTTGGCATTTGGCTTAAAATAGCGATCTCACAAATTAGCTCACACACAAGTTTTTTTCAATGAGCTAACCTCAAAAGTGTATTTTTCAACCAAATTTTATTCCACGTGATGATAAGTAATTAATAAAATTATCTGCAATATAAAGATGAAATCTATCTTGAAATAAATTCGCTTGACTAAAAAACTCATTGTCATAAAATTATGATTTTTAGCGACCGTCATAAATCCTCGAATCTTGGACCGATTTTTCAAAAAAAAATTTTAATCTTCAAGTTATACCAATCTCTAGCGATCGGCCTTGGCACATTTGGATAAAAATGTCTCTGGAAGCAGCAATTAATTAACTAAGTCACGGCTAAGGAGGGTTGCTCTCTTAAACTGATATATCTTCTTTGGATGATGAGTTATCAAAAATCCGGCAAGGTGGATTTCATCCTTAGATCCTAAGCTTCAATTCAAGCCCTCAAACAATAGAATCGGTTCATTTTTCGGGAAGTTAGAGTGGTCGGGACATGGGTAAGCGATTCGACAGCTTTTTGAACGCCCAGAGAAGGCCTGGAAGTGTAGCGGTTCGTCGCTAGATGCCACTCTTCGTTTTCCTCCCAATAGGTAATAATATTTCAGCGTAATCTTCGTCGTCAAAGCCGTACGTAGGAGACCAAAGAAGCTCAGGGAATCTTTCAAGGATGGAAACAGGAATGAATGATGCTGCCATAATAATAGTTGATGATTTGTTGTGCAATATGGGAAACCAATATAATATGTGTACTGGTTTGCTAAGTGTTCCTTCCCGTGTTTTTGATTCCACCGCTTAGAGAGTGGCTGGCTCCGTGAAAGTGTGAATCATATAATCCACTGGATCTGGAACAGGTCTCATAACTATGTATGGTAGAAGAGCGGGTATTCGATCCACGAATTTCTGGGTTATGGGCCCAGTTCCTGAGCTAGTGGATCATATGGATAACAACTGATTAGGGATGAGCATCGATGAACAAAACATCGATGTGTGGAAAACATCGATGTATTTCGGTGCAAAACATCGTTGTTTTAGGATCGATGTTTTTAAAAAGGTAATTTTAGGAGTATAGGTATTAAATAGTAGGTATTGGTATTAAATGGTATTTAATAAATACAATGAAACACTCAATTTTAATTACAAAACTAATTGTAATTAAAAGAAATGCAATGAAATACACAAATAATTTTATACTTGAAAAATACAATGAATTACTCAACTAATTTAATATTAAAAGTGGGTGTACAATTTATTAAATTGCAAATTGAATAGAGATGGGTTGTGACAGCTTCTTTCTGTCAAAGGAACAACTGTTCCTTTCCAGTACCTGATTGTATCAGGCTGATACTTGACACAGCTAAGAATGATCAGTAACGAGGATGTTTACCTCCTCTAGTCCTCTCACTCGTTCGGATCCGACTAGCTGCCGTTTCTCGGTATCTGTTGCCCCCCCTCCCCCTCACCACGAAAATATTTTTCCTAGGATCTTCAGCTTCCCTATTTTGGGTATTCCAAAATATTCGTGGAATCTTCACGCTCCCCTATTGTTCTGTTACTAAGTTCAACCTGAATATGTAACTTATCTACAGCTGGTTGAACTTACACGTACCATATACTTACCTAATGTACACAGATCTTTTGCTCCTTCTTTTATTAAATAAATAAATTAAATAATTAAATAAATTTTATTCTTGGAAGACTCAAGAACCACATTCTGAGAGTTCCCTCTCCCCATTTTCATCCCACAACTGTTCATCATTTCGGTATGTCGCGACAAAAAACTTCATTCATTTGGAATTTTAGGACCTAGGAGCAAGAGAATGGATCAAGGAACAGCGAGGACCTGGGAGGAACAGCGAGGATCTAGGAGCAACAGAAAGGATCAAGGAACAGCGAGGACCTAGGAGCAAGAGAATTTGATACAGAACAACCCATCTCGGATGATCTTCAGGAAAATTTCCTGAACATATCTAATATCGATATCGATGTTCATATCAGAAGTAAGTTATCGCTCTGTCTCTTTGCCCGGTTTGTCTCTTTTTCTTTGTCGCTTGGTATGATTTTGATTCAGTCACAGTTCTCTTTGACACAGTAACTGTGTTACAACAACTGTTGTTTTCAGTACTTTTGTATGAACGAACGCTTACTTACTCTGATCACTCTTTGTAATTTGTTTGGTGTTGAAATCTCAAAATGCCTCCTAGCAAGTGGCGGCGGATTTTCAAAATAGCTGAATACATCAGCAGTAACCCCATTGACTTCCGGCGTCAGTCAGCTGATACGTTTCCCGAGTTCAGCAAGATTGCCTTCAAATATCTCGCAAGCATCTCAACGTCAGTACCGTCAGAACGGTTATTTTGTCAAACTGGGAACATTTTAACAGATACTAGAAACAGGATAAAGGGGGAAAAATTGAAAAAACTGGTTTTATCCATTCTTTTGACGAAAAGTTTTTATTTTAAATTTAATTGCAAACGTTCATTTTTTTTTTTTTTTTTTTTTTTTTTGGTACTTATAAAGTAAAAATGTTTGTGAAAATGTAAAAGTAATCATAAAGAGCCATTTCGTAACTTATTTTGTTATTCCTGAAGAACCTGTGTCCTGCGAAGAACAACTAATTTATTCAGAATTGAGTAGTAAATTGGACAGATGTTATCGGAGCAGAGCATCGATATATTTCGATGTTATCGAACGTAAAGCATCGAAATCGACTACAAACATCGATATCGATGTCCCATCCCTACTGTGGAATCAAGAATAATTGTATTTGCAGGGATATAAGTAGCTAGGTATATTTGGACAGGAATATACAGAACCCATATAGTTGAATCGTCATTGACCTGTTCTGTCCCAAAACTTCAAGATTCTGTCCAATCCCATAAGGTCTAACTCAGTTTTCCCAACTTGTCAGGAGAGACAAAAAAACGTATTTTCCAACGTACTGTAGCAATTTCCATGGTTATCGCGGCTTTTCTACGTTGAAGAAGCCTTTTCCTGCATTGCAATAAAGGGCAAACCAACGAGCTAGAAAGACGAACCGAGAGATTTCGCATAAGTATCCGTTCCTAACATATTGTGCCCAAAAACTGAGTTAGACCTTGTGGGACGAAATTAGGCTTTTGGAAAAATCATTTGATTTAGGAAGTAAATATTGTGTCGTTTGAATAACTGAGTAGAATTGCTATAGACGGATTTGAAATGACGATGTTTCTATTTACGAGTACAATGAATAAAACATCACGATTGAGCGCTAGGTGTAGAGAAACTTCATGATTATTAGGTAGGTACCCACTTTCAAATCGAAACGATCCGGGTCAGAGATGGTTTCGATAAATTGATTTGTCGTTTCCAGCCGATTTCGCAAGTTTCATAACAGTGACAATAACACTTGACCCAGTGCGATCCGTTCCAGTGGGACAATCTCACGCCTTGGCTGTAATGGACCAAGGACTCAACGTTATCGAAGCTCGTGCTTTATCCGACCAAGACAATGTGGCTCTCCCGGTACAAGTTGCGGAACTCAATGGATTGACAGCAACCAGTAGCCCTGATAGATATAAGATGACGATAGATTTATCTTTCGAACAGAAGAACACAGACGGTGGACGGTAGGCACTCCCGTATGAGACCCAGTACCTACTCATTCAAATACATAAATAAAACATTGCATATTCCTCAGAAAAGTAATAGGCATTTAGAATGATAGACACTTATACTTAGTTCAAATATGGTTAACTCCGTTGTATAATATACTAATATACGTCTTACAACGTTTTTCTGATGAACGACCAACCCTCCCAAAAAGAGAGTAGGTACCAACCTTTATCGAGGGTGAAGAGTAGTGATGGGCGAAGTAGGAGCCGTTCTTTTCAAGATAGTAGTAAGTATTGAACTATGGAAATGGAGGATCTGTGAAGTCAAATGAACTAGAGGGAAAAGATAATAATATACTAAATAGGTAGTTCTCGAAAATAGAACTAAATTCACTATCATAAAAAACTCTGCAAATTCTTGACACAACGGTTTATAATCTTCCTTGTGCAGATCACCCTTCTGTCTATACCAGACTGTGTTGCAAATCGGCACCATACCGTATTCTCACCGTACTCATACCATACCATAAAAATTTCTTTCCTATAGTTTTCATACTGTACTATACCAAATCATACATACAATAATATACCATACCATACTCATACCATGTCATACAAACCGAGTGAATATTGAAATTTCATTCAGTTCTGACCTATATTTAAAATTTCAAGTGTCTAGCTCATCATCAAAATTTAATTTGTTTAAACAAATAGGTATTATTTAAACAATTTTACAGATGATAAATAGAGTGAATATTGCAATGTGGTCTATCCCCGACTCACGGTTAAAATTTCTAGACTGTAGTTTACCGGGAAGATGAAAAAAGGTACATAGTTTTATTCTGGGCGTCTGGGGGAAGACCCACCTAACGGCCGTTTTAGACGCGAAGTTTAGTGTTTCTCCTAAACCTTTGCGCGCTCACTGTGAACGAACGGCTGGTCGTCCAAAAATCCAATTGGTCTTAAAAGATTCGTAATTTTACAGGTCATTCAAAAGTGAACTAAAAAGTACACGGCTCAGTTGAATGTTTTGAGATATGACATTGTCGAAATTTTAAATTTCGTTTTGAACCCCTTCCCCTTGACCTAGGGTTATGAAAAGTTTCGAGGATCATTGTGGGGCTGGTCCAAACCCAGAAACCAAATTTCGCAACATCCGCCAAACAACTGGTTAGTACCATACACTATATGGTACTAACCAGTTGTTTGGCGGATTAGTTGGACGTATAGATCAATCTAAAGTCGTAGGTATATTGCATTGTAAAAATCAAAATATGTCAGATGTAACCCCACATCAATTGGGAAAAACAAGTGAAATCGATATATAATTGCAACAATCGATTATCTCGATAATCGAGTTCACCGGGCGTATAATGCACTAGTACCCAGATTTTAGTATGTATACAAAATTGTATACAATTTTTTAGGAAATTTGAGTTTTAAAAATTTTGGAGCGAGAGCAATAGCTTCATTTCTTCGAAAATTCGCTAAAAGTGGCATTGGCCTTAATTCCCCTGTTTTTATTAGAATAACTTTTCACTTGAATAACTTGTTATTCGAGTAATTTTCCATAGCCAAAATTCTTTTTTACTGATAATAATTATATTTTTCGCCGATATATCGAAACGTTAATATCAATATGGCACTATCGGGTCCAGTATATTTTATTTTTTCACCTAAAAATTATTATATTATACCTACCGGCCCCGATAGTGCCATATTGATATTAATATTTCGATATATATATCGAAATATTAATATCAATATGGCATTGGCGAAAAATATCGATATATGACAAGAAAAATGACGATATTTCGATGTATCGATATTTACTATTTATCCCTAGTTTGTTCAGTATACATGGGATGGGATACAATAGGAGCGAAGGGGTTGCACAACGTCGTGGAGAGAGTGACAACCAAATAAAACGAAACCAAAAGTGAAGCGGTCCCGAGGCTGGCGGGTCTAGGAAGAAGGTTTTTATCCCGAAAGGGGAACGAGGAAGATCCCGAAGGGTGGGGAAGGACCTCGCGAAGGATGCACCGAAAGTAGGGGATACGGCGGGGAAGTGGACGGAGAACTCCCGGCACGACCTTGAAATTGAAATTAAAAAAAAAAAAAAAAAAAGAAAAAAGAAAGAAGAAAAAGAAGAAAGAAAAAGAAAAAAAGTTCAACATCCAACGAGTAGGTACTGCCGAGTGCTGGAACTGCATCCCCCACTTGGCGCTCTGTTTCCCCTCCAACCCCTTTCTGGTCCTAGTGGGAGAGTTGCCTGCCGCTTCGAGACAGTCGTCTGGCCGCATCCGGGCCCGTAGGAAAACATTCAATGTTCAGTTGCCTGTGTCCTAGCCCGCCACCTACGCGTGTGAAGTGTACTTTTGGTTTTGTTGGATTATCATGTCGACTGCTGTCATGCCTTCTTCACTCTACGAGTTGAACGATATCAGCTTTAGCGTGCTCAAGGTAAATTGACGACAATTTTGTGCCGTTTTCTCCCTTTCAAAATTCACTGTATTTCGAACTTGAACCAAAACACAAATACGACAACTCGAGAAAAATTATAATTTCATCCCATTCAAAATCACAATCAACTTGACCCAAAAAGACTAGGTACCAACTATGTAGAGAGAAATAAAAATTCACATACACAACCAGGCACTTACTTGGCTTTAGTAGAGTTTTAAATGCATTTGGTTTTGACACTTCAACATTTCATTTGACACTTTGAACATAACAATGAAATTTATTTATCAAGTAGTTTTCAATAAGTAAAAAATTCATAAAAATTAAACCCAATCAAAATCACCAATTTTATGTAAAATTTTACAATTTTAATGGTTTTATAACAATTTTTGTCTCATTTTTTTGCCGAGTAACACTTTCGTTTATAGATTTTTCAACGCTGAACAACCACGTTTCTTCACCTTCGAACTGCTCCAGTTTGAGAACGGAATAAGATATCGCTATTCTGACTTCACCATCGTGTTCAGCGTAAAAACCCTTACAAAATGAGGTGTCACTTGTCTGACTGTTTCATTTTTGGAATTTTTTGGGTAATTTTTCGCCGCTGTAAATTCCCCAAAACACCCCTTAGAGCGGCCCGATTCGGCCCATATACGAACTTAGCCTTTCAATTTCGAAGACAGATTGTTTTGTGCAAATTTGAACTTTTTATCTCGATTTTAACGACAAATACATAAATATGTACATTTACGTAAATATATAGATTTTTGGTGTCTTTAGACAGTGAATGTAGGATGGTCTGGGACGGATTTTGGTATTCAATGTATTCCAAAATTCGAGTTTGAAAAATTTCGGACCGAGAACAACTTCGAAAATTTGCTCAGTGAGTTTATTTGAACTTCAATGTAGTTACCCTATAACCTGCCAAACGCCCTCAAATTGTCGATTTTCATTCGATCTCCAAGGAAAAATAAACCCCAAGCCTATCAACAAGTCGTTCGAAATTAGATCAAACGTCACACATTCGTAACTGTCATTGTAGTTGTCATGTCATTTCAATGCTATGGTGGGTGGGATCTCGAATTTTGTCCTAACGCTGACTTAGCGGTCCAAAGTCCTTATCGGTTCTTCGGTTCTAGTTTCACAAGCAAAATTGACTCGAAGGTTTTACTGTCACCGAATAAGTGGACGAAACATATTTTCAACGTTAAAATATTCCCATCCAAATGTCAATATTTGCAAACTCAAAAAATTACTGCTGGTACTAAAATCCTACTCAGCATTATTAAAATTCAATTTAATTCAGTTGTCACAAAATTCATCCACTCAAATTTTTTGGTACCTATTTTTCACTATATCGATTTCTCCATGTTTCACGAGTACGATACATGAACAATTTATTTGATATTTTCTCGATAGGATCTCTTTTGATTGGTAGGTAGTTCAAAGCTCAATTATAAAATTGTACCGTTCTTCCAGCAATATTAATATTAATTTTTTGGCATAGTTTTGTCACCAATTTTTCAAATATCTATCAAATTCACAGAAAATAAGAAGAAATGTGACTGTAAATTCTCTGAGTCAAAAAATCAATAACCAAGAGTATAGACCAATAAATACAATTTAAACATTTTATTTCTGCTATCATTAGAACCGTTGAGAACAACTCACTGGTTCTTTTGATGATGGACAATATGATATTTATTTCATCTAAATAATTATATTAAAAACTGAGTTTTCAACTAATACTCTTCAACTACGTATCACCTGTTTTCTGATGACCAAAATAGTACTTGTACAAAAATGTTGATTTAAAAAAAAATTCGTCATCGTTTTATTTGCAGTTCAAATATCTATTGAGTTGAGTATCACATAAGCAATTCATAATTATCAATGCGTACTATCAATTCGGAGTGTTCAACAACGTCGTAGCCTTGGTAGACTCTCGACCACTACTCTTTGAGAAAATATCTGTAGATGTATTGTTCGTTCACATGTCATATCTCACAATCTCTTGATGCGACTCTAATAATTTTCGCGAAATGTTTTTAGCGAATTTCCGAAAAACATTTATACCAAAAACCGTCACTGCCAAAAGACACCAAAAATCATATGTGTATACGTATGTGTCATTCCAGACGATAACTCTCGATAGAATTGAGATATTGAAATTTGCACAAAAAAATCTGCCTTTGCAATCGAAAGGCTAAATTCGTAGATGGGCAGTAGGGAGTTTCAAGAGGGAACAAATTACCCAAGAATTCCAAAAATGAAACAGTCTAACAAGTGACACGTCATTTTAAAGATTTTTTAATGCTAAACACGATGGTGAAGTCAGAATTGCGATATCTCATTCCGTACTGAAACTGGAGCACATTGAAGGCAAAAATGGAAACAAAATTTGTTATAAAATCAGTAAAATTAAGAAATCTTAAAAAATATTGAGAAATATATATTTTTTCTTAAATTCGCTCTTATAGCCATGCTGCATGACTGTGGTATTTCTGTATGTTCTGTGTTCAGGTGTGTTCTCAAATCATGTTGAATGTTTGGACTTATCACATAATTTACTTTAAAACCACCATTGAAACCCACAAAAACCTAATTCAATGACCCAACCAAATTGATTTGCTATTCGTCGTATTCGTCTTTGATGTTTAAAACCAGTAGGTGTAAGCGAACAGTGTCAAATTAGAACCTACAAATAAGATGAGACGTTGTAAATACAAGTAAATACATTTAGAAGTCAATACAACAATAATTATTATTCTTTGTAGAGCAGACAAATAAATTAATGAAATGCCTTGGATGCGAAATCCAATATTGCTGCATAGTTTTCAATACAACAGTTGATAAGTTTAAAGTTGATTAAATTTACCGAAAATTTGTCATTAACTAGCTTACGCCTCCATAAGTAGAATTCTCCAAACTCTCGACATCTGTTATTTCAATCTCGCATCATTTCACTTCGGTATTTTCATTTCAACTGATCAATCAAAACCCTCCAGACCTTATAATCGAAACAAACATCCTATTGACAGGTATTTTATTTATAATAATATTATTGCGGTGATATCCAATAGGGGTTTTCCACTGCTGACCAACGTTTGCTCCGCTCAAAATGACTCGTCTATTTAGATTGAGATGTGTATTATTTAGATTGAGCGCCGTTAGTTAACGACGCTTCAAACAACAAGACGATAAGGTCTTACGATTCATACGAAATCGAGTTCGCCGTTATTATAAATCATTTCAACGCTTCTCAAGACGATTTTGGAACTTACGAAGTCCCCCGGTAAAATACAATTTATGGGGCTAACGATCGGGTAGGTACTTGGATGATTAATTAAGTGACAAGTTTGAAACCGGTCGAAATTCGATAACAGGCTCCCTCTCTTGTCTCGAAAAGGAAACGGGTTTTCGATATCGTTTCTAGCAACAAAAAATGTCGTGTCCTCAGATCGTAAACCACAAACCCTCGTCTCGTCGCGACACCTCGTAAAATGCCGCTGGTGGTGAAAAAAATTAAAACAAAAATCACTTCGAAATCGAGAGGACTAATGACTGAATTTGTTGGAAATCGTGATTTTTTCAACGTAATTTTTATTAGGTTCATTGAATTTCCGTGATTGCACGGTAAAATATTATTTAACTTAGAATGCGTTGTTACGGAGACCTATTTGCCAGAAACCGGCTCCAAAAACCGTAACGAAATTTTTGTAGTGATTTCCAATTAAAACCAAACCGTTGCTACGGAAATTTAAATTCGCCATTTTTGATCGAACAAGAATCGAACATTTTCCTTTCAACATATTACAGAGTTATAACTCTGTGGCTGTACGAATAGCAGAGCTATGGGCATCGTGAGTGTAGATCCACTGTGACGATATAACGTATGTATTTAACGTATTACGCGATCCTCCTCTGGGTTTAGCCTTTAGGGGATAGCAAAGGTGGGGTCTAGAGTTTTTGGCTCATCCAAAATGCACTGGTTTGTTCCAAAATGGCCAAAATTGGACTTGTACTGTTTTTAATTCAATTAAAGGCCACATCAAGGTGCATGTTGAATCCAAACCCCTTAATGTTAATACCTTCAATTAAATCGGTGAGAATAAGAACAGTACAAGTCCAATTTTGGCCGTTTTGGAAAAACCATTTCTTATAGGTTGAAACCTGTAGAGCTAGACATTGAGCACAAGAGTGAATACGCTATCAATGCTCCTGTGCACTAAACTAAGCAAGAGTGAAAACGAATTAGGTAAGAAACAGTAGGTACAAGTACAAGGACTTACACCGTTCTTGACATATAACACACGATTTCTTCACCAATTTCAAGTACTGGTGGCCATCCATAGCCTATTGGAAGAGGATCCAGTGAACCATTCGGGATATCCGAGTACAGAGAATTTAAGTACGATTCCTCCTTGCCAGGAGTAAGTCAAAACACACGAGTACATAGATGGACTCTTCTATACTCTTCAAACTACCGAAAATCAGGGCTTCACAAGAACTCCTTATACAGAAAAGCTTTGAAGAATCAATCAGAATCAATTTTTAAAAAATCCACAGTCATGCGAAAAGGCCATAAGAGCGAATTTTAGAAGACTGGTTTTTTGTAATGTAAAACTGATTTTATGTAAAATAAATACAGGATTTTTAACAACATCTTTGCGTTTCAGATGTCAAATAATGACAATTAACATGATTGATTTTGTTGAGAATAAAAACATTACAAGTCCAGTAATTTACTTTTTATTCATATGTCAATTTCAAGTTCTTTTCAATGTTGATGGGACCTGCAAGTATGATATATCATACAGATATATCTGATGGTTGACCAATCGTTAAAACACACTGCTTTTGATTCCGCGAATAACGAAACCTTAGATTGCAAATATCTCGAGTAGCTGATTTGGATGTTCTGTTGTCATTCTGACCGATTTAATTGTTATGTGCGTTTTTCACTGAGACGTGCATGTTTCAAAGGTCTTGCATCATTACGACGACAATAATTACGACCAAGCCACAGGTTGATTTCTTTGTCCACCGTATAATAGTATACACAGTCGCTGAAGGTTATCCGAAGATGCCCATGAAGTTGTACCTAGTCGGACCTGAAGTCGTACCTACCACACCAACAATGAAGTTGATGATATATTCATGAATGCTGTGGAAAAAATTTTAAAACGTCTCTTCGCCCATCTTCACCGTATTAATGATTCATTACCCTTCAGAATATGGAAACTTGATTCATTATAGTAACGATTCTCCGTTGGAATGCCGTGGAGAAGAACTCATCGTAAGAATACACTAAGTACAATTACCACGTGTACCAGCCCAATATTGAACTACATCCACTTGTGTAGTTGTGTTTCATGACGTTCAAACTCAAATGTTATAACGTTTCTACATGACTTCTGTTCGAATTTTAATTTTTTTCTCCCGACGTTCTCGTAATCGCGACGGTTGAGCAACAAGTGGCGGCTCGTTCCCGCCGATAAAATGTCACGGCCGTTTCAAAACCTGAACCCCCTCGACGCGTACGACTTCTTTTCTCAATAGCGGCCTGGACGTCATTTTCGACTAATTTTAGTCGGTTGTTATGTAATTCCGGAGCGGATGAAGCCGTCAAGTTTGAATAACTCATTTTTGGTCTAGAGAGACAGTTTTACAACACTCGTCAGTCACCTTGGAATTTCATTAATATACCGATTATAAATCAAACGAATCAAACTGGTTTTGACGTAGTTGTGCCTCTTGAGATCAAAATCATGTCGTCAACAAAATTTTCTTCATTCATTAAGACGGTTTTTTCGTTGCCAAGGTGCACTCCTTTTTTCTATTTATTTAAAAAAAAATTATTTATTTACGGTGCACTCCTTAAGAAGTGACAACTCAAAGTACGATTTTTTGAAATCCGTGACAAAGAGTAACTAGAATTCCAAATTTTACAGGAGATGAAAAAACGTTTTATCCCATAAAGTTGAAGGCCCATGCAGATACGTTTCATCACTTCTGGGCTTAAAAATAATAATGATTTGACTGGTTGTATACTAATAAAGTGTATAATGGTTAAGACGTAACGACGTCGGGTTGGTTTTAAAACCTAGGGATCTAGTTCACTTTTTTCACAAAATGAGGTTTTTGCTTACCAAGACACTACAGTACGAATATTATGTACAGCTGGAAAAAATCAAATAATTTAATACAGTTTTTTCAATGCAATTCCATCAACTTTAACTGCAGGGTTTTGAATAAGTTGTTTCTGGTAAACATGATCAAATGTTTCAGTGGAGATTGTGCAACTGTCCAATAGATGTATAATTTTTCCAATATTATTTTTTAGCTCTAATTTAGTTTTAAAAAAATGAGTTTATACATAATCATGTTCGAATCATCACGATTTCCATTCAAGTAAAAGTAGTCAAATTACCATCTCGAGGGTTAAAACCCTGAAAATTACCATTTACGTGGCATTTTATACTCTGTATCCTCCACGTATTCCAATATGGTATTTCAGAGTTCTGTACATGACAGACATTTGGGTTTGAACCAATGTTAGGTTAGCAATCCACAGTAACCCTACTAGCAGAGCTGATCGAAAACATTGGCAGCCTCTTCCGTAAAATGTCGAAAAATGAGCTTGGTCACTTTTACCTCCAACCCAACACATATTAATAATTATGCTACTTTTGGAATCACACTTGAAACCATTGTACATTTAATTATATATTGAAGGTTCTAAGGTTGCCTGAAGATCATCGTCTCCCTAACTACTTAGCTAAAAAAGTATAAACTTGATGTATTTTTACATTAAGGTCAATTTATGTCGAAAATGTAGTGTTACTTTGAAAAAACATGAGAATCTGAGTGAATGGAGGTGGCTCATTGATGGCTAGCCTCGACATGATGGCGAATTTGAGCGATAGGCACTTGGCTCACAAAAACACCATCTAGGAACTGAGAATATCGTTCTTCTCGGTCAGCTCACGAATAGTAGCCTTGGGGATTTGAGATGTTGTGATAAAATATGAACTGTATGCATACAGTTTTTGAATAAAACAATAGAATGGTAGGCATTTTCGGTTTCCCCGCTGCTGCACATGACATAGTCTTGACATGTGCCTACCATTCTATTGTTTTACTCAAAAACTGCATACAGTTCATATTTTATCACAACGTCTCAAATCCCCAAGGCTACGTTAACCACAGTGGTTCTCCATGCATCCAACGTGTAGAATTACTACTGATCATCGTGGTAGATCGTTATTGCGATCACGAGTAAAATGGCTTTACGTGTTACGAATCACGTTAACGTCGAAAGACCAGGTTGTCCGTAATGATGAGAATTTCTTCGATTTTGTTCCCATAAAATTATGTACCCAGCGTTCGAAAAAAAACTGCGCGTGACTCGTAGGTATCCGAAGAGAAAAAAAATACAGACGGAGGAATAAAGATTCCAATTATTTCTGTTGAAGTCCCGAACGCCCTGTGAAGTTGGCGTGTTGAGAAATCCTTCAGCCTATTGTTCGGTGCATGGGATGTAAAGCAACTGTGATTTTACGCTTTTCCGATTGTGATGTCGCTATTCAAAAAGTATTTTTGTCCATAAGTTGAATAGGAAGTGGCTGAATATTTAAAAAAAAAAAAAAAAAATCAAATAATATATTATATTTCATCGAATAGTACTTGAACCACCTAATAACCGTAATCATTATAACATTTTACTGCGGTATTCCTGTCCAAGAAGAATAACTTCTTGATGCAAGAACATTGCCCTCTGCTCACACTGTACATGTCTTCAACGTGGTGCAAACCAGTTGGTTGTTAAAATTGTTGAAGTTTTCTGATTATTGTTGTTGTGGGTAAAATAAGATGAGTGAGCTTACTGTGACATTCCTAATAGTTCTGTTTGTTTTCACTACACTGACCTTGGAGGAGGGTTTTTTTCGGTTAGGATAATATCCTACTACGAACCCAAAAATTTAGGGACAGCATGATTTATCTATGAAGACTTCTATATGGTGTGAATAACCTTAGGATTGCTCGATTGAATGATAGTGTCATAAATGACTGTAAATTTACAGTCTGTGAAAAATAGAGTTTGAAGCACTCAATAACTTCGGTTAGTCATATTTTACAGTCACTTTATGTTTTAAATGCTGGACTTGTATTTTCATATCTGACATGTGTTTTTCGGTGGCCCAGAGGTAGAATCTATCAATCACTCTGTTGGTAAATAAATCAATCCCCACAAAAAACACTCCGTGTAATTACTGGAATTTATTACTACTGATGTGTAGTAATTAAAACTTCTTGCCATGTGTCTAACATGTTAAGAAGAACCGGGTTTTTGAAGTTATATAACTCAGCCCCCTTCATATTTAGCTACTTGAATCTTTTGAAAGGCACTGGCTTAAGTTGAAACGAAGCTCTGTGCAAAATTTCAAGTCAATCGGTGAAGGTGGAGAGGCTGCTGCCTTGGCTAACTAAACAAGAAGAAAACATGTTAAGGGGTTTTCAAGTTATATAACTGGGCTCCCTTTACACCTACCGAATTGAAAAATTCGGGGCTTTTTTCTATTAACCACACCAAGAAGATCCACACTAAATTTCAATTCGATCGGCTGTGAACCCGTCAAAGAGGCCAAAATTAGCCTAAATTCAGTCTTTGGTTCCTACAAATTTCTTGGGTCGAGTTAATGGGTTAAATCTTTAAAATGGCACTGGGTCAAAACTGGGTTGCTCTGTTTATATCCGAGGTTTGTCGAGGATTGTGAACGTCTGGTTACCTCGTGAATGGACAGAAGCAACCTATCGAAGGACACAGAACGGAGCAAATGATTCATCTAGGAAACTAGACTGATGTCCCACGAGCTCTGGCGATTTATATGAGCTCCAAAACATGGTTTAGCACTTATTCTACCAGGTATTGCAAATTATTCCACCACAAAACTAAGTGTTTTGATTGTACTCGTCTACCTATAAGAACTCTTCTCTTATCTTCATTTCCCTCACACAAATGACATCTCACCTAATAAACCCTAAATGTGTTGGGAATGAAGCAATTCAAATATTTATTACATTTCTCAGCCTTTGGATATACGTTTATTCAGGCCAACCCCATTGGCAGAATTAGGTGTCGTTTAAGATCACTTTTCACCAATTAGCGATCTTTTATGTCCTGAAAAAACCATTCCTAAGTGGCTGCAGTAATTAAATGTACCAATTACTGCATCGACTTACAAAATTGCACTTGCTAATACAAGAAGGCAGACTCAGTTGAAGCTTCATTACAGGAACTACGTGTTTAGCACCTACTTGGGATACAAAAAGAAAAACAACGTTAAACATCAGATGTTGAAATTTCTTATGAATGTCCGTTGAATGCTGTTGTTTCAATTTTTGAAAACTTGAGAACTCGTATTTCTGACACCTGTATCATTGAGTTTGATTGATTGTTTCTACCTCATAGCAAGGTTGTTTACTTGACATTTTGGAACGTTACAATACATTGTAATTTGACATGGATATGTCTATTGTCTGGGGGTCAGTCAAAAATTTCCGTCATCAAAACAAATTTAATTTTAAATTAAAAAAAAAAGTAAAAAAAAAAACATTGTAACGTTTTTTGGGACACTTCCGGTGGTTGGAGATGGTAGCGAGTGTCATGAAAGTTTTCTAAAAAAGCAGACGATTACAAAAATTGGTGAAAGATTTCTGTGCGATGAACACTACGGAAGTTCCATTTCCCTACCAACGGCTTGGTTGTACGTGAAAATCATAAGAATTTTTTCGTTACGGTTTTGGGTGGCTCCTAAACCTAATTACCTAAAAGTGCTTAAGGGCCCTTAAAGCTAAGAGACATAATATGTCTCTTAGCTTTAAGGGCCCTTAAGCACTTTTAGGTAATTAGGTTTAGGAGCCACCCAAAACCGTAACGAAAAAATATTATCCATGATCAGAGGTTTTTCCCAGTAAGGGAGAAATTAGTTTTTCGTTTTCACGATGTGTTTGAGTCGACAATTGCTAGTCTTGAAGGTCCATTCGAACTCAAATAAACACCTCGAGTCGATATGATTTCATTCTCCTCTTGACCATCAATTCTTGAATAATTCAAGAATTTGGCTGTTGCATTTCCTTCAGTTTCTGGGAACTAAACGGATTTGAGATGAAAACCAATTTCAAAAATCATATCTTACCTAAAATATTCAAAGATTCGTTGGAACTTGGATGCGTACCGAAATTTTTTGTTCAAACTCCCGTGGTTCATTGCTTGTGTCATACGCAGGTTGTTCGAGTTCGATTCTTCGACACATCCCAAATTAGTGCTGTATTAACATTTCGCTGAATTTTGAAAATTACGTCCAGAACGGCGACTAAAACTAACTGACAAAAATACACTGCGCTGGTGAGTTGTTTTGGAACAAGTGCCCTCTTCACCTGTTCCGTTCCCTCCCCCTTAATTTACGACAAATGTCATATGTTCAACTACCTGCCGAAACCCTCATCGTCCCTTCACAAGCCCCTTTTCTGTTCAGGTCCCTGTGGAACGGATCAGGTCCGTTTTTGCTCTTCATGGTGATTTATCTTTTGGACAAAAAAAAGAAGAAGAAGACGAAGGGACACCCCCATTCCCCCCCCCCCCCAACCGTCGCTACACCCATACGTTCGGCCCTTTATTGCCCCTGACAAAGGGTGGTTTTTGTACGAAAGCCTCTTCTCACTATTATCATATTCCCCAAAAACTTTCCCTTGATATCTCTGAAACGGTTTTGGCCGATTTTCAAGTTTACAAGGGTCTTTGAAAGATCTTTATCCTTATTGATTGGAAATCGTTAAGATCCCACATCCTCAGTTTGCTTGATAGTCGGCTTTCTTCACCAACTTCCTTCAAGGCATATCAGAACTGACAACAGAATGGAAAATGCACGTTTCAACTAGGTTTAAATTTAGCTCGTGATCATCACGACGAAATACAGTAACTTAGCCAGGAAGTTCGTTCGGCCAGGGGGGTTCAACCTAAATAGAGAGTTTCAAACTGATCTTAACACTTTTCATGATGAAACAAACTTAAACTTCATTTTTCAAAGAAATCTTTTTTAAATTCATGACTTTTCAATATTTTTCGGTGTCTAAATAGTTGTTCTAGGACTCCCATGACTGCGCCACTGATGAAATATGATCACCATATATCATTAAACTTGATATCTCCTACATCCTTAGCTTTCCTTCTCCTCGAAGTTGTTACGCGATTTCGCCTTCCGTTAAAAATTAATGGTTTTCAGGGTAGTCCGACGATCCTATGTTAACTGTAAAGCGGCCCTCACACTGATGAACAAAAATACGTACGAAATATTGACGGGTCCACAAAAATGTCAAATTTTCCAGAAAAATATTGAACGCCCTTCTTTGCACAATATTTCTTCTAACACTCTCAATATTTTTGCAGAAATAAATCTTCAAAATATTTTGCAAAATGTTTGCCGACGTTGTTTCACAAGTTAGCTCGGGACGCCAAATACACGAAAGTCCACGTCATTTCATTACGAATTAAACAATAGTAACGTCGACGTAAATTCCAATACTTGCTGTTACGACGAAGGTTTATTATTATTATTAATCCATTGATGAGGTTGGTACTTATGCAATTTTTTTTCCAACCCAACATCAACAGTCAGGTTACTCCAAATTAAGGGTCCTATCGTAATTGCACCGGTGTGCCTATTTGCAATGAAAATCTTATCCATTACGTTGTTTTGTACGGTTCCATGTCGTATTTTCCATCTACCGCTCTAAATAATTTACTTTTATCGGTTTATTTTTAGTTATAAATTAAAATGAAATGTGCGGGTATTCTGGATCTTTCTCGAACTCACGTCACTGTGTTACGTACGCGTTACATTGCGACGATACCGCGGTCACTATTCGCCTTGTTATCCAACTTATACTCCTGATAATTCTTCGGGAACGCTGGAAAGTTTCTGTTCGTAATGGGCTTTTATTTATTCGTAGTAGCAAGTTTATTTATATAGCAAGTTATTTATACTCTTGTTAGATGCAATATTGTGTTCTTATCCTTATGGGGCTTACGTGAATACACAATCTTCTCTCGACTCATCTGATACACAACAGTGGTGTCCTAGTTTTAGACATATTGGTACTTATTTTACAGTTTTGCCTTTACTTCTTACCCAATGCACATCAGAGCGTTAAATATTAAATTTCCGTCAATTTCCACAAATTTGATTAGAAAAGAGTAATACCGTACATCGTGCTGGGTCTCTACACATTACACCCAAATTTTGATATTTCAGTTGCCTTCAGATGTTGAACATTATGTTTCGACATAATGATAAATTGACATCTCACGGAGAGAAGCTTGCATGTACTCTCGTGAAGCCCGTGGCTATCGTTCTTCACTTCTGTTATGATATCACGTGAAGCTTAATGGATGAGAGAGGTGCCCTTTAGTTCTCTCACGAATAGCCAATACGCAAGAAGAAACCAGTTTCCTCGATTTTCATGTTGAAAAACAGTAGGTCATCCTACTCTCAATTTTTGTTATCTTTTCGTGTTTTTTTTTTTTTTTTTTTCAATCGGATCAATTTTCATTTTTGGTCTGATGAGCAAAAAAGTCACATTTTTTCGTCATAGGTCATTGGGTTTCATGGTGAGCTTATATTCAAGTATACATAGTTAATAAAAATCTACCAAATTTAACAGTTTAGTAACATCCACTAAACTTGTGTTCTTCCTCACGCCTAGTACAAGTAAACAACCGAGTACAACACAGTACGTTCACAATGACAACATAGAAAAATTAAAGAAATTTATCGTTAAAATGACTATCATATTATTTTTTTATGCTGAGAACTTTTTCTTAAGAACTGATCACAAGTGAACCAATTTAGGAAGTAACACGAAAGTGAACCGTCATTTTGGGGGATTTTGGGTGCGCTGAATCCAAATCTGACATCAGGTTTTCCCTCACACGTTCAGGTATAGGGCTTGACACTATTTTTGTATAATGCTGAAGCTTAACATTTTGTGTGCGAACAGAGATTTTTTCGGCGTTCTGGTTTCTTTTTGGGGTGGAGAATACGACTATGAAGTTGGATTTGTGATAAGTGGCTTCGTTTTTGTAAAACATATACTTGTAGCCACAAAAAAAAAAAAAAAACATGCAAAAATTCTGGAAAATTCCAATTTTTCACACGTTTAAAGGAATTTTGTTCAAAATATAAACGTGATGCATAAAATCTAATTGCAAATTCGATTTCTCCATCAAATTTCGTTTAAGAAACAGCCATTGTTCATTTTGAAATTACGGGAGAAATAGGCTTCATGTGATGCAGTTGGGTATACTCCACACTCCAATCCCGGAAATGGGCATGACATATATAGATGGGGGGGGGGGGGGGGGGAATCACTGTTAAGAATCCTACAGGTGGTTCACTTCCATGTTACGAAATCAGTGTTGACTAGGGATGTATGATACTTCGAAATGTATCGATACATATCGTATCGATATTTCTAAAAAGTATCGAAAAATATCATGCTGATACTTTGAAAAAGTATCGATACTTTTTACAAACTCAAAATTAGATAAGTTCTACATTTTTTAGTAGCCCCCCCCCCCTACCCTAAAGACTCTCATCCTTGTTGCGCCAATGGACTTTATCTTTCGGTTATGTATGTTTCGTAAAGTCTGTAAAAATCATTATTTCAACGGTCTTGATTCAACCCAAAAATATTGACGTCCCACTGGGAGCATCACAGCTGCAAGTGTCGCCGTTCACCAACTCAACTCGAGATTCGACTTCACGTTCGATATCCCCCCGTCGATCATTCTGTTTGGTTTTCTCGTATTTGCACTTCACTGAGAAGTTTCTTTTACTGCCTGACGAACGTGACCTTAGTGTCAAGTGCTCTCCAGCAGGGAGCAGATGCTTCGTTCAAAACAAACGTTCGTCCTCGTTTTTAGGTTCTCCTAGGCCGTTTTTCATAACAACTTGTTCTCGGTTGCCCCTTTCGACTCGGGAGAGAACTTTCATCCTGTTTACCAAAGGCCCCTCCATCTAATCTGTTTATCTCAAAACCCATTTCAGATAACTCGCCCTTGTCCGCCAGTCTCCGATGGGCTGTTCGCGGAGTAGCCTCAGTGTTTGAAGGCTTTTATTTTTATTGGGGTTTTTCTTACGGCTTCCCACTTATTCCTCGCGATGTCGATTTTCAACCAGAACTACATGGATATCTTTATCCACCTCATGATTGAATTTCCGGTGAGAATTTCCAATTCGATTTTTTTTTCTCGGTAACCTACCACTTAACTTACCTCCAGGGTTTAAGTATAATTTTAAGTAGGTAGTATTATTTGCATTGCACATGGTCTCCAATATTGAACAAGCAGGTTAGTTCATACCACTCTAAAATATTTCCAGTAACAATCATTGGAGCAAACATGCACCAACTTGATCTAGATCGTTCCAACATGATGAGCGTGTACATTTTTTCAATCAAGTCCTTGAAGCACCAAAGCTCCTCATAATACCAAGACCGCCTCTAGGTAATTATCTTCATTATTTGTTCAATTAACCTCCTGGTATCTATAAATGACCACCATTAGATACACGCAGAACTTACTGCTCCAGTTACTTATTATTTCACTCCACAAAACGAGGTATATTAAGTAGATACTTGATGGAATGTAGCAATTCTTGAACTTTAGTCGGGGTTTATCATTCGTGTCAGAAGTAAATAATCTGGGTTTAAAGATTACAATGCGTCGGTCCACGCAACTCGAAGTTTGACCTTGTTGCCATACGGAGCTCTTCGGCTGTTAGTTCGACTAGGGGTGTTAGATAGTTAGATAGTACTATCGATTGATCGATAGTGACCTCCTATCGATAGTTTTGTTCGATAGTTTTTGAAATTTCAACTTTGGAATTTCTCGAAACGGAAAGGGAACAGGTACTACCTACTACCTACTACCACTTACCACTACCGTCGCACACCCCTCATTCTAAGAAGAGGTTTGTAAGAAGTTATTGTTCTTAGTGAGGACCATCGATGTGAGGACTAGAGTATACACATCGATGGTGAGTATACTATGGTGAGGACTAGTATACTATGGTAAGGACTAGAAAAAGATAACCTGAAGGCTCTTCATGTGATTGAATTTCGTTGAATTGGGTTTTTTCCTGTTATTGTTCTATTTTCTATATTTGTCAAACTGAGTCAGGTGGTTCCTAATACCCTGATCTGCTCTTTCGTTTCTCCTTCTCGAAGCTGTTTGCTCAACACACACATGACTTATATGAATCCCCCTCTATATTAAAAAAAATTCCTGGGATTTCGTTGAATTCAGCTCCCCACTCACTAGCAACTACGCCTGTTCCTTTCTCCTTTTTTTCAATATTAGTCAGTTGACTGCTGAGTCAGTTCAGTGCGTTCTAGGGTGTCCCATCTAAACGGGCCCATCGGGAAATTACAGCCTTGCGGTGCGAGCTATCGAAAAATTGAACTGGACCTTTTTCATAGTATTTTAACTCAGCTTCACGATGCCGAAGTCCGATTTTTATTTTTCCATGTTTTAGGGTCTCAAATCATTGATTGAAACTTACGGTTTCCTCTTGACCCCCCTTTTTTATTGCTTTTTTCGATTCTAGGTTGAATTTGGAACAGAAAATGCCTCTTTGAAATTTTTGTTTTTGGGGCTTCGTTTCTGAGTTATTTCACTTTTTGCGAAATACAGAAAATCGTCGTTCCTTTCAGACGTTACCAACACTTTCTTACTATTTTTTCTTCAATTTTTGAGATGTTCACCACACTGAATGACAGGTAGTTTAATGCTGATTTCAAAAGTGTGGTGAAAAAAATCGAAGATAAAAATAGTAAGAAAGTGTTGGTAACGTCTAAAAGGAATCGGCGATTTTCTGTATTTCGCAAAAAGTGGAATAACTCAGAAACGAAGCCCCAAAAACAAAAATTTCAAAGAGACCTTTTCTGTTCCAAATTCAACCTAGAATCGAAAAAAGCAATAAAAAAGGGGGGTCAAGAGGAAACCGTTCTCAAATCATTGATTGAAACTTACGGTTACCTCTTGACCCCCCTTTTTTATTGCTTTTTTCGATTCTAGGTTGAATTTGGAACAGAAAATGCCTCTTTAAAATGTTTGTTTTTGGGGCTTCGTTTCTGAGTTATTCCACTTTTTGCGAAATACAGAAAATCGCCGATTCCTTTTAGACGTTACCAACACTTTCTTCCTATTTTTATCTTCGATTTTTTTCACCACACTTTTGAAATCAGCATTAAACCACCTGTCATTCAGTGTGGTGAACATCTCAAAAATCGAAGATAAAAATAGTAAGAAAGTGTTGGTAACGTCTAAAAGGAACGGCGATTTTCTGTATTTCGCAAAAAGTGGAATAACTCAGAAACGAAGCCCCAAAAACAAAAATTTCAATGAGGCATTTTCTGTTCCAAATTCAACCTAGAATCGAAAAAAAGCAATAAAAAAGGGGGGTCAAGAGGAAACCGTAAGTTTCAATCAATGATTTGAGACCCTAAAACATGGAAAAATAAAAATCGGACTTCGGCATCGTGAAGCTGAGTTAAAATACTATGAAAAAGGTCCAGTTCAATTTTTCGATAGCTCGCACCGCAAGGCTGTAATTTCCCGATGGGCCCGTTTAGATGGGACACCCTGTATAATTTGGGCTCTTTCAAGAGACGAATTTTCCTTTTATTATGCCTCCCAAGTCTGATGTATGGGATTATTTTGATAAAGATGTGTGTGAGGGGAAATTAAATAGTAAATTTTACCATGTTAGCCCACAGCAAGGCTTGCTGAGTAAGCCCTAAAACATAATAGGTAGGTGGATAACACGTAATTATATGCCGAGCAAAGGTAATCTCAAAAACAACGTCGATAGACTATCGATACTATCGATAGTTGGTGTTCGATAGTATCGAGACTATCGATAGTCTCAACTATCGACTATCTAACACACCTACTTCGGCTTGCAGGTGCTCGGATGTAGGTGCTTTGAATGAAGTTCGCAATTTGTTCACTGCTGAATATACTGAAAGGTTTCCGTACAATAATTGTGATCTATTGTAATTTGATACCAAATTTCAGTGTATTTACTTGTCGTATTATGTATATAATCATACCTGTGTACCAACTAGTTTTTGTCCCACCAAGTAACGCTTGACGGGTCGAAAATTATTTATGATGATTTATTCAAGGTAGGGATGTGCGATATCGTTATGGGTAAAGTATGGGGTGCTTCCTTTTGATACTGATACTTTTGGTCTCGAATCTTGCCTTTCGATACTACTACTGGTATTGCTTACTTCTTCCAGTATCGGAAAAAATACCCAAATGGAAACAGATGTACATAATATAACTCTACTTGAATTATTTATTTCTCTCAAGTTTGGTTCTGCTATTTTTTGGATCTTAATACAAAAGAGAAGGACCACATACCTAAAGGGGAGGCTCTCCAGCAATACCTTATTATGAAACACACCACTGGGTTTTCTGTCTGATTCTACAACACTGGGGTGTCTAACAACATCCCTCTATATTGAGATTTTACAATTTTCTAAATTTTTCTTCTGCACAAAACTCCTTAGGTTAGTAGGAAATGAGTAAACCAGAAATAAACAATGTGAAACAGAAATCTGATTAACTACAAATGGGTTATTTGTTAGACCTCTTGACACGAATATAACATTTTTGGAATTTTCTTAGGTGCTCGAAGAAAGAAATATAAGTAGTTTATAACGACAAAATAATAGATTTTCAGACTAGATAGTAGGAACTACAAGGCGATAAAACCGTCCCCCAAAATGAAGTTTGGTTACTTTAAGAGACTTTCTGAAAGAGGGGCAAAAACGGAATGTGGTTAAAAAATCACGAAGTTCTCCTATTTATCGCAGAACGGACTCGAATTGGAGTCGCTGCAATTGGCTGTTGGCTAATAATGGAATTAATTTTTCAGCTGCTCCTATGTCTTTTCTTTTTATAGAAGTACACATATGATCTAATACTTGTAGGTATCGAATAGTTGCTTCGATACTTGGATAGTGTTGCATACTGGTGTATCGTATAGTATCGCACATCCCTAATTCAAGTTAGTGCAATTAAATCGTTCGTATAATCCCAATCCTCTGTGGTCGTACTGGCCTATTCGCTAGTCCCCTTTCAAATCCAGCTACCACAGTCTTTAGGCCGGTTTACGGCACCTGCTGTCATTACCTCACCGTCTTCGGCCTTGCCTTTTGAAACGGCTCTGGCCCAGATTTGAGATTTTAAAGGGTAACGAACGCTCTGCTTGGTTATTTACAAGTGCCATCGACCTTCCAATGCTCGTTGATTCGCTGTAGGTACTTTCTCTTGACCCGTTATAAATCATACTCAGACGCTTTCCTGTATAGCGTTTGCGTTTAAATTTGAATACCTCGTAATGTTTGCATCAGCCTAGCTACGTTTTCCTCATTGTACTAACAGGTTACTAACAGCGTTAGGTACCATAAAATATTTTATATGACTTGTGCCCGGGTGAAAAATGAGGATCATACATATCGATACCCAGTCAGCCATCGATAGTTCAATAGTTGCCGTTATGCAAATATAACCTTCCAACTGGGGATGGGTATCGATCTACGAAACATCGATCTATGAACATGGCCTTTCGATTGCCGAGACAGATTTTTTGTGCAAAAATGTTTGGGCTAAGAATTTTAGAGGGATTTTAAGGGATGAAAATGACCCATAAATTACAAAAATGAATTCCGTTCTCAAACTGGAGCACTTAGAAGATGAAGAAACGTGGTTGTTACTTAAGATGATCTTCACGGTTCATCTGCATCTAGTATGATATTCCGACTTCACCATCGTGTTCAGTGTTGAAAAATCCATAAACTGAGGTGTTACTCGGCGAAATGTGGTGTATAACCAGTAAAATGGAGACATTTTACTTATAACCAGTTAGGTATATCTTCGAAAATTCGCTCTTATAGACATGCTCCATAACTGTGGGTTTTTAAATCCTAGCTCTGGCTGTAATAATTCTGTGCTTTCTGGGTAAAGGCTGTTAAATCCAAAAAGTAGGTTTTGAGCTACATGCAATTGAAAGTTTATTAATTTTTCCCAAATTGCGTATTAAGGGTTTTTGAGCTGTGGGGGTTTTTAAAAACTTTGAAGAATTTCTCAAATACGCTTTTTTTGGAATATTATGAAACTTTCAATTGCATATAGCTCAAAACCTCCTTTTTTGACTTAACGGCCTTTACACAGAAAGCACAGAATTGATTTAGGGATTTTTTTTGTTGTGGCTTAGGTTGTGAGGTATAAGGTTCTAGTACATACCCTAGCGTTTTGAGATGTGCCCCTTTCATTTTTCTAAGCCGTTTTCACACAAGTCTCTAAGTTGAGTGGAAGCCATTGTCCATCATAATAGTTTTCCACCAACAAATTATTTTTTATTTGGTATTTATTTCGGATCCCTAAACTATATACAACATCCACCTTTGCCAATTCTCCAAACTTTTAATAAATAAAAGTTTGATACTTTTTCGGGTATAAGTACAAGTTTCCGCTTGGATGTTTTTACGAGTACTTTTCCCCACAAAGAAGCCATCTTAAAATAGAATGAAGAAACTTAGAATATCCATGTCAGCAATAACTCGGCAGGCAGCTACTCATTTCCCTTCACTCTTCGCCGTTTCGTCCACAATTGCCCTCGAAGGTTGGTTCTCAGAGGTTACGTCTCCATTCATTTTACATCCCTTCCGTTCCCTCCTTCATATTTTCTTTCTTGCCTCTCGTATGGGTTGTACTTCCACGGCCTCTTGAATAATATGCTCCTTTGGACGTGGCTAAGGCAACCCCCACTTGATTCGAGCTTCAAGTGCTCAACAAGACTCTCCGCATCTGCTTTTCTTCATTGTGCTTTTTTATTCCGAATTGTGCCTCTCAACGGAGTTCTGGTTGAGGTCAAGGGTTACTTCGGTTCCAGACATGATCTTCACTTGATGTTACCAATGAGCAGTGTTAATGTATTAATTTGTGATAATTATCAATGATTGTCACGCCCTTTGTGGATGATAATCATTATAAATGAAGACACAATTTTGAGGCATCCAAGCATGCAGTGTATTCTAATATAATATAATATATGCAGAGTTGCAACACATCGCTTATTTTCAACTCATTATTTATGTTCTCTCCGCAGACCCTGCCACAAGCTGTATATTTCATCCACTTCATTAGATATTCCAAAATAAAAATATTTAAAAAAAGAATTCATTATATTAAATATTTTTGTAGCGTCAATGTGAATCCTTGCCACACTGAATACAACCACGTGACTCGTTGCCACCTACAGGTATCGCAAAGAACCTTGAAACCGACTGCTCACGTTTCAAACAACCTGAGGAAGAGCCCACGCAATCTTGACGTGCGGAAAGTAATTTTTCTCTCTTGTACAAAGTCAGCTCTGCTAAACCCATTTGACTTGTACGGCTAATGAACGCTTATGCAGATTCCCGTGTTAAGCTCACTCTGATACTTTTCTGAAAAACGTTGGGTCATTCATCAGATTACACTTCAGATTGGTATTTTAGATTTGGTAGGTTTAGTCCCGCGAATCACTTTGGTTTCATGCCATGTCCAATAGGATCATTGTGGTGCATTTGGTCAAATTACATCTCCACCTTCTTTTAATGCCTACCACGACGAGTATAAAATGATCTTCTAAATCCTTCAATATCATCTTATGACTTATTGTGAAGGGGAGTGTAGGATCACGGGGTGGAGGGTCTGGATGAGTGAACATATTGTTTGGAATATATCCAATATGCCTATATGCAATGTACAATATAAACCTACATGAAAAACTACGATCTCAAGTAAGTACTAAGCTGTTGTCGAGCCGTTCCTGATAACAAAAAATACTTTAAAGTAAAATCGTACAGAATTTTAATAGGGTTCCTTTCACAGTTCAGGTGAGTTTGTGAATTAAAATGATTAATCAAACATAAGTTTACTTTTCTTTTAGACTATTATTTTTGCTCTAGTTCATACCATAGTACTTTGTCGGAGGTGGGGGGGTGTTAGCCTTGAACTATTCTCCTTACAACTTTACTACTTGGCTCGTACAATTAATCCTTTTGTTATAGTAATTTTATTCAATAGCCACTTGTCGTACGCGTAATTTTTCTTCAGGAAGCCAATTACGGAGTTTTCCAGTCAATCAATTATTATGTCTAGTTTCAGTGGCTGATTCAAGGGGAGTCATGACCCCCTCTCGAGAGTCTTTAAATCGGCAATATTATAGTAATTGTCTAGGCGATGCCTAGCCTTAATGCCTAATGGCCACTAAATTTTCGGCAGGATATCTCGATTTTCATGAGAGTGACACATCAGAAAATCAAGGGGGTTACTCAGTAAGTCCATACTAAGACTGAGTTCGAACATGGACGACTTTGGCGAGCCAAAATATTTTTGCAAAATCGCTCAAAAACACCCCTCCGCCGAAATATTAAGAGATTTGAAAATATTGAACAATCGTGTATTTGAAGAAAAATTTTTTTTATCATTAAATGCGTAAAAATTAGTTTAAAACCATCTATTTAGTACCTGTGAGCCAACCATTTTCCCAGTGGGTACCCCCGGACCCCCTAATTTTGGAACACCCTCTTCCCCTGAACGAAATTCCTGGCTACGTTACTGATGTAAGCAGTTAGATAGAAATTCAGTAATTGTCAGTGATTCCCTAAACGCCCTATATGCAGTAGAAAGAAGTAAATTGCTAAAAAACTTAGGTTAGGTTATGAATCTTGAGTGCAAGAAGTTGGTCGAATTTGATTTTGATGTGATGTGTGAAAACTCGTCAATCCGTAGGTTTGGTGGTTTTTCTACAGACTTCTGCTTGATTTAATTGTGTATTATTAATCAACGAATAATTCCATCAACGAAGACCTTTGGTAGGTACCTACTTCATTTAAAATCCTCTCTGAAGGTCTGATAACGAGGATTTTATTCTAGTACTCCTGCTTTGGGAATAATTAGCAAGAAGGGTTAATCAGGGTGATCAGGGTTAATTCAGGATTTTATTGTCAAACATTTTGTTCAGGCTTTTACTGCATATTCACAATGGTGAATCTGGACTTTATGAAATTCATATTATGTTGTTCATATTAGGTTGTGTGTAGATTACTGGCGTTGTGTTGGTGCAAAGTTTTGAAACAGCACGGATTATCCTGGGCGTATCCCGTCTGGCGGGTGTTGGATGCTGCTCCATAATCAAAACAACCAAAAGTTGTCTCATCCATCTAACCTACAGCTGGAAACGCATCCAGTCCAATTAAAAAAAAAAAAAAAAAAAAAAAAATTAATGGCTTAAATTAGGTTTCGAAATGACATATTAACTCTCAACTCACGTAACCGGTTCGTCTCGGGTTACCGAACTAGAAAGATGAGGTAATTCCAGGTCGGGCGAGGCGGGATTCCTTGGTAGCTGGAGCAAGAAGGCGGGAAAAGGAGAGCCGCCAGGATGACCCGAATACCCGGGGACCGGCCTGTCGAAGGGGGGGATGGCCAAGTCGACCCTGTAACCGGGAGAAAAGTATTGTGCGATCACTATGATGAAGGAAGTGGCTCCGGGACAGGGGTAAGGCCGCGAGGGGAGGAAGAAACTTTCTCTGGGGCACTTTCGTAACAGCTGAGAAGGAAGGATTACCTCAGGGAGAAAGGGAAGTCCCTCTCCTTGATTGTCTTATTTCATCCCATCTGTTCGCTTCGTGGAGCTCCAGCAGCTTCCTGTATCATCTTCCAACGCTTCGTTTCTTTCTTGCGCAAACAATCATTTGTCGCGGTGCCATCAGTTACGATTGGACAATCATCAGAAGATAATTCAGAAAAATGCTTTGTGTGGCTAGAAGAAACGAAGATTTAAAAAATCCAGTCATGCAGCATGGCTATAAGAGCAAATTATCGAAGAAACAGTTTTACGTAAAATACCCCCATTCTACTAGTTTCATAATAAATATTGTCTCGAATTTTTGCCGTGTAGCACTTCAGTTTATAGATTTTTCAACGCTGAACACGATGGTGAAAACAGAATTGCGATATCTCATCTTAGAGCAGATAAACCGTGAAGAACATCTCAAGTAACAACCAGGTTTCATAATCTTCAAAGTGCTCCAGCTTGAGAACGAAATGAGATACCGCAATTCTTACTTCTCCTTCGTGTGAAGCGTTGAAAAACCTTTAAAATGAGGTGTCAGTTGTCAACTGTTCCATTTTTGGAATTTATGGCTGACCCCCCCCCCTTAAAACTCCCCTAAACACCTTAGAGGGGCCCAATTCTGTCCATCTACGAACTTAGCCTTTCAATTGCCGGGACAGATTTTTTGTGCAAATTTGAACTTTTTATTTCAATTCTATCGAGAGTTATCGTCTGGAATGACACATAATAATATAATATTATATAATATAAATACCTATATAAATACATATGATTTTTTGTGTCTTTTGGCAGTGAATTCAGGATGGTCTGAAACGTATTTTGGTACAAATTTGTTGCGGAAATTCGAGTTTTAAACATTTTCGGCGAGGAACAATAGCGGCCTTTGCTAAAGCCATCCCTAGAATCTCACCATGTTTAAACTACATACGAAATTAATTTGTGCGAAATCTGACTTTATTTGTTGTTTCAATGATATTTATTCATATTGCCTCAACGATTCATTGTGAAAATTAAACTTAACGTGTTTTTCTTATTTTTCAGGTGAGTCATTTAATTGGAGAGGAGTTGCTGCTAACAAAGGTAACCTTAGTAAATTAATTTTGTCAGCTGTAAGGTGTGCACGGGTAGAAGCCTCACAGATGGCTCGTAAGAACCAAGTTGGTGGTATAGGGATTTTCGTTACATAGCTGTACTCGTAGGTGTTGAACCAAAACGTTCCCTGTTATTGAAGCCAATGTTAGGCTATAGGATCATTCATGATCCACCTAGCGTCTATCTCAAGCTAGTTTTTAGAGGTCCATGTCATTCGCCCCTTTTTTCTCAAAATCAAAAGTGCCGAAGTGCCGAGAAAACGTTTGTTATTGTTGGTTGTCGACAGAAATTGAAATGTGCAAGCTAAGCCGCAAAAGAAGTTCGTTGACTCGGTCGACTCAGCTTTGCAACTCCGCTGAACCGGCTTTCGGGGCGGTCATCAACTCCACTCGAAATCATAGTGGGATAAATATCCAATTTCGTCTACTTATGTTCACCCAAACTTATCACGTTCTATAATTCGTTTAATGAATACATTTTAATTTGAATAATTAATTTCGGAATAATACGGTGGTTTCGTTAATTTGCAATGCTCTACAAATAGTTTGGGAACGAGTTTTTAAAATATCTCTAATTAGTTTTTAATGCGCATTTTGACCTGATACAAGAGATTGTAAGCGTATATCGTCGGTCCCTCTGCAACAGTGGCTAACTGATTTTTACCAATTTTTCAGTAGGAGCAAAAAACTGATTTTCAATGGTTCATTTGTTTTACCAAATTTGGATGATAACCAAGAATTTCATCTATCATTTATCCGAATTTCAGTAAAAATCCAAATTTAGTAAAATAAATGAACCATTGAAAACCAGTTTTTTGGTCCTGAAAAATTGGATAAAATCAGTTAGCCACTGTGGCAGTGGGACCGACGATATACCACATCCTCGAAATGTGGCACTTCTCGGATTTCACTCTTATCTGCCAGCAATGAACAGTCGTAATTGGTAAAATTTGCCTACATCTGATAGGTATCCAGCTGCTTTTAACATTTTTCTTTTAAATGGTTTTTGGCATTACATACATTTTGCATACAGCCTTGTATAATGTAAAACATTGTACAGTTATGTAAGTTATTAAATTTTAATTTGTGAAATTCCGACTGCTTTTAACATGGAACATGTTTTAGCCTTCACTTAACTGGCTGAATCCGACCGTCCGTTCGTTACGCAAGCCATCTCAATTATTAGTCCTAAGGCTAGTTTCTATGTTATTCACTCAATGAGGCTGTAATTTGGCATGCACTGTCCTTAGGACTTTCACTTTCAGCCCTGGATCAGCAGAGATCCTTAAGCTAATTTCCATGTTATTCACTCGATGAAGCTGTCATTTTGATTGTACCCTCCTTAGGACTTTAACTTAACGCTGTTCAGGCCCCAGATCAGCTGAGTAGCTCCTAAAGCTAATTTCTATATTTCTACAATTAATATTTTGTCAGTGCAGTTTACTTTTTTCTGCATTTCTCTCTTACTAAAAGATTTTAAAAAACCAAAAAGGAAAACAGAAAAGGGACGACGTGGCTATAACATGTTCCATGCTTATAGAAATCAGCCGTAAGGCTCAAAACGAAAGGGGAAGGGGGGGTTCACTACTTTGTAGACTATATTGTAACTATTGGGTACGAACAAGATAATCGTGATCCTTCATTCAAAACGGCTAAAAGGAAATTGACGACTTCACTATTACTGGTTGTTAGTTGATACGTTGTATTTATTGCTGTTTGCAAACATGAAACTCCAATAAAATCCTGCACTAGTTATTCCCGATGATGTTTTAACAGGCTTGTTTGTCTATTACTGCCCTTCGGGTTCAATATTTTCTTTATTGAGTAGCATGAGTGTCTGAACTCGAATGAGATGTTATCAACTCGTTTTGCTTCGAAAAACTTGAGCTGTTGTTGCTACGCATCGCGAAACCGTCTTTGGTAGTTATGTAAGAGAACTTTCTATATTTATAGGCCATGTAATTATTCGAAATAATCTGGGAATACTCCGAATTTTCACTGGAACGTTAAATACCATTCCAAATCGTCGGAATAGCGGAACCACTACGGTTTTCGTAGGCTCAGAAATTGTTCAACCAGATATATCAACCCTGGAGAGCTTGTGAAGCCTACAAAAAGCCAAAGAGAGTGATGGGCGCAGGCGGGAAGAGGGTTTTGTTCCATCGCTTCGTGTTATTTAAAATACGGTAGAATAAATTAAGCTGGTCCGAGTTTAGACTGAGTATTCTAGTCCGGGTTGAACGGGTAGCCAGAAACTCATGTTTACCTGTAGACTCCCTGTCGAGTTCAACCCATCGATGTATACATCGATGGTTCAACCTCCTACCTGAAGCTAACCAAACATCGTAGTCCCTCACCGAATGGAAAAAATCCCCTGAAAAGGCCTCTTTTTCAAAAAAACCTTTCATATCCGACTTACTTGTACCTCCTCCCCCGTCGCTATTAGGTAAAACCTCCTTAAATGAATTTTCGAGTGCTAACGGTCGTCAGTAGGGTTTCTTCTTTGAGGCGACGAAACGCTTTTTGCTCTCCTGGCGCCTGCTGGACTAGGGTAAACAAACGGGTCACAGACGTCGTTAGAGTGATGTCTGCTTGAAGTGAAACAGGGTGAATAATGATCTGTAAATTGGCGAACGTCGCTTGCACAGTAATTGAAACAAGGCGTATCTTTCTGTTTGCAGTAATTTAATGGACATCAAGTCACGATGTGTTTAGCATGAATGAGTAGTACAACATCCACGCAGTGGGGCATGGTTACAATAATATTACATTGATCTCTAGTTTGACATCCAAAACATCTGGTTGCCCATTCAACATCAATGTATTTATACATACAGTGTCAGTGCGTATAACATGACCACTCGTGTGAAATAGTGCTATTTTGTACTGTTAAAATTTATACATCAGATCTTCTTAGCACAATTATTTCTTGCTAACGCGTCTCCATCATTCGCTTCCCATGTTTTCCTAAGTGAAACAATATTATATTACCACCCAAGTTATTCATCATGTAATGGATACAATTCACTTCCCATTCCTACAATACATCATACTATTATCTGAATATTGTTCATCGCACTGCTGGGGATTTTCCAGATGATCGCCCAACCCTCATGTTTGTTCAGCCGGTCCCAATCACTATGTTAGCACCGAGTGACATAATATTGGTTTTTCCATTTATGGAAGGTTCCGTGTGTTTGTTTTAAACTGAGAAATTGATTAATTAATGACGTCACCAGAAAGAGCTAGATGTATCAGTTGAATTCGATTGACCCCCTTATTGGTGGAAGTTTACTTATTGTGACGCCTGTACGGGTAGGACGAACCACAGGAGTAATCTTGAGAATTATTATGTACATTAAAAATATAAATTAACGTCATTTGTGTGTTATTACAACATATCATGTTGTACTCGTGCATTGAAATGGAGGTTTTCTGGAGTGATCCTTGACGAGATTGTTGCCTCTTCTACAATTTAGAGCATTTCCATCATTCTCCTTCATTTTTTATATAATTTCACTAATTTTCGACCCTATGCTTACCTTTGGCTCAATTTCCTCATTCCCTCAGTAGACTTCCACCTGAGAGCAGCCTGATGAATCACGTCCAAACAGGCGTTCCGCGTGGGTAACCCACCGTGGAATATTGTTTGGAACAAGGACATCTGAAACCCGAATCTTCAGCTCGTTTTTCACTGCTGGGCGATCGCTATCAATTTTATTTATGCCCTTGGTTCGTGGGACCCTCTGCAACGGCTGAGACGATTCTCGCTTGCAAGCGGCCTTCAAATAATACTCTGGCATCCTAAACTTGTAGACAATAATCGTACAGTAAGATTTCGGGTGGAAATTTGGTAGCAACAGCTAGTTTAAGTACTGGACAATGTGGGTTTGTGACTAGGGATGCAACATCGGAACCAAATAATCGATTATACCATCAAAGTATTAATCGAAAGCAAATAATTGATTTATTAAGTACTCATTTCAAACGCATAGGTAATTATTTGCCTGCTCACAATCTAAAAATGGTCATCAACATTAGGTGACGTTCCATTGTTAAATTTTAAGGCTAATGAAATAAGGGAATACCAAAACGAATAAAATTTCATAACTTGTCTTATGGCTGGCGTGATACAAAAAAATGTGACGTTTTTTGGCGCAGTTCCCTTGGTGGTAGAGGCTTGACATTTGGCAAAGAGCCTCATTTAGCAGCACAGGGCCAGGATCAGCTGAGTGGCACCTATAGCTAATTTCTATGCTATTCACAGTATGAAGCTGTAATTTGGTACCTATGTAGTCTTCTTAGGACTTACACCTTAAGCAGAATAGACCCAGGATAAGCTGAAGGGCAGACATATCCATAGTCAGATGTTTTTCCCAGTAAGGGAGAACTTGTATATAAATTGAATGTATAAATAGAATCGATAAAAGTATCAAGTATCAAAGTAGAAGTCAAATGACAAAGACATGGTTGAATACAAATCTTCGTTGTTATTGTTACTACTTCCATGCTTATGCTCTTTCAAAATCCTGATGTATTCAAAAATCGATTAATACATAAAAGTTAATCGATTAATGGGGGTTGATTATCCGATCAATCGATAATTGATTTGTATTTCTATTTGTGGCCCTGATTATCGGTCTGTTACACAGAATGACAAGTTTCATGGTTATAGCATATGGGATATATTATATGGAAGCTTTAGTTCCAACTTTGGAAAATATTTCGAAGAGTAATAGCGTAAGTTGGTGGTAGCGTTCGGTGTTGAATTCTTGATTATGGTCGGCTCTAAATGAACTAATTCCTTCTCGTAACAGTTGGTACATCATGACTACCTGTTTTACGCTACTTGGAAATTAAGTCATGTTTGAAATTGTTATTAAATGCCTCTCTCATTCATTGTATGAAATGAATGTCATGATTGCCATCTGAAAATCAAGAGGTGCCTTCTCGGTCACTGTTTGACCTGTTATTTTCTGAGTCGAGAAAATCCCGGAAAGAATCTTTTATAATTGTGATGAAAAAGAAAAAGAAAAAACTTGGAACTGCTCTGGAGTGAGTGAATGGAACTTGCAGATGAAGACCCGGTTTTGAATGAAACCTAGTGGGCTCGAATTCGCTCACGCTCTTCGACTAAGCCACGAGGAAATGCGAATCTGGCACGCGAATAGATTTTTTTTTTACTCTTTCATGGTCCCATGTTATATTCAAGATAATCCTACGTTTCAACTTTCATTTCCTTCCCTGACGAGAGCTCATTTTCCGAGGTTGCGGAAATTAACGTGGTGGCAAAGTATTCCCCTCCTTTCAATATGAACTTACAGGAGGAGGTATTCGAAGGGTATTATTCAATCAAAGCCGATTCAGAAAAATAAGAGTCTGGAACGAATGGTTGTGCCCGTAATTCGTTCTCAATTGTGTAGTTTAAGAAACGCCGTAATATTTGTGATTTATTGAACGCATGGTACAACTTATCACATAAATTTTGCGCGTTTTTATGTTGTTATTTGGGTTCTGGAATCAGTCGTACATTATTATTTATTTTCTTCCATTGCGACGGTTCATGGAGGCTTATGATAAAAAAACGGAACGTCGTAAGACGCCGTTGTGTAATACCAAACAGTTGAGTCACCTTTGTTTGGCTTCCCCCAGAGCGAAAACTCGCCCTTCCTTACTTTTAAACAAGTCAAAAGCGGTATCGCAATGGGACTTCCTCGTCCGAAAAACGCCTCTCACATTTTTCAAGCTCACTACATTAAAGTATACTCAGCCGTGCGTGACTTGTTTTGATAGCAACGAGAAAACGCGGGGGTTTCGGGCCTAACATTGAATTTCTCTCCGGAAAAGGTCACCCCGGCGATTTCCATACTAGAATGTTTTAAAAACAAATTTATTTTAAAACAAAGTAGTAATGGGAAGTTACGTGACGGAAGAAGAGTTGATTTTTAAGCTCACAGTTTTCCGTGTCAACACGAAAATTATGCGCCAAAACCTTCTGTAGGTGTAACGCTTCTGGTTATTACACAACCCTTCATTACCAGTACCACTGACGTAACACGAATGAACAAATTTTATGACCTAGTTTGAGAGGTGAAGGAAGAAAAAGACATTTCAAGAGAAATATTAGAATCAACACACAATCATCATTAAATATCCACATTTTCTCCACAAGAGCGACACCGCATTCCTCGTATTGCCAGCCCTCGATGAATTGTAACTCACTTGAAGTAACTTTCAAAACAGGTAAGAAATTACCTGTAGGTACGAACCGTTGAAGGACCAAAAGTCCACAGTGAATTAGGTCCAAAACAAATTTTTTTCCATTCTGTAAACTACATTTATCATCATTTTTCAACATATGAATTTTTCTACCTATATATGCTTTTACAGCTTACTTCATCTACTAAAACCTACTTCAGATATTGCAACATCAGCTTGTTACTTCATAACCTGAATTTTTCGTACATTTATTTAATATGGCTTTACCAGTGCTAGAAATTATAAATTAAAGCAAAACAACTTACGGACATTTGGACGGATTCTTATAATTTTTTTTTTTCATTCTGTGAACTAGGTACATTTATTGTCATTTTTCAACATATTATGCATTTTTCTACCTATATATGCTTTTACAGCTTACTTCATCTACTAAAATCTACTTCAGAGTTTGCAACTTCAGCTTGTTACTTCATAACCTGAATTTTTCGTACATTTATTTAATATGGCTTTACCAGTGCTAGAAATTATAAATTAAAGCAAAACAACTTACGGACATTTGGACGGATTCTTATAATTTTTTTTTCATTCTGTGAACTAGGTACATTTATTGTCATTTTTCAACATATTATGCATTTTTCTACCTATATATGCTTTTACAGCTTACTTCATCTACTAAAACCTACTTCAGATTTTGCAACTTCAGCTTGTTACTTCATAACCTAAATTTTTCGTACATTTATTCAATATGGCTTTACCAGTGCTAGAAATTATAAATTAAAGCAAAACAACTTACGGACATTTGGACGGATTCTTATAATTTTTTTTCATTCTGTGAACTAGGTACATTTATTGTCATTTTTAAACATATTATGCATTTTTCTACCTATATATGCTTTTACAACTTAGTTCATCTACTAAAACCTACTTCAGATTTTGCAACTTCAGCTTGTTACTTCATAACCTAAATTTTTCGTACATTTATTCAATATGGCTTTACCATATTGGAAGTGTCGAAGAAAAGCCGAATGTGATTCGCGCTCAACTACTGTGAATACGGGCACAATTTACACTAGTATGTTTGTTAATAAAATGCTTCAATAAATATTTTTGTGAACCTCTTCCTGTGGATTGTATTTTTTTTGGACTCATCAGACTATGGACTTCTTGGATTGGACTATATGTCATAATCCTACGAACTAATTCAATTCTTTCCTGTAGTGAGAAATGCGAAATAATTCTGGCAGCCTCATCACCACCTACGGTTATTCCTGAGTAGAGTAGTTTTGCGGATTTTTAATCGTTGACATTTCGGTGAGCCAAGACAGGTACGAAAATGGAAAAACACCATTAAATAGAAAGGAACGGTCAAGAAGGCTGTCAGATACCGCGTGAACTGTTCAGGTGGTTTTCTATACTCGAGGGAAGCACCTTCGAAAACGTCCAATCACGTAAAAGTCCCCCAAACAGCTTCTTTTTTAACGACTGGTCCGTGACTCGATAAAACCTGGAACGTTAATAGGGACAGCTGAAGGGACAATATTCGATAGCGAGCGTAAAGAGAGCCGTAACCTTTTCAAGGAGAGTGACATCACCTTGGCGAATGGTGACAAATCGTCGTTCAAGAAGCAACACAGCCTAACCAGTTTTTTCTAACTTTAAACGAGAGACAAAAACTGTTTCATTCCAAAAATTTTGAATATGTCAAAATTTTACACTACACTTAGCCTACAGTAAGCTCCCAAGAAGTCGCCTACGATGATTTAAAATAAATTAATGTTCCAATAAAAAAAATCGTAAGGTTTAGGTGATGTTAGGTTGTTCGTGATCTAAAATTTTCTAGGAAATACTGCAAAATGGTTACATTGATTAACACACCATCTCATGCATGGACAATAACAAACCAATAGATGGAACTAAGCACTCAGCATTCTAAAATGTTTATTCGACAGGATATTTAGGAACATTGAACATAAATTACCAATTTGTGTTGCTCAGCTGCAAAAAAAAAATAATAATAATTGAAAATTTAGAGTGGAAATTCGGTGATTTTTGCGCTTTTAGTGGCTGATTTTTGAAATTCTGACTTCGCCACGATATCCGCCATGAAATGTTGAATAGAAAACAGTCGTAACTCCATTTTCTTCAAATTGTGTGTTAGGCTGTGTTGCGTGCGTACGTATACGTAGCCTGGCTTTCTGTGGAAGTATCGAAAAGTACACAAAGTATATTTACGTATCCAGGAGCTGCAGTGATAGTAGAACTCCGTAGATAAAGCTGTGCCAAAACAGGACATTTTTCCCAAAAATTGCTAATACTGAAAGAGATAGGCATTTGGCTTTCCAGCTCTCCAGGTCTGTGTATCCATAATGCATTATAGTTTCAAAAATCAACTTCACTGATTCTGGAATATGAGTCTCAGTATGCTGCAAGAAGGAGTCAGAAGGAGGGTACTCTAAGGTGTCGTAAGTTTGTGAGCGAATATCATTGAGAATTATCGATGCCGCCGTCATTACAATTCGCAGTTTTTCGTCCACAAGATTGGCTTTCCTCTCGCTGTACTAGCTGTTGGTTAGCAGTATTAACGTATCATTCTTTGGTGCTCAAAACAGTGTCCAGTGATGGAGACAGACATCCCGATATCAGTATTCACACAAATTTGCTCACGTTCGCAAGTTTTTTAAAATAGATACGTAGGTACGTTTAAGAGATAAAAATCACTTACTAGTTCTGTAAACTAGATTATGATGCTGAAATTATTTTTAAAAAATTACACGCACGTGAGAATACTGAACATCGTGCACTTCTTCCTCGTCAACTCTGATTTTTTCTCTTCCTAATGGTTTTTCTCCTATGAAGCAAACATAGATACTGTATCGTTCCTTTTGTTAGTTTTTTTTATTAGCCCGCTCTGTTATCGTTTCATTATCAGAGCGCGCCTGCGCGTAGCTATCGTCTCCTCCGCTTCACCTGATTGCTTTTTACTGCCGGGAAAAGATTAAAATAACGGCCGAGCCTTTTCGCCATTGTTGACACAAAAGCCAGTTCATTTGGTATCTGCGGAAAGTAATCGCAGATACAAAATCAAGAGTGCTTACTTTCCCTTTGTCAACAATCCTGCGCTTATTTTTGTTTGAAGACGTATTTGTTTTACGCGCCGCTAACAATAAATGAACTGCACTGAGACCGAATAAGTTCAATAACATGCTCTTATCGTGGGTTCCGCTTGAATTTATTGCTTTCCAGTTATAATTTTAAATAAGTGTCCCCTTAATTAATATACAAGTACTATTTGCAGCAAGTGAATCCTTCTCTTTCACGCTGTTTACAAATTTGATTGACACTCCAATCGTCTGTACCATGATGTGGAGGTGGCTCATTTACTGTTACCAAAAGAGTCGGTTGTGGTAGATTCCTGGTGGTGGACAAAACACATTCAAGTTCAAGGCCCGAACTGGCTTTCAGGGTGAATATTAACTGATTTGGCGGTTGTCCAGTCGTTAATTAGTAAGCCGAGTGCCACCTAGCCCTACGGCGTTTTCCGTAGAATACTAATTTTGTTTGATGGTGAATCTATTAAACCTCATGTTCGATTGTATCCATGTAAGTTCAGAACACTAATAATCTTCCAAGTAACCAGCAGCTCTGTGGGCTTAAGGAGATGAACGGTTCGCACCGATATGCACCTGTCTACTAATTAACTCGTATTTTGGTACTCTTCCAAACGGAGTTTCCTACTCGTGTTTCAACCAGTCAAAAGTTTTTGAAACAGCAATATAAGAGAAAAACTCGATTTCTGTGTGCTGTTGTCGCCAACATCGATATTTTTGTACATCGATGTTATTCGAAGTTGATTTCGATATTTCAAGGTCCTCCTTAGTATAGAAAGAAGTTCCCCAGTTGCTTCCATCGGCTTCACTTGCTTCTACGTCAATGGTCTGAAAATATCTCGACCCAGCGTTGTGGAGTCTACTCCCTGCCACAATAGGCGTATGAGGATTTTTCCCGCAGCCTCCGGTTCCCCAACGCGATTTTCCCACATCAACAGCACCCATTCCCATCGCCGTGTCGACTATAATTATTCCCTAAATGCCTAAATCTCCAGCCCTTCATTTTCACGGGGAATATCGCGGATCATTACCATTGTGCAGTGTATTCATTATTCAAACCCTTTCGCTTTCAAGACCTCCAGGGACTTGCCTCTCTGAACCGCCCACGGCCAAGACGACGGTCCTGATTCAATTAATAAGGTTGATTGAATTGGTTGTCCATATTTGTTTTGATTTATTCATTATATCCTTCATCTAGTCGTTATCGTGAGTTCCTCTGGCATGTTGAAGCGCTTAATCACTTACTTGAACGTTCAATGTGGGTTGGTGTTTTTTCCTTTCACTATTAGCTTGAATATTGGGACATCATTAGAGTTTATCTCAGATCTCGTTTGGAATATGAATCGCTTTAGAAATTCAAACCTCATCAAGCCCCTCTACGGTGGTTTGTGACTACCAAACCAAAATCCTATCACCTACCAAGAATCCAAAGTTAAATACCACAGGATTTTATATTTATGAACTACTCCACATCTACCATACGAAAACCCCTGTAAATTATTTGAACGGTATAACTCGTAATTAAGCCCAGTTGAGTTTGGATAATTTATTGATTGTAATATGTCGTGTGTATGTGATGTGTGTGGGAATAATTAAAGATCGAGCCAAATGGAACGGTCTGGGGGTCACAAAAAATCCTCTGGTATTTTATTTCCGTATAATATTAATACTCGGACCTGTATTGATTGACTTTGCGGTTGAGTGTGGATAATTTATTCGAAGGAAATATTCGGTTAAAGTATTTGTTACTGGAATCTCTACATGGAACCTCTACATGGGGTGGCAGAAACGCCAACTGCTATGGAGCGTGGATTTTTGTACGAAATCGTCGTTTGGTTAGTTGGTGGGTGGTTTATTGATGCGTTGATCTGTTTGATTGACTTGTATCGAAACCAGCGTTGAAGCTTCGGTGCCACGAACTGCGTCGGAGATGCCAAGGGAAATCAATTCAGCGTTAAGAAGTCCATAGACTGTGGTGCTCGTGATTATTTTTTCAACTTCATCTTCGCTTCTCTTATTTATTACTGGGAGTCACGACAAAGTCACAAGAGGTTCGCCGTGAGGCAGTCTCAGCTGCTCGAAGAAAAATATTCATTAAATTCACGTTGCGCTCAGGGCGTAGGTGTACAGGATCCGGCATCCCGACGACCTCAGTCACGGAGAGGATTTTTCAAAGATCAAGGATCAATATGATTTAAAGATCTGGCTTGTATATGCCGAATGCAACGTGGAGTTGGTTTTTATTCCAATTTCTCAATGATGTGACGTTATCAACCTTGTTAATTGGTACTGCAGCATGGAATATTACAATTTAGACGTGAAATCATCACAATTATGGCACCTAACTTTGGAAGACGAGTAATTATTAAGTCCTACCAATTGGATTTTCCTTATCTGCAGCAAACAAAACCACCAAATATGACATAAAATTGCACCTTGAAAGACACGAATCGTAGTAGCACCCACCATATCAGCTGAGGACACCTGTGTGAAGCTCGTAGCAATATCCAGTTTGCAACTTCATGCTACACGTTCATTTTCGTGGTGGTGTGTGATGAAAATAGTCGTTTGCACGCACTGTGGTCCTTCGTCTGGATTACAAGCAAATCAACCGAGCGTCGCCAGTCCATTCCGCCTATCAAGAAAGGGTGTGGGACGGGGAACAATGAAGCACGGCCGAGGCAGAGCAACCAAACGCTTCATCCTGCGTGGCCCAACGTTTGAAACACAACTCTACAGTATTGCAGTAGAGTATTGAGAAAATGTGCGACGAAAATATTGTGAAAAACTCAACAAATTCTTGGCACAACGGTTTATTATCATCTTTGTGCAGATCACCGTTCAATCTGAATTAATTGCAATAATTTGTACCAAAGTGATTCTGGGGTTATCATTTCAACCTACCTACTTCGGCAATAATTTAATAGTTAATTATTAAAAATTAATGATTATTAGTAGGTACCTAGTTATTATTAGTGATTATTATCTATTGTAATACTTATAATAATACATTGGTGTTAATAAATAATTATTATTTATCAACTCGATATCTCAACACCAATCTATTATTTGAAGCATGATTCACCCTTATGTTTACATCCAAAAAAAAAAAAAAAACAGTTGCATGAAACTTAAATTTCTAAATTCGTTTTTGAACTACGAATTAATAATTATTATTAATCTTCATTCGTAATTCAAGCTACTTGATAATAATTATTGATCATTTATTATAATAATTAATCTATCATTGAGTGATCTAGCCAGAAGGGTGATCTGCACAAAGAAGATAATAAACCGTTGTTTCAAGAATTTGCAGAGTTTTTTTCGATTCAATTTTATGAATCTACCTATCTTGAAACGTACACCAGCAAGTTTGGTGGGAGGGGGGGGGGAGGTAATTTTTGGTTTATATGTTCCAAAAAATTGTGTTAACCCCCCTCAAAATTTGCAGACTTTTTTTCTTGGGAATTCTACAAATTCATTGTCGAAAATAATAAACCAAAATAGTGCTGTCGAATGAACATTCTTCCCGAAAATCACAAAACCCTCATTGAATTGCAAAAATAAGGTATAAACAGAAGTAAATGTATTTCTGTTTGATTCATATTCCTATATGCTCATAAATATCGTAATGTATTATATTACAGCAAATCTCAGGTGACCTCTATAAACCATATCGAGGGCTAAGAGACAACATGTGATATGAAGTTTCAGCTGGTTTTTAGGAGAACGAAAAAAAGCAATATTATATTAGTGGCAACTTGTGATATGAAGACTGCCATTTTGGAGCAACTAGTGACATGAAGATGATGAATTTTCCCCGCAATATTTCAAAAGAAAAGCTGAAGATTAGATGCAGGTTGATGTTTCTACTATTAGATAATACAATCAGCTACCAGAATCGAGAATCAAAATAAGATACAGGAATATTTTCAGTAGAGATAAACTTACTTTTACAGGAGTCACGCCGGCCGGCTCACGTCCAAAGCAGCAAAACGTTTTGATGACACATGTTGTCTTAACAGCTTTTCATAACCAGTGTTGCTCATCTTCAAATAACAAATATTTTCAGTGTTGCCAACCAAAAAAGGTCAGCAGCATTAGAATCAGCTTGAAATTCTGGACTCAATGCATGCATAACCTCAAATCCCATTTTTTTCATATCACATGTTGTCTCTTAGCCCTCGATATGAAACCTGATACCTTATGACTTCATCCCAACTTGATTTGAATTTTTGTTAGTTCCTAGTTTGACCGTTACAGAGAGCTGTTTCAAATCAACAGTTACGTAGATATGAGCGAAACTGGCTCTCCGTGTGCACGGCCATAAGTTACGTAAACACACCAAGATGCGTCGAGGACTCGAGAAATTTACCTCGCGTGAGAAATTGATGTTCACAAGACTGCGCCAAAAACAAACACGTTGGAGTAGGTAACAGATTTTGGGAAATCGTTTGCATAAT